>BLKR01002178.1:0-216214 GCA_011170035.1 Teleogryllus occipitalis
TTTTTTTTCTCCCTTTCAAAAATTCAAAAATTTAAGTAGTATATGACTTAGTGTAGGGATCACAGAATTTTGAAAATGTGCACACAATTCACTTTTCCCCATAGCACGTCATACGCAGTTTTTAACTGTTTTTTTGACGTAAAATAAATAAATAAATAAATAAATACCTTTTCGAGTCCTGCCTACTTGAACGAGGATTGTAGCCGTTTCAACTCCTGCCATCGGCGAGATCATACCATGTGATGCTGGATCCCGTCCTGTTCCATTTCATCCATTAATTTTTTAAAATTTGTTTTCTAATCTTGGTAATTAAAGCACGCAACTAATAACATACTCGATCTCTGCTCAGCACGTTTATCTCTTACAACCACTGATATCGTTATGTACTATACTGCAACCACGACGTAAATCGTTCTGTCCTCTATCAAAGCACGCACCGTTATATCCACTAAAGCGCACATAGATCTGTCCGGACAATTGTAATCCCCACCTTCCAATTGTCTTCCTCTATTTGCTATAGCGTGTCACATTCGTTTCTTCTGGGTCTGTCTGCTCACTTCCCCCTATTGTTTAATGTCCGTGTTCCTTCCGATTGGCAAACTATTTATTTGCGTATAACTTCATTAACTCTTGCATCCGGTCTCCTTGTGATTTTTTATTTTTATTATCTAAGGAAATTTCTCATGGGTCCACTAAAATTAATACTAAAATTAACACTATTCTCCATTGTCTGATTATTATCCTTCCTTCTCATGATTGTCTCGTTATTTATATTTTTACGAGTATTACAAGCCTAAAGTTGACCTCCATTGTTGTCTATCGGAATATATTCTTCTATTAAATCTTTTTAATAGTGGGTTATTATTGAACTTTGATAACCCATTACCCCATATAACCCATAATATATTAAGACCTGTGGTTTATGTGCACGATAATAAAAAAATACATTTTTGACACATTTTTATTTTGACCTAAATGTAGTACTTTTAGGCATATTTAACTTTTGGAAGACTTTTTCTTGAAATTTATTTTTCTTTTCTTCTAGTCTTACATAAAATTCAACATTTTAATGATTTTCACTTTTAGTAATCCTAGTCTATTGAAATCAAATCTCAAGTTCTTGCTTACCTCCAGACTGAAGATGTGATTTGAGTGACATTCTGTCACTTTCTTCTTCTTCTTCTTCTTCTTCTTCACAAAAACTCGCTTTTTTCGCAATTCATCACACTAATAAATTAGTGGCACAGACTTTCTCGTACAAGTAATTTTCCATATCTATTTAATCTGTGCTATGTTTTCGGTTTTGCTGTGATGTTTTGCCCTCTTCTCTGTTACGATCTATTGGGTACTAAAAGACTGCCTTTTTACGAAAATGTCATTTGAAGCTTATTTTCACCCCAAGTTTTCGAGTTTTTGAGAAACGTCATAACAAATTATTTGAAGCCATTGTACTTACAAATGTGAAAATGAGTAAGAAAAGTCCTAATGTAAATATTGACGTGAGAGATATTTTAAAAAAATATTTGTGTCATTTTTGAAATGAAACAAAAAATAGATTAAAGTGACATTTTTGTCATGTCACTCAGTATATTTAGCACTAGCATTCAAAAAACTTTTTGGGGCCGTTTTTTAGAGAAAAAAACGTTCGAGCTTTTCTGAAAATGCTAATTTCGTGTAACTTTTCACAGAAATCTTTTGATTTTTGAAAAACTTAATAAAAAAATCATCCATCGAGGTACTTATAAATACAATAGGTATAAAACCACTCGTAATGTAAATATTAAGTTCGCGTGAGATATTTTAAAAAATTACAAGAATGCAACTTTTGGTAATGAGTTGTGCAACTGATACTTGAGATGTGTTAATGCGGACAAAATTTGCAGTACTATAATTTTACGTAACCGTTATTGAGAAAGTACTTGCTCTTGTAGCACCACTATTTTAACATATTTTGATTTTTGTATTCGTATATAATCTTGAAATGAAAACCAAATATTAATTGTGGTTAATTAATAAATATGGCCTATATTAGGATTCATAAGAAACTTAAATGATATTGCAATTGGTAAGAAACGTATTATTTTCCTAACGCATATTTTTATACTTTTATGTATAGTTCTGCTAAGAAAACTTATTGCCTTGTATACCATGTGTTTCTGTATGTTTGTAAAATCTTGCAATATGCTGATATGTGTGGAAAATAAAATAAAAAACGTAAATACGTGTGACAAACGCAGTGATTTTCACAAAATAAAAGCTTGAATGTTTAAACTTCAAATGCATTTATAGTCTGAAATTAACTAGAGTTTACTTTCACACAATATTAGTATTTTAATTTTAAAATAGTAGTCGTGGTCTAGTTGAACGGAATAATTGAGAAATGTATTTTTTAACATAAAAAACTCTTCAAAATTAAAAGAATGAACTGTACTGGAATTTGATACTACGTCTCTAACTACCCCCGAACTCACTTAAGTTGGTAATAGGATTCGGTTATCCAACGGAGACGAGGACCGGGAGAGGTGGCTCAGTGTACAACTGATGTCACTGCAGTGCAGGTTTGAGTTCCGACGGCGGCAGAATTTTCGACACTAGCTGGTCAGGTCGGTAGGTCGAATTCAGTCGCTGTTGGGAGGGCACATCTAGGTCCGCCTGCTCTGATCGGTAGTTCTCCAGAGTTTCTCCGATCAACGCCAGTCGAATGCTGGAATAGTTCCCTAACAAACGGGCCACGAATCGCGCGTGATCTTTCCTTCCTCATCCTTGTCCTACCTTCAACCCTTACACACACACTTCCACCAACATGCACTACACTATCACATATGGCGGGAGACCGATCGAGACCTTAGAGCTTGTCCCTGCCGGGACAGTGCCCAGCTGGAAAGAGATACCTGGTTGGGGAAACCCCCGCTAGCCGACGATAGGTTGGCGCCGGATCTCGCCATCCGTAGGGGAAGGACCACCGACACCTCCTGATGAAAAAATGTGCACTACACTTGCGGAACGAATGACTTCTTTAGTTGACGCGCCCGGAATCAATAATCAGTACTAGGTACAAGTTCAGAGATTTGCAGAATATGATTTTCTTTTTATTGTTTTGATTACGTAAAATAAAATAAAATGAAGAGAAAATGTTTAAATTTTGAGTACAATGTACTGAATAAAATTTTCACTTAACGTAATCATAACTAATACAGTTTTAAAAATAACAGAAAACTGTAATCTAGTAATGTCTGTATCTTTGATGTTGATCTGAGACCAATTAGTAATATTTTTTAGAAAAAATATATTTGATCTACGCCGAGATAGAAATAATTTTCATTTATGTTGACGGTAACTAATAGTCTTCTAAGCGAGAATGGAACACGGGTTCAGTCAACAGTATACGAAAGGGAAGCGGTGAATCGAATCTGGATTCTTGAAACTGAGAGTTAAGAGGGGAAACGATGCGGTCGAAATGGCTTCTGCACTCTAAATGAGATACCAGATTGCCAAGAGCAGAAGAAATACATAAGCCAAACCGATGCATAAGAATGAAAAAATTGCTGCCGGTTCTCCGGTGAGTTATATCTCCATTTCGCCAACGGAATACTGGATGCCGCTCAGATGATCCTTTTGACGTTGAAAAATTCCGGGTATTAATAAAAAATAATAGTTACTTCTGCACTGCAGCTAAGAAGGGTTCAATTATTAAAGCCGCCGATGAATATCTACGGGGTAGTTAACTTCTGCCAGGTGCATGAGAACTTCCGAGGTCTAATTTCAGGTGGAATACATAACGCTCTATCATTTTTCACCCAATTAAAACGTTCCGGAACGGACTTCAAATGACACGCGTGGAGATTACGTGGAACTCTAAAGGTGGCGCATAGAGTAGAGTTTTTTACGAGCCGTGCCAGCACTGCGGGGCACCTGTCTCTTCTCGCCCCCCCGAAACCGGCTCTCAGCGGCGGCAGGCTCAGTTGGACCCCTTTTGAAACCTCACCTTTCTACTGATCGGTCAATGGCGGATCCAAGTAAGCTAAAGGGAGTCCTCTGTAAATCGAGTTCCTTTTTGTTAATTTACTGAATTAATTCAAAACAATTGCGGCATGAAATCGCATCTTACTCCATAGGAATATTTCCATTGTAGATAAAACTTTGTTAAATTTCTAGCTAACATTTTTTTGTTATTTCGGAAATATTTATGTGAAGGGGCGGTGTTTGAATTTAAATGATACCTCTCTCTTGAAATGCTTTTTGAATTCACCACTTGATTTGTCGATTTATCCCAGGGGCGGATACAGAAAAGAGGGTCACGGGAATTGTGACTACCCCCCAAAACTTATTAAAACCACTGATATTATTTCCAAGGAGAAAATAAAATAAAATACATGTGTATTATAATCAGAGGATTGCGCCAAAAAATTCGTGAGTGCGGGAAACTTGTGTATTTTAACATTAACCCATGAGCAAATCAATATCGTTACGTTTAAAATGTATCGTCAGCTTTTTAATTTAAATAAGTGGATGTAATATATTCTTAAAAACAAGGAAGTACATCCTTGAATGAAACAAACCAGCGCAATGCACCATAAACTTCTTTCTTACTGTCGAAATACATTTTATAAACTATTGAGTATTTAATATAATTCGACGGTACCACGACAAGGCCGTGAAATCTCTCCTTAAACTAAAAGTCAAAAGCCGCTCCAGTCTGCAACGGTGTCCAGGGTTCGATTGTTTGGAGTCCGTTCGAATGCTTACCTGCAGGGTCTCACGTGCGGAAGTCCCGTCAAAAGGGTATTAAGAATATGCGTAAATAGGTAAGTATTTCAATCCTTAATCTTCGTCAGTGGCATTTATTGCTAAATATTTCAACATACTGAACATTAAATTGACTTTTTACGATCATTTTTCTTCTCTTTTCAAAACTTTTATTTTGAGCACCTACATTAATATTCTGCAAAAAAGGCTAGTTTTTAATACAAATTCGAGACAAGACCTGAACTTTTTGGTATTATCGCCAAGTAGTATATTTTTATATGTAAGAATTTGAAATATGTTTAGACTGTATAATGTTGAATGTTGTATTTATCAATAAATATTTAAAGATTTTTATTCTCAACACAGATTTATATCACACGGAGAAAATGCGCGCAAAATATAGCACACCAAAATCAATAAATCGACTCAAATAATGTTATATAATGAATAATGCTACGTTTTCCTACTTTTCGGATCACTGGTGCACCGCCAACTACAAAGACGTAGTTCTCTTATTTTTTTCTTTCCCTAAAGAATTCACTCAGTTACATTAACAATTGGAACTTCTCTCTTGTATGCGACGTGTTCTCCGAAAGTTTCCCCGGAATGCGCACCAGAAATTAATTGGGTAGGAAATCTTTCAAGTCCACTTCACTACGCATTCCACATTCGTTTCTTTAACAAAATACGTAGTATTCTGTCAATGTAAGTCACTCGGAGCTCAATGAACAAAGCGGGTGGCTGTTTGTAGAACACCGAGATTCTCCACCACCAGGTGTTCAATTTTAAATAAATAAATTTTGTTCAATCAATATTCATCGTTAAATGCATCAGGCTAACAAACACTGTCCTTGACATTTTCGGCAGCTATCATTAGTAACTTTGTCGACAAGGCACATGCAAGGAATGTTGGAAAATCGAATATAAAAACGAATTGAATTGTAATGGTAACTAGCGGTGCTTAATAGCATTTACTTTCTCGCATTAATTGAAACTGTTGCAATGTTTAAAAAATCAGAAAGTTCAACGAAAATGAAATTACACCATTTTTATAAGCGTACATAACTCTGTGCAAAAAAAAAAATTAAAAACGTTTGTAGTATTTTTCGTATAAAATAGTATTTTCAAAATATGTACATTATTTTATTTAAAGATCTAATTTTTTTAAATTCATTAAGAAGAATATCTCTACCTATACGGTAATTTCGCAATGTTATTTCAAAAATACAGAGTTTACTGAAAAGTGATCCCTGCACCTTTTTATGGTATTTTGTAAAATTATCTGAGAAAAATGTAAAGAAACAATTTGATAATATCGCGGCCAAAGACAAAGGGTGTCTACAGAACACCCTTTACAAAATTTCTACTAGTAAAAATAAACTATTTTATAAACATATTTCATCGCTTAAGTGAAAAAATATGCAATTGTTTTTGGATTTTCCACTGTTCTTATTCTATCACGAACGATTCACTACTTCTCTTCTCAACAACAGTCTCTTGCAACATGCACAACCATAAATGAAGGGTATCAAGCGAAACGATTTTGAACAGACTACTGATATAGTATACTCACGTTCTGTTAAAACTCTTAATTTTTTTAAACATTCAATTAAATTTTCTCCGGCCCGTTCCATCTTTCCCTTCTCCCGCTGACTAGATCATGAGTTTCTCGACAACACAATGCGTTTGCGTTCTAGCCCCAATAAACACTTTTAAGGCTTTTATTCCTTGGTGTACTTATGACCTTTACGGACTTTCTATTTCCTGTTGAAGAGTTTGTATCCTCATTACGTGGCATGGGCGTCAGACGTACAGATTCTCGATGTCTGTGAAGAATAATATTGACTCCTTAATTTTCCGTGTAATTCAATCACACGGGTCTACATCTTTCTGTTTATTCACCGTTGTACCATATCTGCAATTTACAATCAAGTCCTGTACCTGGGGTCTTTTGAGACCCCAAGCTTCACTGACTATTGGAAAACATGAATGTGTACGACAATATACTGAGTGTAAATAATTGTTTTTGTGTAAGTATACATTATAAGTAATTTTCAATAACATAATAAATATAATTTATTCATATTAAAGATTGCATGTGAAGAATAACCTGTATTGTACGTAACCTCTTGATTAACGTAACTTGTTGATACATAATGCTTCAGAAATATTTATAATAGTTCGTGAAAGTTATTTTGAGATAAATCAAATATTCATGGCAAGATATTTCAAATGAGAATGGGAAAATAATAGGCTATACTAGGCTATATAGGTCAAACTATTCTCATGTAACGAAAAAAATTATAACTCTCTAATAAAATTTGGAAAATATGTGAAAATGGTTTGGTACCTGCTTAATTAGTACCCAGTGGCATATCCAGAAGACTGAAATTATCCCACAAATATTCAGGAAAATATTGGCAAATTAATGAATGGGGTCCAAAACGACAGATATGTAGGGGTTAACCCTACACTTACGTTACGTTTACTATAGATGCATAAATAGAGACTTGAATAAGTAACTTGCCAATTTGACTAGTTCCGATACGTTTTCTCCCTTATTTTATCCTTCTTGTGTAGGTATACATTCGCGAGACATTTTGGTTACAACGACTTAATTATGAAATCCACAAGTCGCAGAATTCTAGCATGTGAATATTTATTTTTTTCCCCTCTTCAGGACGCCATGTTTGTTGACATATTGTGATAAGTGTGTGCTTTTTGCTCGTGTTCAGTTGATTTCGTTGTCCAAAGTGGAGTTAAAGTTGTGTCCAGTTTTTGTATTAATTATAGTATTAATTACTTTATTTCATCTCGCTTCATAAATCTTTAATATATTAATTTATTCGATCTAGTAGTCATTGTTATTAGATTAGGCTATTTTTGCATATTTGTTATTTTAAGATTCCTTACTCATTATATATTCTGAAAAGTAGATAAAAGTGTGGGTTACAATAATTTCCATATAAATATTTAAAATCTTAAACAAACATTTTTAAAACGTAAAAAAATCCGTACTTCATATTGCAATTCTAAAATAGTTAATAGCAGCAGAGAACTGCTTCAGTATAGTATAGGCACTGTGCGTTGATCTGTGTTCGAAGAATTCTCGTTGCCATCATGTACGCCTCATTCTATTTCTGGTTCTTCTCTTGAAAGAGAGCCAAACCAGTACAAAGTAAATAGCAATCTTATCTTCTGTGCTTCTCACCCATAAGTCAAATACAAGGTTTTTATTATTTTTGACGTAATAATTAAAGAGATAAAGCTCATAAGCTCCAGCTTTTGAATGCCAAGAATAAATTAACTTCAAGGAGGTCTAGATAGAAATCGCAAATGTAAACGTCGTATGAAGACAATACCGGATCAAATAAATTGTGTCAATACATAAACACTCGAAACCGTATAAATCTTACAGTTTTACTATTTTTACTGAACCTATGTGATATTTACGTTCATCTTATAACACAGGTCTGGAAAGTTGTAAATTGGGTTCCAGTATGCTGTTTTCGAATTTAAAATAATGAATAACATTGTGGGGAATATCTGCACAGATGCGAATTCCTACTGCTGGTTATTATTATAACCAGGAGTAATTATTTTCTAGACTCATTATTCCCCAGCAAACTTGTCGGCGCCGATAAATTCATTATGCCCTTTATTGATAAACGGTGAATGCCGGAGCAGTACCCTAACAAACGGGCCACGGACCGCGTGCGATCTTTCCTTCCTCTTCCTTGTCCTGTCCTAATCCCTTACACACACACACACACACACACACACACACACACACACACACACACAATAACATACACTACACATGCCGGGAGATCGGTCGGGAGCTTAGAAGCTTCGCCAGCTGAGGCGCTCCGCTGGTGGGAGATACCTGGTTGGGAAAAACCGCTAGTCGACGGTAGGTGGGCGCCGGATGTCGCCATACTGCGGGGGAAGTTCACCGCCACCTCCCGATGAAAAAACAAGCACTATACTTACGGGACTAATGACGTCCGTGGTTGACGCGCCAGGAATCTCTATCAATTAAACATTGATAAACGATCTTGGCTGTTGCAGTGCCTACGAGGTGATCAACCTGAAGGGCTACACGTCGTGGGCGATCGGGCTGTCGACCGCGCACATCGTGAAGGCCATCCTGGGTAACACGCTGCAAGTGCTGCCGGTGTCCACCTACATCAAGGGCTGCAAGCACGGCATGGACAAGGAGGTGTTCCTGTCGCTGCCCTGTGTGCTGGGAGAGAACGGCGTCACGCACATCATCAAGCAGCCGCTCACCGACGAGGAGAAGGCCCTGCTGCACAAGTCGGCCAACCTCATGCACGAGATACAGATGGGCATCAAGTTCTAGTGGCAGGCAGGTAACACCACAATTTACTCTTTTTAAATTCGTTAAGTAGTCATTGTGCATTCAAGATACACAGTAAATGTTTTACGCCCCAAATAGCATTATCGAGTATAACACCAATAATTCCTTGAAAACTGCTTAAAAATTAAAGGACTGTAGACAGAAACAAGAGACGCAGTAAACTCAATTTCCATTTAATGTTAATATCGTATACGTTCGTGTCTCGATTTTGATCTGGTGTGTCTTGTTACTACCCCAAGCACCTCTTAAATGTGAACAAGTAACCATATAATCCAGAATTTCTCAAAAATCGAGATATTAACATTTAGAAATTGCGAGAGGCTTGCCGTGGCTGACATGGCTTGTCTTGTTACTATACCAAGATTTTTCAATTCGTAAGACACGGAGCATTTCTTGGGTTATCTGAAAATTTTCAGGTCCCAAAACTATTAGTCGACTTAATATCAATAATGCATATCAGTATTACGCAATACAATTGAAAGACAAATACTGGAGCAATTTCGAGTAATAAAACGAAATCGGGAAAACACAAACCTATAAAAGTACGTCAACAATTCGAAGCAGATACGAGTAGATTGTTGGAGAGAAAAGTAAACTTTGTTGATTAACACTTCACTAGTGGGATAGTCAGCACAAAGTACAGGTACTTGTAGAAAATCACACAGCTTATCGGCTCCTGTCTGTAGCGACTTGGGCCAATTACTAATCGCAGGTCGCCTACGGACACGATGGGAGCAATCTTTTCACAGAGCAGCGATTACTTCGCATTCGCTGTAGAATACGTTCTCCCAAAAAGAAACATTGCGTCGCCAAATGTACAGAATGAAAAAGAAACTAAGTCATCTCCGGATTGTAAAGGCACTTTCTCACAAAAGTCATATTAACAGTGTGAAATATATTTAAAACGTAATTGTGCGAAAATTCTTTCGCACGACCAATAAATTGTCAGATATATTTTTGGTACTGTTTGATGTAATCTCAAGGAATTGGTTGCAACCAAGTGTTGGGTGTTAATTGTATTTTAATTTCCTCCCTTTAGTATCCCTGCCTAGGCGGTAACTTACTTGCATTTGCAGTTCAGATCTATGCGCGAGCTGCAGCACGACTAGCCTTTTGCGTAAAAGGGGGGAATACTTACTACCGTGCTAGAAATAAGTTTACAACTAATTTACTGTTAGTACGCTTTCAATATTTGACAGGAACGCTTTGGCATTTGAATGAGAGCAAGCGCGTACCGCACTTAGTGCTGCTTTAATATTTTAAACGACTTTTCGTATGAAAAGTGGGATAAAAACTAACACACTGAAGTGTGTTTTGGGTTTTATTTGAAAGCATTTGTAAGAGTAAAAACAAAACAAATGCGAAACACGATGAAAAGGGGAAAATGATAATGACCTGAAACAAGCTCTCAGCCACTTTCCACTTCCTTTTTGAAGGAACAATTCTAATTCGTAGTTTACGTTGTTATCGGATTATCAAGTTGCAATATCTATTTGCAAATCTATTTAGTTTTGAAGCACTTAAAGGATCGAAGAACAAGAGACAGTCATAAGAAATCATAAATTGAAAATAATGAAAGCTATAATCAAGGTACGGCAAGGTAGTTGCAAGGTGCACATGTCGCTTTTAAAGTAATACGTCATGTGATCAAAGTAAACAATACAAGTTTCCTGGGGAATGTGAGTAAAATAAATATTATTTATATACATTTGATATAGTACACAAATAAACGTATAATAAATTTACTTATTTAGTATAAATACTTTTTTGTGTAGTTGAAATATTAATGCAAATTTATAAAAAAATTGCATTAACGGGCGCATACTGTACCTGCAACGCAGTTCACTAAAAAACATCATTTTTTGATGATTGGTCATTGATATGATGCAGCAATGGATGACGCCATCTGTTAGCCAATACCATAAATTACGATCAACTAGAATTACAAAATATAAATTGCAATGCAACTCTTAAGATTCAGTGTAAAACTGCAGCACGGAGACTTCTGCCGCTCCCGCTTCTCATATATATATATATATATATATATATATATATATATATATATATATATATATATATATATATATATATATATATATTGGATTGGTTAGTACGAGAATTGCTCGTACTGTTGTGGCAGCCCCCGCTTGATTTGCTATGTTATTTCAACATAAGAATCTTGTAAAAAACCTAAGTGTAATACATTTTCCCACTACAGAAACTCAAATCTACACGCTCAATATTTACTAACCTGTATAAAGCATAGCATTTGGCCGATTCCCTTGGTGTAACTCAATTATTTCATTTTTAAAAGGTGTTGGGTGTTGCAGCAGGCGCGCCTCGATCCTGTCCCGCGCGCCGAACAACGTCTCGCCACCCCCGCCGGGACATTGGTCACGGGGTCCCGCGGGAGGCGCCTCCCGTCCCCCGAAGCCGCACGGGCTCCAGCTCCGTCTCTTCCACCAGCACGGCGACGCGCGAACGCCACCTGACATTCGAGTGAAGGCAATTTTAAAGTCATTTGCCTCCTTCACTGCGCCATTATCGCGGGAGAGGGACACAAAGCGTTTGGAGGCGGAGAAAAAGTATAAAAAAGAGAAGCAATATCTTATTTTAGAGACATCTGTTGGTAGTAAAATTGCACCTAACGCTCTTAAATGCTTTTAATATCGGTGATAATCAAAGTGCCTTCCGCCGCGCGTGACTGGGGATGCCTCCGGGGGCGTTTGGAGCAGCACTGGCGGCGCGGGTGACGCCAAGTTCCAGCCGGCGTCGCACAGCACACGATCTCGAAATTCATTGTATCCCGTCCTGGAAGCAACGATCCCTGAAATATATAACATTTACGTACTCTGGTGATGTTTTATTGCGTGGAGATGAGTGGAAAATGCTGCAGTTGCAGTTTTCCTTTCTGTTTGTATAAAGTGGTTTTCTATATTTGTTCATGCCTTACTAAGTGAGAAGAGTATATTGTAATCGTGCGTCAGAAAGCGATGATTTTTCGGCAAGTAAATTCTTATTGCCGGCACCAGGTAACGAAAAAGTAGATAAAGCTTGTTCTTGTATGTAGTAAATTGTTTCTTCAAACACGCTGTGTAGTCAGAATCCATGTTTTGTGGGCCCCTTGATACTGAAAAATTTATTGAAGCCAGAACTGTCTGACTGCCGTCTGTCTGTGGTCAACGCTAGCGCCTGAACTCAGAGGATTTTCTCCAAAATTGATTTTGGGCAATCGATCTTAAGAACTCGAAGTCCCGCGAGTTTAAAATAAATATTTTGATTTGGGGGATACTTTACATAAAGCCATTTTTAATTTCTTTTCCACAGTGGCTACACATTTTTTTATTAAACTTATTCTTGGGGTAGAGTAAAGGACGCTTAAAAGAATGACATGAATATAATTTTCATTGTGTGTATTTCGTACGTATCAAGGGACGGAAAACATTGGTGGTAGTTCGATTTTGAGCTGTATTTTCGAAAATTGCAGAATATTATTATTAACATTTAACATATTCAAATTTAACAAATCAACATTGCAAAAGTACAATTCTGAAGATAGAGATTTGTCATGGATGAAATCTGTTCTAAAAAATCAGGTTTTTAAAAATTGTCATGTTTTGAAGAAACGAGTATTTTTACGTAGTTATGTGAAGTTTGAAGTTCATGTAATAAAAAAAAACATTACATCAAAATCAGCTCATTTTTTTTTCTTTCAATCTTTTACGCATATAGAGCAAAGGCCGCATAAAAGATGGTGTAGGTCTCATTTTCGATGAACTCTTGGAATCCTCAAAAATTCCAAACGTTGGAAATAATGCGAGATATGCTGATGTAGCACAACTAGTTTCCTTGTGAATATTACATTTGAAGAATAACAAGAATGCCTCGATTGTTCTTTGTCAATTTTCTGACAGTATTTCGACGACTATATTACTCTTTTTACCTATGCAAAAATCTCTCTTCCTTTTATTGGAATATTTCGTATTAAGTATACTCGTACTTCTGTTCCTCAGCGATAAAGAGCATACGTTTATCTCCTGATACAGCATAACACTTAACACTATACAGTTAACAAACATAGAGGACATGGTATTGTTTTGACTGTTTCCAACTACATTATACTGAATGTCTTTTAGGTAGAGTTCACTGTACCTCCAAGTGGAGCAATGAAATTGTAAAAATATTCCGTGTAACATTTATCTCCTTTTTTAGAGTAGTTTCAAGATATGTTTATTTTCTGAATGAAAGGGCACATTATATTTTGTCTATTTCTAATTTCGTTGTTAATGAATTTTGGACATTTCACAATACCGCCCAAAGAGCAATGCAATTGGGAAAAAATGTATTAAAATGTCCCAATTTAGCAAACAATGGGCATGTTGTGCGCTTTCCTCCAGTGTTGCGTCCAGATTGAATTCAGCACTGTGAAGGCGAGGCACAGCTGGATCCAGAGCGGGCGGGCTGTGGGAACTCAGGCAGGGCGCGAGACGCCAAGTGCGAAGTAGCGACCGATTCAAAGTAACGTAGCGCCTTGACTCAGCGATGCTTAAATAGAGCGCGCTCTCGCCCCCCCCCCCCCGAAACCACCACAGACGGCTCTGCCTTGGCAAGGTGGTAGCAAGTTTAAAGAGGAAAAGAAATGGCATTTGTAGATAGTTTTTTGAAATTCAAATCCTTTTCAATATATAATCGGAATCAATCAATCAAGGGTAACTTGTTTATTTGAATACGAAGGTGTGATATTTCTTAAAATGTGAAAGGTACATCGTGTTGTGACTGAAATGAATATCGGATTGTTGGAGTCCTTTGTCCTGGCATAATGATATAACCGTGAATTGAATACTGAACGTGATAAATGCAGCTGCCGTACGTATTTCATACACGAATTGGAAATTTGAAACGCGTCTTCTGAAAAACAAGCTTTTCTTGCTATATTGTTTGGGTTGCTGTAAATGATCTACGTGTTGTGCATTAGATTATCAGTGAACGCCTGATCAACTTTCTGTTTGCAAGTTGATTTTAAAAAGCAATTTTGTTCTCTCTGTGTATCGTAATTGTATTGCCCTCGAAAATGAAAAAAAAAAGGGATTTTCAGCACGTAATGTCTCATGCTAATTTAATTTCCGGTCAAATTAACAGTTGACTGTGGAATATTAAATAGGTTTTAGAGGAGTTTCCTTTTAAAGAAATATGGAAAACATGAAAATATTCTGTCATTGATTTTGTTGTGATTTCTCAAACAATAATTTATGAAAATCACTTTGGGTTATTACTAGAAAAGAAAAATTAAACATTCCGGAATAAAAGACTCCAGCGAGCTTCTTAGTTCGTGATCTTTCGTTGTGTAGTTCCTTTGATGGAGTGCACGACCGAGTACTTAAATGACACGCGGTTGTTCACAACTCCACAATAATATTTGCTTCCCTTATTGTAAGAAATGCAAACACTGCTCTCTATTGAATCACGTATAAAGCTCGCGGTGTGTTGGACGAACAAAATACAGCCCTCGGTATGCAGGTAGGGATAGAATAGGATGATCATGCTACCAGCATACCGTAGTGTATTTACCATGCAAATATCTTTTGTTGGAACGAGATCCGTATCCTTTGAGCGTTAAACGACGAAGTAATCGAATTAAAGCGAAGAACTTGGAATGCGCCTATTCTTACCGCATATATGTACGCTTGAATCTAATTTCACGGCTTTCAGGTTGTTTTTTATTCTCTGATTCTTAAGACATATGTATAACAAACGGAGTACTTTTATGAACGTGTTCATGAATATAATGAAGTTTGCAATTAAAATACATCCAGTCGAAACTATTGATATGTTTATATTCCATGCAGTACAGCGCGCCAGGAAAGTCTCTCCGCAGTGGAACCAGTGGCTGGTGAGAGTGCTAACAAAAGAAATACGTTGGTAGCATGAATTGTAGCGTGTAAGAAATGAAAACGTAAATTGCGTACTCCCCAAAATCATAACAGAAGTGTTGTCCCCTTTACTTGGTTCCCAGTAAACTGGTTGCTACGAACATAAATGCAATTGCTAGTAAGAGCCGGTGACTCGGCACATTGCAGAGAGACTTTCCTGGCACACGTTAGTATATGTGTGGGCCTCTCTCGGTGACTCGTTAGCGTGCTCGCTTTCCACAGCGCAAGCCGGGTTCGATTCCCGTCCGAGGCAAAGTATACCTGGGCGCTTTCCTTACAAATACTCCCGTGTCTATTGCTGTGTGATGATGAGAAAGCCCACCCTAAGATTATGAAGACCAGTATATACGGTGAAGGGATGGTTTCGTGCTAACCACACAAACCCCTTACTTCATGGACCAGAAGAGGTGGCTCAGTGCATCAACGGATGTCACTGCAGTGCCTCTGACCGGGAGGTCGTAGGTTCGAGTTCCCACGCCGGTAGGATTTTCGACACTAGCTTTTCTGCTAGGTCGAAGTCATTCGCTGTCTGGACGAGAATTCTAGCGGACGGCTGGTCATTTTCTGTGGTTCCTCCGATCAACACAAGAGCAATACCGGAGTAGTTCCCGAACAAACGGGCTACGGACCGCGCGCGATCTTTCCTTCCTCTTCCTCATTCTATCCTCACTCCTTCCACATAGGCACTACACTAACACCAATGCCGAGAGACCGGTTGGGAGCTTGGAACTTGTCCCGGCTGGGGTGATGCCATGCTGGTAGGAGATACCTGGTTGGGGAAAACCCCGCTAGTCGACGGCAGGTCGGCGCGAATGTCGCCATCTAGTGGGGAAAGATCATAGCCAACTCACTATGAACAACATGCACTACATTTACGGGACTAATGACCTCAGTAGTTGACTCGCCCGAAATCACTAACAATCAATCCTTATCCCATGGCCGAGAGAGTATGTTACTGCTGGTCAGCCAAGGCCCATAGGGGGCTGTCGAGCCAAGGAACAGGAACAGTATATCCGTGAATATGTCTCATTATTGAGGTGACGTCATGCATGTACACAAATACATTTTGAATGTCTGTGTGTGCTTTCAAAATGACTTTTTATAATCTCGTATGTTAATTTAAATTTAATAAATCCATTCAATTGTTTATTTGATTGTCTCTCCACGCAAAGTTCTGGAACGGCAAAACTGACGGTTTTTCACTGAGAATACTTTATAGGCTATTTTTTGTAAATTGAATATTGATATTTTGTAAATTTTTTTGTAAATTGAATTGATTATTTTTGAAAAGTTTTCAAAACCAATCAGGAAATAATATACTAAAATGAATCAAATATTTCTAAAAGCCCATAAAATATTTAACTAAATGCATTTTGATTCATTTTGCTAGCTCAATTAGAATTTGAGTTATTGAAGGTCAAAATTGTTACTAGGCTTTTGGCGAGAGTGTCAATTCAAGCTTTTGCCGCGAGTGACAAATCATATCTTTACGGCTGCCTATAACAACGATGGTGGTAGTATCAAGGATTGTAGCAAACCAGGCGAGGCAAAGCAAGGTGAGGTAGAACAGGGTGGATATGAGCGAATAGAACGAGGCAGGGAGAAATAGGATAGGGCGGAATAGGAGGAACCGGACAAGGCAGAGCTGGTCAGGTTGAGCCAAGGAATGGGAGATTAGGGTAGGAATACATTATAAACAGAATTCACTGTTTTTCCTGTCCAAGAGAAATGCAATTAATAAATGCATGGGAAACGTGGGTTCTTCTGTATTTTTTTCTAGTATAGATTTCTTCTGAATCGCCCCATGGGTTACTAGTCGGCGTGCCCGCTTTCCATGACGCGATCTCGCGTTCGATTCCCGGTCGGGACAAAGTATAATGTGCGCTTTCCTTGCAAAGTACCAGTATCTGTTTCTGTATGACATTGAGAAAGCCCACTTCTCAGGTTGAGAAAACATGAATACTGCGTAGAGATGCCTATGTGCTAACCACACGTACCCCTTAACCCATGTCCGCAAGGTCGGTACGCCGCTGGTAGGCCTTGGCCCCATCAGAGGCTGTTGGGCTAGTACAGATAGACTTCTTCTGAAGCTCTCATATCTAACCAATTTCAATAAATAAGGCATTGAGAGAGGATTTCAGAGCGATGACACATTTATCTTTCACTTTATAAATACGAAGAGTTTGTTCAAAAAAATGTCTAAACGGGAGGGGGAACAAATGAATCAACAACACGAGGGTAGCTGAATGGTATTTTCTGGCATCCACCTTGCAAACCTAAAAACTGTGCGTTTTAGGCATGGAGTTGTGTTTTTCACGCCGTAATCTACAAAACAAGATATTTTGAGGCTTTCTATCATATTTTGGGAGGGTTGGCCATCTTGAATTACCCGATCGCTCCAAATTAATGGTTCATAGATGTTTCTTGCGTTGATAGATTTATTTACTTTTTACACACATTTGTTAGATCATGTTTTTTGTGTGAGAGTTCTCGCACGGGTATGTCGGTTCTCTCGAAATTTGATTTATAATCTATTTTTAAGGATTCTTAATAAATACACATATGTATTATATGCTAGATTATATGCATTTTGTAGCATATAGATTATACGCTACAAAATTTTCACTTAATTAAAGATTTTATATAACAGGATACATTTTTTCGATGGTTATAAAAATAGTAATCATACACACAGTTTGTTATAGTTTCTCTCTTAATAACATGCTATTTTGAATATTTTGGACTTGATTATTTTCTTGTATTATTTTGTTTCTACAGAAGTTCCAGTATGAAAAAGTATTGTCAATATGACTCCTCTGAAATCTGGAAGTCTGAAACCAACGTTTATACGTTGTTTCTTACGCATCTTTTAAGGTCCTTTTCCCGCCAACTATATGGGCCTGTCTTAAGCTCGTTATTGAACATACCATGGGCAGTTTACTGGCATAAACTCATATTATTGGCGGAACTTCCTGGTTAATAAAAGCAGAATTTAGCTCTCTCAAAAAATGTTCACCTCATCGTCCCCACATATTTTAAGTGGGTTCAACACCTATAACCAAGAGAACCATAACACAAACAAAGGGCATTCGTTCGTAGAAGCAGTATCGACTCCCCTCCGTTCTCCTGCCCTCCGCCAGAAGGATCTGGTACGGTTCGACATGAACCATCAGCTAATTCCTTCCGGCGACTATCCGATCGATGGCGAAACGATTCGTTCCGCCGGGGAACCATACGACCTATGGCGTATGTGGTCGGGCCAGGAGAAAATTCCGTGCCGTATCAGAGTACCCTCTAATCTTTGTATCACGATTGGCCCAGCCGGTGCGGAGGCCGCAGGCGGTGCACAGCGGCACGACGCGGATTTCTTTCTTGTTGTTTTTGCTTTTGGCCACCAGGTGTCAGGAGTATGACCCCCAGGTCTATACGCCCTGATACGTGTGAGACGGGCAAGACAGTTCCTCCGCTTCGAGGATGCGGGGGAACTACGAAGACAACCCCATCGTGTTCCCCAGGCCAATAGACTCTAGTCATCTTTTCTCCTCTCTCTCTCTCTCTCTCTCTCTCTCTCTCTCTCTCTCTCTCCATCTCCATCTGAAAATGAATCTCTTTCCTTTGCCTCTCTCCGTCTGTCTTTCCCTCGTTATCTGCGTCCCTTTCTCAGTCTGTTTCCATCTCTCCATCTGTATCCTTTTCTCCGTCTGCGTCTCCTTTCTGCCTTTGTCTCCGTTTATCCGTCTGTCTCTCTGTCACCGTCGGTCTCCCTTTCTCCGTCCTCTCTCTCTCTCTCTCTCTCTCTCTCTCTCTCTCTCTCTCTCTCGATGCCTCTATTTATCATACTTTCGTTCTCTCTCTTTTTCTTCATCTCCTTCTCTCTGTGTCTGGTTTCCAGACTCTCTTTCTATGATGCAGTTTCAGAACTGGCTCAGTTACAGAACTGTTTGGTCTATCGACCGCGTTGCTATAGAACAGGCTGGTCTATCATCCGCATACCCACACCATTACCGATATTTTTCATGATCATGAAAGATAGGCCTTATAAGAGATGGAACCCATTCCCTTGCCTTGATGATAGGAGTAAAAAAGGAAGGGGAACGAATGATAGGGCGCAGGCGACTGTCAATCAGCAAGTATGGAAATGTTCTCTAATTTCTTTTCAGCAGAGCTATTAAACAAAATGAAAATGCATGTATACTTATAAGATGCATCTTTCATGGTGACATCTGTCAGTGCCTCCACCGACTTTAGGCAATATTTTATTCTGGACAAATGGTAAATACTTTCTTGTGGGTATCATGTGATTTAGAATTAAAATTACAGATAAATTGTATCAACTTTTAAGATGGATAGTCGATCATTTGATAAAAACATATTCGCCTTGAAGCTCTATATCTTAAATGTGAAAATAAAAAGTAAGAATAGAATAGTATTTCGAAATCTTGCGGTCTCAAATAAATTAACAAATGTGTGATTTTCGCATTTTGGAAAATGAATATGGTGTGACTCAATATTTAAGATGCAGTAGTAAGTGCGATAAAATAAACTACTAAAGAGGAAAATATTTTTTTTAGAGTGAGAGAAAATTGGTATACATTATTAGAATATTTTCATGCCGCAACTTCCAACACAAAATGTTCTCGCCCCATTCGCACCTTGGAACTGATGAAGCGTATCTTCCATGCGAAGCGATTTCAATAGGAAAAGTCCTGAATGGTCGTCAGTCAGATCCCGGCTCGGTCGCTGTTCCAATTGCCTCTGCACATCTCTCCTCCGCTCCCGCCGCCATCACCACTTCGGCGCGCCGTTCCCGCTGCCGACTATTAGCGCCACATCACCTCCCGCAAGAAGTACCTCCACTCTTTAACGGACTACAATACTCCGCCATTAAATTGTTTTACTCGCCGAAATGTTGTTCACCGGGACTCTTTACGTTCGTAAGAAGCCTTCGTTTTAGTCATTGAATTGGAAACGCCTCTACACGGGCAATTAGTCATTGAATTGGAAACGCCTCTACACGGGCAATCGAAATGTATCGACAGTATTAGAATTTTCTGCTGGGAGTTCCTGATGGCGGCCACAATAGGACTGACTTTGGAGGAAAGTCCCGCCTATCGACACCGTACGTTTTCGTTCGATGTGGGCCGATTCAAACTGGAACGGTAAACAAAAATGATCATGTAAACTCAAATGGCCTCTTCCGACGGCGTCCAAAAAAATCGATTGTCGGATGAAGATCTGTTCATATGGTTCTGTCTGTTCCATTTTCCCGAAATCAGCTGGAGAGCCTAGGCTATCAGCAATACTACGATAAATGCAAATGTCTTCAGTGTGCTTCTAGCAAATGTTTAAAAAAATCAGGTAAGGAATTATGGGAATATTCGGACGATATTCGGTGTAACATTCGGGTGTTTTTCGGACGAAACAAGTTCGATTATTCGCTCACAGTCGTTTGATAGAGAACGATTGATATTTCGGCTGCACTGTGACCGGAGCCTTAGCATATGTAGTTGCGTGACGCCAGGAATAGTTGCGTATGCGGAGTAATTCTAAGTTCGACCTGAAACGTACCTAGTTCTACAGCAAACAGTTAAAATGGGCTGAACTTATTATAATTCTAGGCTAAGAGTCTTAGCATACGTAACTGCAACAATAGTTGTGTATGCCGAGTGGTTCTAGGTTTGACCTACGACGTATATAGATCTGCACAGACCAGTCTAAAATTTGTCAACCGTATTAGAGTTGCTTCCAGGGGGCGACGTCGTGTGTCAAACCCTTCTGATAATGAAGGAAGGATCTGATAATGTGAAGGAATGTGGACAAAATTTTCTTAATATCTTATCAAGAAATTAGATTAACAATATCGGACATTTGCCTAGCTTTTTAGAGGTCAATAATGCTTCAAATTGTAGAAAACGAGGGTGTGAATCGAAAGATAAGGTAAAGTTTATGAAAAGGATGTTATATTAGTGTTTTGTGAATAATATTTTCTTTAAATTTTATCACAAAAAGTAATATTGATATTAATAAACAACACTAATGACATCATCATTGTTTAAACACTAATGACAGTTTACAGTATAATTGTTAAGAAAGAGATGTAAAATATTTTACTCATACGGAAAGAAAGTTTCATGTTCCAGATAAGAAAAATTTGAAAGCCTCCAAGTAGGTTAGTTTCAGTGTTAAAAGGTATTTTTTTATGAAAAACGGCACAAAATTGATTCAAATATCCTAGTAACGATTAAAATAGAGTCTCGAAGAAAGAAATTGTTTTATTAGTGAAATATTATTTTTGTTTTATTTATATAAAATAATTGTAATTGCTTACTGAAATATTTTGAGATCATGTGAAACATTATATCCAATTTGATATAAACATAACATTAAGAAAGTAAACATGAAGTAAATTAAAATTTCTCAAAGAAACGCACAGTTTCATTTTAATTTAGAGCTGAGGTTCACATGCGTAGATCATCAATTATGCCTTATTGATCTATAAGAAAAAATGGTTATGTAATTTTGGATATTCATTTGGATAGAATGTGCCAATTTAAAAATGTTTATAATCGTCTATCGAGTCTGAAAAGGCTTTCATGCTGCAACGCAGAGCTCAGGGGCTTTATCAAACTATTTTTACAGTTACAAAATCATTTACAAAGTGCGGAAAATGCTTCAAGTTTAGAAATATTCCGCATTACTTCATGTTTGCAAATGTTAGTGCCGGGAGGGCATTGGGCTGCGGCGCCGGAGAACCTCGCATGCAGAGCTCTTTCAATTGGGCAAAGAGCGATGAATGGACGTCAGTCAACGCCGGCCGGTGCTCCAATTGCCACATCTCCGCTCCGCTTGGCCACTTCCACCACCGGCGAGAACGCTCGCGCTGCCGCGTCACCTCCGCCTCCGCTCCCGCCGCCTCACCGCCCCGCCGCGCCCCGCCCCGCCGGTGCCGCGGGCGACTATTATCGCCACATCACCTCGGACCGAGAAGCACCACAACTCGCGCTGCTGCCGCTCCCGAAACACGCCTGCGGAGCCATCACGGCCCGCCCCGCGCCACCGCCGCCACACGGTGGGGGAAAGGCCAGGAAAGATGGCCAAAACTCCGTAGATGGCACAGAATAATAACGATTGCCACTGGAGCGTCTCTGACAGGGAGGTCGTAGGGTTTGAGTCCAGAATTTTCGTCGCTAGATAGCTAGGTGGAATTCAAATCGGGAAAGGTGTCTCAGGGCGTAAACTGATGTCACTGTAGTTCTCCTCTGACCGGGAGGTTCTAGATTCTAGATTCGAGTATCGACGGTAGCAGGATTTTTTACTCTAGCTAGATAGGGAAGTCGAGTTAAGTCGCTGTCTGGAGGGGAGTTCTAGCGGCCAGCTACTCTGTTCGGTGATTCCGTGGTTTCTCTGTGGTCTCTCCACGTGGAAGGCGGAGCAGTACCCTAACAAACAGGCTACAGTTCGCACGCGATCTTTCTTTCCTCTTCCTTGCCTTATTTTTACCCCTTACTTACATGCACTACACTTCCACACAGGCAGGAAGATCAGTCGGGATCGTAGAGCTTATCTCGACTGGGGTGCTGTCCCTCTGGTAGAGATACTGAAGAAGGGAAACCTCGCAAGTTAACCTGTAGATTGGTGACGGATCTCGCGTTCCAGCGCGGAAGGTATACTTCAACCTCCAGTGATGTAATACTCATTACACTTACGGGACAAGTGGCCATAATAGTGACGCGCCCGGAAGCACAAAATGATCAAACAGACCAAAAAAAGAATAAGATGCTTTACAGCTTGCGCTCATGATATTTCGAAGTTTTGCTTCCAATTCGTTGTATTTTTTGCAATAGTAGAAAAAACATTTAGAAATATTATGAAGTTTCCTTGTTTCTTTAAAGGGTCGGTGACTGTCTTACACTTAGAGACTTTACGAGTGGCACTCCTTAGGAAATAACTACGCCCATTTGAACATTGAATCACATTATTATCACGTTTTCGAATTTCACGATATACCACGCTGATTTCATCTTCATTTAATTCCCGAACAGTAGAATTATAGAATGCAGCACTCAAATAATGTATTAAACAAAACCAAGTACAGGGTTAGTTATTTTTTTACTTTTGTGGCTATGACCAGGAAACAGTATGAAATCCCATTCAATTGCACGAGTAATAAAGTTACGCGCGTATGTGCAACAATCCACTTTCTTGATCTTTTAGACTTATGCTTTATTATGCCAGTGCCCAAGTCTACGACGAGTGTGAATAAATTATTTGATAGAAAGGTGATTTTGAGGAGATGACACGAATAATGGAGCAATGGTGAAATGCAAGGCAAGAGAAATGCGAGAAAATCATTGATGATCCCGCTTCGTCTAACAAAATAACACATGAATTGATCAAAAATTAAAGCTCGGTCCCAAGGGGAAGGAGACTGTCTGACTGCCACACCACGTTTCGTTACGGCTTTTTGGACTCTTCAACTCCTGGACCAGGAATTTTGACCTTACGTCCAGATTTTCGGTTTTTTTCCCTACCGCGCGTCTCCGCCGTCCCCGCCAGCGCCCCGGCCGCAACGCAGCGGCGACCGCAACCACAAGCGCCATCAGCAACCGACCGCGCCTGTCGCCCGCCTCCGCCTTCGCCTCCGCCTCAACAAGCTATTCATTCGGGGGAGCAGAATGCGACTGGCTATCTGCGCGGGCGACAGCCGCTCCTTATGTGATAATAAGCGAACGCGGGGCGGCGGCGGCGGCGGCTGCCGCTGCGCCGCCCGCGGCCGGCCCTTGTTCCCTCCCGGCCCTCCCCGCACCCCCGGCCCCGCCCCCTCCGCCCCAATGTTTTATTCGTTTTAATCGAACGAGGAATTTCTCTTTTGAGCGCCGCAGCCACACAAAAGGAGGCGGAGGGCAGCGGGCAGGGGGTGAGGCAGAGCTGTACGGCGCGGAGACGGAGGCGGGCGCATCGCCGACCAGGAGGTGCCCACTCATGGTGCACACGATTCCAGGCTGACCTTGGCGGAGGTCAAGCAACCGGCGCGGCGCACCGCGAAAAGTACGCGCGCCCACGCACGTGGACGCACCGAGAGCGCGACCCGGCGCCAGCGATCTACGGTCACAGGCAGGGACAGTGCGAACTGGCTTCGAGGGGCGGCTCCCAAGTTTTAAGCAGGGTTTCGTCTTTCTGTACTGTTATATGGTCTTAATGTAACCAGAGGAACGGAAAGCTACCCTTAACGGCGTGCGTCCCTTAAGGATTTTAAATACTTCGCCCTCTGTTTAGAAAAAAATGGGTATTAATGCGTTGTAGCTAAAAATGACGTATGATTACTCTTTCTCATGAAAATGGTGTTTCTTATTTTTATTATTTTTTCTTATAGTAATGTGGTGAATTACGAAAAGTATTGAAAGACATAAGATCGATTTTAAAATAACACACATGATTGATAGTAGATCTCGGCGATGCCCCGATTTATAAATTTCAACCGCGTGCATTATTTCCTCTGTCCCCCTTATGACATAACTGAAGCCCTTTTTGTGTTTATGCATTTGAGTTGTTTAAAATTAGATGAGAAGGATACGAAAAAATGGTCATTTAGCGCACAGAGGCGCGTCACTTCGACACGCCTCTTTCTCCAAACAGTGGACCGTGAGTGACGGAAGGTCGGACGTCCTACGTAACGTAGATCAAAACTGTGACTAGCTGTCTCTTCCGGACCTGGATGGCCCGAGGGCGAATATTGTTGCCTTGCCATGGGTTCCTCGAGAAGCTCCATTCTCCTGTCTTGTAAGGATTCTATTGCCTGGATTGATGATTAACTAGTAAGTTAAAATTGCAATATATATTATTTTTCGTATTTGTTGATTTAGTAGTTTTATTCGAGCTTATTAACGTATTTTTTCGCTGAATAGTCATATTTATTACTAGTTGTCAATTTGATTTCCTTGATATAAAGAATTTCTAATGCACATATAATTATATTTACTAATATATGTAATAAGCCCTATAATGTATTATTACTTGTATTATTTACTAATGCGTTATTGTGTATTATTACTTATAAATAAAATTCATTCGGGCAGAATTCCTGGGCAAATATTCTCGCGCTCTCTTCCTCTTCTGACCCCGTTCACTTTTCTTCTCCGCGAAAAAGTGGATTGTGAGGACTTGACGAGAATAATAAAACATTTTCTCTTTTGTTATTTTTGTAACGAGATACATTTGAGCCGCGCGGCTAAAATACGCCGCTGCGGCGGCTGGAGGCGTCTTGAATGCGCGCCAGGCGGCTGGACGGAGCGCTACGTGGAGCTACGACTACCCGACCCGTTTTTCTTTCAATTTCACGCATGCTTCAAACGTGTGCATAAAGCTGTCCCTTGGGAACAACGATGTGTAAAGAAACGAATCTAAAACGCGATTACCGTGTCCATTATGTTTTGAAACGAAAATAAAATATTATTTTCTATTTAGTTTTGAAAAATTGCTATGTTGAAAAAAAATCGTAAAAAAAAACCTTTAATTTACGTTCGTTTCAAGACCTAGCTTGGAGAGGAAGAGCGTTTGCAATAGCGCTTGTGTCCTGGGTGTGCCTTTTCCCTAAATAGCAAAAGATGTTCATCAGTGATAGCATGTAACGTGCTGTTCTAGCGTCAGAAAACTAGAATTAGCTTCGATTTCAAGAATGGTTAGTGCATTTAGATTGAATGTGTTGAAGCGTTGCTACACAGTCTTCCCGATCCTGTTTCCGACTCATCTAGTCATTTTCTCCGATGTCCCTCCTACCCATTCTCGCCCCATAACTAACCCCCCTTCCCCTTCTTGGCTGTCATCCCCCTTCCCTTCCCTCACTTCCGTTTTGCCCCTGATCCCATCCCGTCTCTGCCACCGGTCCCTTCGCCCACTCGGCCTGCCGTCGGGCTACAACTGTTGACGCTGCAGCGTCTCTGGCCGGGAGGACATAGTGCTCGAGTTTCCATGGTGGCGGAAATAATGCGAGAGAGCGTGTTCTGTTGTACCACCACCAGTTCCACTAGTTGACGCCAGCTAGATAACTAGGTTGAAATAGGTCACTTTCTGGAGGTAAATTCTAGAGGCCGGCTGCTATGATCGGTAGTTTTCTGTTTTCTCCGATCAGTACCATGCAAATATCGTAAAGGAACACTCAACAACCGTCGTCGCACAGCACGCGATAATTCTTTCCTCTTCCGTGTCTTATCCTCTCCCCTTATTCTTACATACGTGTAATGTGTTACCCCACATGCCGGATGACCATTCGCGAGCTTAGTGCTCGTCTATGTTGGGGAAGATAGCTGAGGGGAGGAATCCCCGCAAACCAGTATGTAGGTCGTCGCGGTATCTCTCGTCCTAGCGGGGATGGAACATCACCACCACTTGGGAGAGAATAATGTGCACTATACTAACAGGCGTGTTGACCATAGCCATTGACGCTTCTGGAAACAAAATAATCAGTCAATTGTTCTGTTGAGCAATAGCCCTTCCATTCTTCAGTTCTTTGAGGACATCTCCTTCCCTGCCCCATTCCGCCCTGTGGCTGTTCGCGTCCATCCGCCAGCCTCAAGTGGCGCCGCACGCGCAGCGAGATCGGCGCAGTCGCCTCACGTCGCCCGCAAGAACACGGCCGAGGCGGCGGGGGCGGGGCGGTGCGGGGCAGCGCGGGGCGGTGCGGGGCGGGGCGGAGCGGGGCGGGGCGGGGCGGAGCGGGGCGGTGCAGGGCGGTGCGGGGCGGTGCGGTGCGGTGCGGTGCGGTGCGGTCCGGGGCGGTGCGGTGCGGTGCGGTGCGGTGCGGTGCGGTGCGGTGCGGTGCGGGGCGGTGCGGGGCAGGGCGGGGCGTGGCGGGGCGGGGCGGGGCGGGGCGGGGTGGGGCGGGGCTGGGTAAGGGGTCGGGTGGCGGTGTTTTGCGGCGTAGTCGGAGGCTTCCGCGGCCGAAGTCCATGATTTCGTCCGCGCTGTCAGACCTTTCAGCCGAGGACGCGGCCTCTCGCGGACAGCGCAGACAAAATCAGGGTGTTTTGCGACGTCGACGCGCCTCCCGGCATCTTCCGCCGCTGGCTGCGCCCGCTTTGGTATGCGGGCGGCCGCGCTCCGCTCGAAAGCTCGCGGACGCCGCGCCGGGGATGGTAAACAGCCTTTGCACTGGAGAGAATATTCTGAAAGTTGAAAGGCTGCGGCTGCCATCATCTTCTTCTCTTCTGTCTCCATCTCCTCCTTCTCCTCTTACTTCTTCCCCTTCTCCTTCTCCTTCTGTTTCTCTTTCCCATTCCCTTTCGTCTTCTCCTTTCCCTTCTGCTTCTCCCTCTTCGTCTTTTTCTCAGCAAAGATGTCCGCTGAAAATTAGATATGTGTGGAATATGGCTGTAAGAAAGATCTACAAATTCACTACAAGGAAAAGATAAAACCCAAAAAACATTGTTTCATGTCGTTCAAAATTAAGTCTCAAAGAATAATGAAACTACAGGTGCTTCAAAATGGCACAGACTAATAGCAGACTCGTAGCAAATTTTTCTAATTTCCTTGGGGTAACGGACTTTAAGATCTTGCTCCATTCTCTGCCCAGCAGCCATCTATCGTCACCCAAAGTACATTTTTTTGACATCTCAACTTTTCGGTTTCTTCATATTAGAACCGAAGTATTACTTTAATAAAATTAAAGAACAGGGAAACCTCGTCCTAAATAGAAATTTTCATTGAAAAATTTGAAGTAGTTTTTAAGAAAATGACGATTAAGGATTACTGTAAATGCGAAATTTGAAGCTTTTTCACAGGAATCTATTGAGAAAAACCTCATTTGAAGTATTTTGAAGCAGTGCACTGAAGAATGCAATAATGTATACAAATTGATGAAAATGTACGTATTAACGGCGCGAAACATATTTAAAAAAATACATTTGTGTAATTTTTGAGAAAACAAAGAATACATGAAAATGAACATTACGTAATATTAAATAGTCTTTACCAGTATCCGTTGGAAACGTTTAAAACAAATTGGAGCCATTTTTGACAAAATGGCGTTTGAGAGTTTCTGAAAATGCGAAATTTTAAACTCGTTTTCAAAGAAAAATGTTGAGTTTTTGAGAAACTTTATATGACATTATTTAAAGCACATGTACTCGTAAATATAAGAATGTAAAGAAATCGTCTCTAATGTAAATATTGCAGACGTGAGAGATAAGTAAAAAAATTACAATTTTGTTATTTTTTAAAAAACAAAAGAATATAGCAATATGAAGTTTCTGACATCGTATAGGGTTTGTTTGAAACTACCCCTAACAAAAAATTGCAGAAATAGTTGGAACCGATTTTGAGAAAATTTTGTTTAGGTAATTTTTAAAAATTGCAAACATTGCACGCACTATTGCACGAAAACTACTAAAATTTTCAAAACAAATCTACATGACCATAATAAAAGAACTAATTACATGCAATGAATTTCATTTGAGGAAAAAATCTATATCTTTAATTTTGTAGTTGTAGGAAGATGTCGAAAAAAAATTCGAACTTTTGCAATTTTTGAAAATTCAGAGTTAACCGTGAAAATCACACCTACGCCTCCTATATAAGTGTATTTAACTCTATTCATACAAGAAATTAAAAAAAATTGGAGCCGTTTTTGAGAAATTTTGAAACTGTCCGGGAGGCTTCATGTAAAGTACCCCCAAATTTTAAAGAATGTTTTTCAAAATTTCAAAGCTTCAACTAGAGCAATATGTTCAGGGGTTTCTGCAATTTCGAACGTGTGGTTTAGGCGCTAGTAGTGTACACAGACGAACGGACAGAACGACAGACAGACGGACGGACAAACGAACGGACGGACGTTTTGAAAAAAACAACAAAAAAACACACACACTTTTTTCGGTATCAGGGGATCCCAAAATTAGTATTTCCGTTGAAATCTCGAAATCGATTTTCCGCAGTATTACATAAATTTATCTATACTACGTATATATTGCAGATCGTATGACTGCAATATACGACTGCAATGTACGTATATTGCAGTCATATTGTATAAAATTCGAAGGACTGTGGTAGCGATTCACCGGAGCACGTGTTCGCCGAAGCAAGGGGTTGCCACGACCTTGAAAGAATCTGGGTCGCCGTCGCCGCTCCAAGCTGTGGAAATATTTATTCGAGACGACATGTCGTGAGTCAGAAAACTTCACTAGAAATTCTCAAAAAAAAGAACTGTTTAAAGAAGCGAGAATTATTCTACAGAGATAGAATTCACCTCACTTGCAGACGTAGATAGTCGAGTAATTATATTAAAATCATTTAAACGTAATCTTTTATAACATTGCAGTCGTAAAACGAAGCCAGATAGCTAATTCATGTAAAGAATTGTAAAAACCTATTTTTTTCTATTAACGATAATATTTGTTCTTTATTGTGTGTTTTCAATTTATTGTTTAATAGTTTTTAAATTTTTCAAAACCAATAATTAGTAAAAGAGTTATTATTAATTGTACGTTCATTGCATAACGACATTTTTTTCTTTGCTGGCTGAATTGTATAAGGTAGTGTGTGTATCTACGGGAAAGTGAAACGTCTTGTACATATTTCATTTACTATTCAAGTGACAATTTCTTTGAAAGTGTATGTAAAGGGTATTTTGGTATGTGATTCTTTTTCAGTATTTTGTGTCTCCATGTATTATTGTCTTGTGTACAGTTATTTTATTGTTTTTTTTGTGAAGTGAAGGGTAATATAATTTTATGTAAAGTGTTTATGCAAGTGTTAAAACGCAACTGCAGTTGTTAGGTAATCACGTAATTGCTAAAGGTAGAGCAAGTGATAAAATTTTTCAATGCAATGTGTAAATGCTAGATAAAATTGTATTCAAGTATTTAACAGAATATATCTAGAACTCTGTTCATAGCTAAAAGATTAACTTGCCTATGTTTCTTCTATTACAAAAGCAGGTTAAAAGACGAACCCACTCCTCTACAGGCAGTTAGGACATATAAAACCATTCCTAATTTTTGGTGTGATATTGTCATAATAAGTCACAGGTCAAGTAATACTACTAGGTTACTTGAGTGACCCGCTGTAGAATTTTTAGAGAATAGTGAAAAGGTAGAGCGGTCACAATATATTAATAATAAATTACGAACGGAATTAACTGAACTAAATAATTCAAAAATTAAACCAACAAAAAAACAGGTTTTGTGATAAATGTTGAAATTCATTATAACATAATAGTTTAAAATATGATTTGCCCTCATCAAATGATAGTGTATTTGTCGGTGTGTATGTATGGGAGTGGTGTATGTGCTCTTGTCTGGGGAGTCGGAGGGGAACTGTCTGAATTAATTTCGATATGTGATCTGATTACTGATGGCTGGGAGATTGTAAGATAGTCTGAAGTATTGACTGTGATTGATATTTATGGGAAGAGAACACGAAGCCGAGGCGATCGATCATCTGCCCTGTTCAGTTTCTCGGGTGCCTACCCTTACTGCCACCTGTAGCCACGTGACTCAGAGATCACATGCTAATCATTCTCTGTTTTGCCAGAAGATAGAGTAAAACATTCCCCCCAGGTCGCTGTCGACGATTTTGCTTCCACCTCCTGCTCCTTGAGTCCCAGTCCCGTCCGCACTCCTGGACCACAGTCTCATCGGGAGGTGGAGTGTTTAAATCTACTCCACTTTCATAAAACTAGTTGTTGACATAATAAACGCTAATTGTAATTTATTGGTATTTTATACCTATTCTTTGTATTTTTGGCCATTAAAGTCAAATTAATTGGTCTTTGACAGCTAGTGACGTTCCCACGTCTGGTTTTTTAAAATTTAGTATCCACGTCTAAGAATTAGAGAGACATGGCGAACATTACTTAATCCCATTACTGTACTTAGATTATTTGGCCTGCGTTAACTTTATTGCGTCCCACAGCTAAAGACACTGAGATATTTAGTTATTGAGAGCTACAGCTTCATTTTTGTCCTGGCCGAGAATCGAATCCGGGACCGCCTCACAGAAAGGTAGCACGTTGTACATCAGTCATCCGAAAGGCTATTTCTTATATTTAATATCTGAAATATAATTAAAGTAGTGGTGCTAAAACATTTCGTTCTTTCTCACCCTATTTTCACGCAAAATTTCGGGAAAAGTAAAAAAATTTTCGAAAAATTGTACACGACCTTATTTCAAAATCTACCTTTAAGAAACAGATTTCATTAAGAGAAAAATCTCTTTCTTTAACATTTCAGTTGCAGGAAGACTCCGAAAAAATTTTGAACTTTTGCATTTTCGAAAAATCAAAGTTTCTAACGAACTTGAGACCTGCACAATTCTCCTAAACGTCTTTCACTCTATTCAACAACAAAATTTAATAAAAACAATCGATCCATTTTTTTGAAAATTTTGAAAATGTCCCAGGGGCTTAAAGTAAAGTACCTCCAAAATGAAAATGTCGGTTTCAAATCCAAGGGGTCGCGATATTAGCCAGATTGGTTGACGAATAGCAGTTTTGAAGAAAATCGACGGAACGGTTTAGCCGATTTAGCTTTTTCGATAACAAGGACTCACAAAACATGGATTCTGGCTATACCAGGGGTTAGAGGATTTTTTTCTAAATTTAGCAACTGGATTTATCCACTTTTCGTTCGAAAATTGACCGTTTTTTCGCGCATCATTATATAATTTTCTCTCTTTTCCGAAGTGAGAAAGTAAAAGTAAATACTTGATGCTTCTTACCACGTATGTATTTTGAAATGTTAAGCGAAATTCACGCGTAAAAGTTGATTCCCTTTCGCAAAATAAAACAATTATTAGCGCGAAAAAATAATGCCGCTCGGCATTGTTCTTAGTATAAAGCAATCGTTCGGGAGGAACAAGTGGACCGGAGCGCAGGGGCGTGTGCGTCATTCGACGGCGTTGACATCGAGCGTAGGCGGTTGTGGGGGCGGAGCGGAGAAAGAGATGGGGATATGGGCACGAAGGTTGGAGAAGAGGCAGGAGCGGGAACCAAAGTTACTCGTATGTGGAATAGATGAGCACTGCTAATGGAGATGACGAGCCTCGATAATTTTTGTTGATATTATTATTATTATTATTATTATTATTATTATTATTATTATTATTATTATTATTATTATTATTATTTACAGATTCTTCCACATCTTGGTTTACAGGCGAAGAAACCCTGAATTTTCACGATTCAACGCAGCATTTACTTCTCGGTTACTTAAATATTCCTTCCATACTTCTTTTTATTAGTTTATTATCGCCATAGTGTATTATAGCTATAGTCTATAGTGAAATCGTTTTCATTAGATGTGATGTTTTAGCGCATAGTTGCAAATTATATAGCTGTGTGTGTAATAAATCATTGTGAGAAGCGTTCGCTTGACATCCGGCTTAATAGTTTCTTACAAATACGAAATATTCCTTCCACCGATCACGTCTATAAATCATTCCTACATCGCATTCTGAATTGGCCCGACGTTTGTAACGACATTCTCTTCCAAGCAGAAACTTATTGCTTAAAACATTTGAAACGTCCGTGTTTTGTTTTACTATTTTGTTTGAGAAGCTGCACGGTAGTATATTGAAGGCTCCTAATGTCCTCCAGGAGACAATGGGCGCGGACCTTCCAACAGGTTTCCCACAGCCTGCGTTCCCAGCCGCGCCTCCTCCTCTGGCGGCGGTGCAGCTACTCCAACTGTCCTCCCCCAACCCCGGCTGCACCCCCTCCTCGTCTCTTGTCACCCCCATGTCACACTGAGCCCACGGATGAGTTGCATCCACCGAGGACCTGTGTTCGACGTCGATTTGCACTCGAGCTCGGAGCATTCCGGAGAGTAGACTATTTGTTTTGTCTTAGAAGAGTTATGACCGAGCGCTTTATGGCTCATACGTTTATTGGCTCGCCGAGTTACTCTGTCGTCGAGGTTTCTGTGGCCTTTCAACCCAATCCACTTCGCTCCTTTAACCCAGGCATCGAATACATCTCACCGCAAGACGCACATGCAGGGTCTGCTGCTATGAGGTATGCCAACTGAACCCTAATCTGGACCTATTTGCTTTCACCAACATGGCTCCCACTAGTACTTTCCCCCTACCTAAGGTGATTTGTATCCATCGGCACCGGCGCTTTGGTCCACAGATATAATATATGTAATCTGCCGTTTAAACGTGAATGCTTGTAGCAATTGCATCCAATCCTAGTCAGCTACCGCTGCAGTCTCTACCGTCGCTCTGAGTACTCGATGTGCCCACTAGAGGCTCTTCCCGTTCGCTGCCTTTTATACGTGGCGTCTGCGTAAGTATCTCCATCGTCGCTCCCTCATTCTAGTACAAGAACTCTTTCACTTCCATCCTTGAGCCTTCGTATGCACCGCCTTCCCCAAGGCTCTTCGTGTCGTATATTGGGCCCCTTCCATTGCAATGAACGTCTCCAGCATCTTCATCACCGTTTTCTCCACTCCCTTCTTTCTTCGCATTCCCTCTCAGTAGAACCTTTTCATCTCCTAACCTCTCCTGTTCCGGCGTCTATGGAATCCATTACCTTTCATGATTTCAATACACACCACCATCGCCCTCGATTGGAAATATTGATCATATCTCCGCTTCAAGTGACGAAATCCAGACCATCACCACTGTTATTCGGTGCCTTAGCCTAATTACAAATTCGCTTTGAAAGATGAAATTCATTAATCGTTTTCTTACGACAGCAGCGAATGCCTGTTTTATTTTTTAACGAAGACGTTAATCGAAAGGTCCCCAACTAGCCACGCATCGAGGGCTTGTCAACGGTAGGCGTGCATTTATGACAATACTTTTTATGGAAAAGCTTCATTTGAGGTTTTTGTAAAATCTTTTGTAAGACAGTAACAAGGTCCTATGATATAATTATTACTATTTTGAAATTTTATCTATTTTCGGTAATAGAATATTAAAGGCGAAGACATCGGCGGCAATGGCTCAGCGGCTGTTTGCCTTTTCCTTTGCAGCGATTCTTGCGGATGTTTTACTCTAGGTATATAGGTCCAAGGAGAATTTCAGCGCCCGGCTGCTCTCATCGGTAGTTTTCCTTGGTTTATCGCTTCAATACCAGGTGAATGCTAGAGCAGCATTTTAACAAAACGTTTATCTTTCAAGAAACGATCTTTACTTCCTCATTCTTGTCCCTTCCTGTCTCCTCACAACACACACTTCACTTACATCTACTACACACACATCCAGATATATCGGGAATTTACAACTTCTCCCAGGTTGAGGCGGTGCTTGGGGGAGATATTTGGCTACGAAACTCGGACAAACTGATGTGTATATCGGCGCTGGACCTCCACCACCACCTCCCAAGGTATAACATGTACGGGACTAATTATCCACCCGAGATATCACATGTACACTTATGGGACTAATTACTCTAGCAGTTGATGCATCCGGGATTACAAAATAATCTATTAATCCATCATCGGAAGACGAATACGTATACTGAAGTATTTGTAGGTTAAAGGGGAGGGAACCGGCAGAGGTGGGTCAGTGCATCTACTGATGTCACTGCAGTGCTTCATACCGGGAGTCCTAGGTTCGAGTCCCGGCGGCAGCAGGATTTTCGACATTAACTTCTCAGCTAGGTCGAATTCAGTCGCTGTCTGGAGGTGAGTTCTAGCGGCCGGCTGCTCTGATCAGTAGTTTTCCGTGGTTTCTCCGATCAACACCAGACGAATGCCGAAGCAGAACCCTAACAAACAGGCCACGGACCGCGCGCGATCTTGCCTTCCTCTTCCGTGTCCTATCCTCACCTCTTACACACACTTACACTAACATGCACTATACTACCACACTTGTCGGGAGCTTGGAGCTTGTCCCATCTGTGGAGGTGCCACACTGGTGGAAGATACCTGGTTCGGGAAAACCCCGCCATTCAACGGTAGGTTGGCGCCGGATCTCATCATCCAGCGGGGGAAGATTACTGCCACCTCCCACTGAAAAAACAAGCTCTACACTTACGGGACTAAAGACCTCGGTAGTTGTCGCGCCCGGAATCACTAACAATTAATCACTCAATCATAAAGGGTAGGCGAAGTTCTGAAGGGCTTGTTACCAGGCCACTTCCTTAAATCCATCCGTAATCATCATCTTTGAAATTCGTTGTTGGCCTGCACTCGCAACCAATGTAGGTAGTGCGATTAAAAGCGATTGTGACGGCGAGCCCTTCTCGTTCCTTCCCCAGCCTCCGCGAGTCGTCCTCCTTGGCCACCTCCGCACGCCCTCCTGCTGCCCGCGCGGGAATAGACTCGTCGCGGAGTCGCGCGCGGCGTGGAGCGGAGCGAGGAGGCGGGGGGTGCGGGCTGACAGCGCAAGACGGATGGCTCCTGACAAGTGGCGGCGGCGGCGGCGACGGTGGCGGGCGCCCTCGCACCAGGTAGCCGCGCCTCTGCACGCCCCCTCCGCTGATCGCGGCCGGCGCAGCCGTCTCCGGCAGTTGCCAGCGGTTTCGTGGTGGTTGAGATGCACGGGACTGGTGTTCCCGTTCTTCGGTTCGTCGCCTCTCCATACCATACACACGCCAGGGGTTCGTCACTGGATTCAGAAGGAAGCGCCGTGGTGGCGTGGGTGGTCGGGATGCACTCATCATTGTTTGGCTTGTAAAAATTTAATAATTGTACATTCCATTTTATCTTTGACGATGCGATAATGTACACGATTAACGTACTAATGGATGCTATTAGAAGCTTCATTGCTGCCCTAGTTCTTTTTTTAATTAGTTTGATTTAGTATATCACTATTCACATTATGATTTCATTACATTATTTTAAAAAAAGGTGTTGTTTAAACTGACGAGAAACATTACTATTTTAACCAAGATATCCATATAAAATAACCATAGTCATAAATAGAAACCACCCTCACTGTTCGTCTTCCATAACTTTTTAATCATCGCAAGGATTATCGATTGATATTGTTTATATCAGACTAGTTTTATTAATGACTAATAATTGAATTATGAGGGAGTTATACATTCAACAAATGAGCATTTGAACCTGTACAATGATTGCTCTCAAATTTGGGTGAATAGTTTTGAGTGACCTAGAAAGAAAACATAGGGGGCAAGCGATTAAAAATGTTACCTGAAGATGTTTTTTGAATAAAATTTAACTTGTTGCAATCCGCTATGCATCAAGGCGATGAATATATTTTTATATTAATTTACATTAATACAAATAAATATATTTTTTGTAAACAGTCCAGTAAACGTGTATTTTCACTTGCAGGCGACTGGAAGGAGAAAGCAGGAAGCTTCTATTTGCGGCCTGCTAACGAAATATCGAGTGTTCTATACTATTATTTTATTTAACCCTTCGAGCCACTTTTTGTTTGTAATATTTTCCCCAGTGCCAGTGAATACCGACTAGATAGACAAGAAAACAAAATCACTATGGGGTACCATAAACTAACAGACACGTTCTAATCTTGTTGAAACATACATACACTTGAATTCCTTAGTTGCATCAAAACTTCCGAAGAATTTGAAGAGTAGACCTACAAATATTAATTGTTTCGAGTTCTCACGAGTACATAATTCCAGCAAATGTATGAATGAAAAGAGTTAACTCTACTTTTTATAACACGAAAAAATTGTATTTATGCATTTTCTTGCTAACATTTCGCCAAATTTTAATTTGCTTAATTAATAATTAAAATTGATCACTTTCTTGTGTATAATATACATTAACAATAAGAAACATCAAGAAAATAAGTAGCAGTGAAGCATTATGCAAATAGAATTTAAGGGAAGGAGGAATTTACATGGTTTTTTAAAGTGGTGCTCTCTTAGTTGTTCTAAATTGAATTTTTATATTAATTTCACAGTTTCTTTGTGTAATTCTTCATTAACTTTTTGTTAATATAGGTATATATTTATATATTGTATACCAGTACTGGTGTATCGAAGAGAAAATGGCTATAAAGGCAGATAATAGTAATAATAATAATAATAATAATAATAATAATAATAATAATAATAATAATAATAATAATAATAATAATAATAATAATAATAATAATAATAACAAAACACTTTTTGAAGGTTTGTTAGTAAAAACAATATAAGTGTATAGTAGCTTTTCGAATAGCTAGGACGAACGTATTCTTTGGAAGCTTCCATGCCGCCCGGTAAAGCTCCTCGCGGCCCGCGAGATGGGCAGCCGTCGCATCTTCCCCTGCTACGCGGAGCTTGCACGTAAGCGCATCGCAAAACGGCGCATTGGCTTGGAGCGCTGGGCCAGCCCCGGGGTATTTCAGGCGGCGACGCCGTGTGGGGGTGACGCGTCCGCCCACGCGCGCGCGAAATAAAATCGGTCGCCCACCCACACACTCTCGTCCACTCACACACGTACACGCGTAGGACGAGGCCGGGCGCGGCTCGGCCACCCGCCTGGAGCGACGCGACGCCCGAGGCTGAGAGTGGGAGGCCAGCGACATCTGTGAGCGGCGGCGGGAGGTTCCTGCGCCGCAGTTCCGGCGCGCGCGAAGCCGGATCCTCGGCTCCATCCGCTCGTGCATGTTGAGGAGGGTGACATCGAGGTCGATGTTTTGAGAGCATCGATATTTTTAAATAAAAGTTTTTTTATTGCTTTTTTCCTGTTTCTGGGTGCGTCAACTGCTTTGGTCATTAGTCCCGTCAGTGTAGTGCATGTTCTTTTCTCGGGAGACGGCAGTGATCTTCCCCCGCTGGATGGCGAGATCCGGCGCCAACCTACCGTAGGCTAGTGGGGTTTTCCCCTAACCAGGAATCTCCCACCAGCGGGGCACCGCCCCACCCGGGACAAGCTCTAAGCTCCCGACCGATCTCTAGGAATATGTGGTAATGTACTGCATGTTAGTGTAAGTGTGTGTGTGTAAGGGGAGAGGATAGGACAAGGAAGAGGATGGACAGTTCGCGCGCGGTCAGTGGCCCGTTTGGTAGGGTACTGCTCCGGCATTCACCTAGCGTTGATCAGAGGAAAACTACTGATCGGAAAACTACCGATCAGAGTAGTCGGTAGCTAGAATTCTCCTCCAGACAGCGACCGAATTCGACCCAGCTGAAAAGCTAGTGTCGAAAATCCTGCCGCCATCAGGACTCGAACCTAGGACATCCCGGTGAGAGGCGCTGCATTTATAAAAGGGAATACGGTGTTTGTGCACGCCGTAGCAGGCAGCAATCAACTGCAATCTCGATCTTCTACGCATGTGCTGGTTCGCGAAAGTGATGCAAAGGTTGAACTGCGCATGCGCAGAAGATCGAAAGTGCTTTTGATTTCTTAACCTTTGAGGGTGCACAAACCCCCACCTTTTTGCACGGCGAAGCGTTACAACCATCGACAGCAGTATCAAACTTCTGGCATGCTCAGTTCGAGTTTCGCAGCAGTGCATCTGAGCACTCGCTGAAGGGTGCGCGTCGATTACTGTGCACTGTGCCGTGCAAAATCTCTTCAATATCGTCTATGGGTTTAACATAGAAATTTTTGAAGCCTATGTTTTTATCAAATTTTTGTGTTCCATGTTTTCACGTGGTTGATATTTTAGTTTTGAATGAAAAAATAACTATCTGCAATAATTTTTAGATATTGATAAATGGAACATTCTTCAGATCTATGTGATCAAGAGTAAAAATAATCTGAATCGAGTTTTCATTTTTGATTAATAAGGTCTATATAATTTTTGAATTATTTAATCAGTCGATAAAAGTTTTGTTAAATAGGTCATTTTTTCACTGCGCTTTGTCAATTAAATCTCAATTCAAAATTAATTAACGCGACAATCTTCAAATTAAATCACCCCACGTGAGCATTAATAGTTACCAATACAGACTTAAAACCATCGATGTTTGAAAACATCCATGGTTTTGGGTCGATGTGTTATTAACATTGATGTTTTAATTTTGAACAACGATGTTTAGAGAAATCGATGTTTTGTTGGCGATGTCGCATCCCTAGCCTACGTTCCAGAGGTGTGACATCGATGTCGATCTTTTCAGACCAATATTTCTTGAAACATCGTTCCGCTCTGGTTCTTCCCCCTACTTCACGTACCCTCTTTTCAGCGAACTGGGTGAGGACTGACCTTTTGTGATGACCCTGGTGCGCGACTTTCAGGTTCAGTTTTGGTCAATTTTCTTATTATTTTTTAATTTTGTATTAAGTTAAATCTTAATTACAAATTAGTAAACATTGACTCTATCGAATTAAATGTTGTTGCGCACGAATGTCAAAAAAATGAAGCATCGATGTTTTAAAACATAGATGGTTTTTGGTCGATGTATTATTAACATCGATGTTTTGCAATCGATGTCGCATCACTATTGCACGCACGGCTTGCCGAACTTCTCAACCGCAGTCTAATGTGCATACCCACTCCGCTTCTTTCCACCCTCGCCTCTCCTCGTACACATACCCACAGCGCGAAACACCACCAGTGCATTAATATTCACAAAAAAATATTTCGAAGAGAGGATAGAATATTATAGTATTTAGTTTCAGTTTGTCTGCTATATTGGCAGATTTTTTACTCTCTCGCTACGGAATAAAGAGAAAGTTATGTAATGCTGCGCGGGAAAACGGCGATTTTTTCGGCTGAAAAACTCATATTACAGGGCCCTGGTAATGAAAAAGTGGAAAAATCCAGTTGTTAAATTTAGAAAAAATCCTCTATCACGTGGCGTAGCCAGAATGTTTTGTGGGTCCTTGATACCAAAAAATCGAATGACGGCAAAACATCTGTCTGTCCGTATGACTTTTCGTCAATCCGTCCGTTTGTCCATCTATAAACAACACTAGCGGCTAAACCGTTCAGCCGATTTTCTCCAAAATCCATAATCCCCAATCGATTTGGCTGATGTCGTGGCCCCTTGAATGTGAAACCGATATTTTAATGTTGGGGTACTTTACATGAAGCCCCTGGGACATTTTACAAATTAAAAAATGGCTTCATTGTTTTTTATTCAATTTTGTTGTTGTGTAGTGTGATTAAGTCGGTTTAAGAGAATGGTGCAAGTCTCATGTTCGTTGAATACTTTTCGCGTAATTTTGCGTTAAAATATGGGCGAGAAAGTTCGCGATGGTTTAGCACTACTAGTTTTTTTTTTAATTTTGGTCAACTTTGGTGCAAATAACCGGACCTTCATGGCGCTGGAACTTCGTCAAATTATACTCATTCCTACAGCTCTTGTGTGCTCGACTCCTGAAATTCTTGATCACTGCTACTCACTCATCGCTATTCAATGCCATCCTTCGCCTCTCCTCACCAGCTCTCAACCACCGCGCAAGACACACAGTGCACTAATATTCTCTTGAAAGTACATATGGGAGATTGAAGGTTTTATTGGCAGATTTGTTTCTCGATTTGGACTAACTTTGAACTAACTTTATCACCATTTTGTTCGACACTCAAACATTCCCGATCTGCCACCGTCTGCGTAGATCGCTTTGATCTTGAGCACTGGAACCCATCCGTTGCTATTTCATTTCACCTTCTATCTCTCCTCACCATGCTTTGCCACCGCGCGTGGAGGCCGAGGAAAAGGAAGTGCAGCCGGAATTCACGAATTTCAAGAGGACCTCAAGAGGGTCCTTAGAGCTCAACGGGGCCAATGAAGGCCAACGCATCCCCTAATTTTTATTTTTATTCGAACATTTATTTTACTTATTTAATTTTTTCGTAGCTTATTTTATGTTATGTTTGAGACATCGCGACAGCGGTCTAAGAGCCATTGTCAACAGTAGAACTCCGATGGATATACTGGTTTATCTAAATACATCAATATAATCCATTGTAACTAATAATAATGGAACTATAAAGTAATAAAGTATTAGTACTACTCGTACTCATGACTGTAGAATCTTGTATAAGGACCCACGACCTTTCTTTGACGCATACCTTAATCTTACTCTTAACGCCACATTGTTTCAAGGTATTTTTTTCCCTTTTTTAACCATTACTGCACACTAGATGGATTACAGAATGCATTTCTCCACTGTTTTGAATTTATTTTGTGAGGAAGTGCGAGCGTGAGTGCGAGCGCTAGCCAACCCCTTCGCACTCGAGGACGCAAAAGTTTGTGATTTAGAGCCACAGCGTAGGGTTCGATCAGAGTTCGAATAATTATAATGAATATCAAATTATGACCGTAGGTGAATGCTTCCAAAAGTGTTTTTTCTCATTATAGTGGTGTTTAGGAAGTCATTCTCACTCATCCGAGAAGTTGAAACTTTTAAGGTTTGTAAAAATGTAAAATCACGTTTTTATTAAAGAATAGGAGGAGAGGGAATGTGCGGTCTGAAAAGTGCTTTTATTTTAATAAAAATATTTATTGTTCATAAACATATACTTTACACACGCGTTAGTTCCAGACATTTCGGAGAATGTTTTACATTCTTGTTTTGCTATAGCATTTCTACACAGCATCTTTAGAAATGTTTGCCCTGGAAAGATAAAAATTCACGAAAAATGTATATGAAATTTATGTCTATCCTTTATATATATATATATATATATATATATATATATATATATATATATATATATATATATATATAAACACGTATTTCCGCAATATATTGTTTTTACAGACACTTTATTTATTAGAAAGTAAATAAAAACTCATTCGGGTCGCATTCGACGCACCCTACCTCACGCATCCCGCAATAGCATCTTTTTGTTAGAAGATTCGTATTGCGTTTTTGATTGTTATATAATAAGATTTTTCTCGAGTTTGTCTTAGATTTGTATAACTCGATCTGCCTGGCTTTGGACAGCCATTCTCCTATACCCTTAAAGGTTCTACAGCATCCCGACATTCCGCGCCTTAGGGCATTCATCTTAGACCAAACACGATTGGAATTCTCCCGTGCGCTGTCGCCTGCCAGCCCCCGGGAGGCCCGTAATTGAGCGGACGGCAGCTGCAGCCCGGCGCAGAGCCACGTATTTGCCCGCTCTCGCCGCATCGCTCGCGCGCCACGGTGCGATGCTGCGATATCGTCTCGCTGCCTTCGGACCAGAATCTGCGAACAAAGGCGCTGCGCAGGCACACGCGCGCGCGCGCGGCGCCGCATCTGCACACAAAGCCTCGCGTCGCCTCGCCACGGCGCTGCGCCCGCGCCGGCCGACCGTGCGGTGGGGCTCAGTCAATGGTGGCGTTTATCGGGTGCGTTACTGCACGTAATTGGGTCTTAGGCGTAACCAGGGGAAGACAATATTTACATTACTACATGTGCAGGTGTACATTACTCCATATAAAGGAAACAAAACAACCCCTGCTCTCGGCTTGTGGACGAACAGTGCGGTGGAGTACAACAATGGTGTCATTATCGGGTGCGTTACTGCACGTAATTGGGTCTTAGGCGTAACCAGGGGAAGACAATATTTACATTACTACATGTGCAGGTGTACATTACTCCATATAAAGGAAACAAAGCAACCCCTGCTCTCGGCTTGTGGACGAACAGTGCGGTGAAGTACAACAATGGTGTCATTATCGGGTGCGTTACTGCACGTAATTGGGTCTTAGGCGTAACCAGGGGAAGACAATATTTACATTACTACATGTGCAGGTGTACATTACTCCATATAAAGGAAACAAAACAACCCCTGCTCTTGGCTTGTGGACGAACAGTGCGGTGGAGTACAACAATGGTGTCATTATCGGGTGCGTTACTGCACGTAATTGGGTCTTAGGCGTAACCAGGGGAAGACAATATTTACATTACTACATGTGCAGGTGTACATTACTCCATATAAAGGAAACAAAACAACCCCTGCTCTCGGCTTGTGGACGAACAGTGCGGTGAAGTACAACAATGGTGTCATTATCGGGTGCGTTACTGCACGTAATTGGGTCTTAGGCGTAACCAGGGGAAGACAATATTTACATTACTACATGTGCAGGTGTACATTACTCCATATAAAGGAAACAAAACAACCCCTGCTCTCGGCTTGTGGACGAACAGTGCGGTGAAGTACAACAATGGTGTCATTATCGGGTGCGTTACTGCACGTAATTGGGTCTTAGGCGTAACCAGGGGAAGACAATATTTACATTACTACATGTGCAGGTGTACATTACTCCATATAAAGGGAAACAAAACAACCCCTGCTCTCGGCTTGTGGACGAACAGTGCGGTGAAGTAAACAATGGTGTCATTATCGGGTGCGTTACTGCACGTAATTGGGTCTTAGGCGTAACCAGGGGAAGACAATATTTACATTACTACATGTGCAGGTGTACATTACTCCATGTAAAGGAAACAAAACAACCCCTGCTCTCGGCTTGTGGACGAACAGTGCGGTGAAGTAAACAATGGTGTCATTATCGGGTGCGTTACTGCACGTAATTGGGTCTTAGGCGTAACCAGGGGAAGACAATATTTACATTACTACATGTGCAGGTGTACATTACTACATATAAAGGAAACATAACAACCCCTGCTCTCGGCTTGTGGACGAACAGTGCGGTGAAGTACAACAATGGTGTCATTATCGGGTGCGTTACTGCACGTAATTGGGTCTTAGGCGTAACCAGGGGAAGACAATATTTACATTACTACATGTGCAGGTGTACATTACTACATATAAAGGAAACAAAACAACCCCTGCTCTCGGCTTGTGGTCTAACAGTGCGATGGAGTTCAGTCATTAGTGTCATTTATTGGGTCGTTTTTGTATGTAATTGGGACATAGATGTAACCAGGGTTTGGGCTGCGTGTGACAATATTTACATTACTACATGTGCAGGTGTACATTACTCCATCCACAAGAAACAACGTTTGGCGCTCTCTAGCAACCCCTGCTCTCGGCTTGTGGCTATTCAGTGCTACGGATTTAATTAATCATGTCATTTGGTGCGATTATGGTGTCATTATCGGGTGGGTTACTGCATGCAGTTGGGGATTAGGCGTAAATGTGACAATATATTCATTATAATATGTACAGGTGTTTCCTACATCTGCAGGAAAGAAAGCCTATGCCATCGGCTTGTGGCCGAGCAGTGATGTTATATTCAGCAAATGGTGTCATTTATAGCGCGCGTTATTGCATGTAATTGGGAAATAGGAATTACAAAGGTTTTTGTTGGGTGGGCAAGACGATGCGACAATCTTTACATCTTCTAAGTGATTCAGAATTACTGTCTTCCGACCTTTGTAAATCAGCTGCGTCAACGATATGATACAATGTATGTAAGATGTTCTTGCAAACTCGTAAGCGTGCTCCCGGGGTGAAAAATGACATTCTCTCATGCAAAGTTCGGAGTTTAAAAGAACTCAGATCGGCGTTAAAATGGAGAAATTATTTCTACAATAAAAAGAAGATCCTTGTTTAACGGCGAAAGTTTCTGTTGGAGAACGCAGAATCTTTTGAACATCAAACAAAAAATGACGGTGTTAGCGTTCACTGCTCGACACTTACAAATTCATTATTATGTAAGTGAGTTTGTGGCTCCTTCCAGAGTTGAATTCGCTGACCTACTGCTCTGATTAGCATTTTTCGTGGTTTCCCTCAAAACCTTCAGACGAAGGGAGAAGCAAGAATCTTTAAAACGGTCCACGTATGTGCGCGAACTTTCCTTCCCGTTCTCTTCCTCTAATCATCTTCATCATCACTGCATTTCCCGCAATGTGAATTGGGGGTTGTGAGAAAATATGTCCCCACCAAACTCACCCTGTCATATGGCAGCAGGCAGGTATTTCGGAACTTACAACTGCGTGGGGCTAACCCTAGGAGAAAATAAATAATTATCTACAAATGTAGAACATTAAATATGACTTAATCCATGGGCCATATGGCATGATGAGGCAGATTTCCCTAAAATCAGGAAGCGTAGAAATTATTGACTGAACGTCGAGTTTTCAAAATTCTTAAATTACTGCAAAATTCGTGGCAAATTCTATTTTCCTACTATTGTAACCGCTCATGTCTTCAATGGTTTTCATTTTTCTTCTTCTCCAAACGAGACTTTTGGGGACTTTTGAAGGATGTTTGTAACGTTACAATGAATTTACTTTGACTCATACTCAGGCGAATCCAGCATCTCCAGTACATCCCTTCTTTAGTTTTATTGTTTCATAATTTTTCCTCGACTATTGGAATACGTGAATTATGGCTTAAGGGAACGTTCCCTATTTCCAAAGTGATCATTAGAGCCTGAATTTCTTTGCCGTAAAAATGCCTCAAATATGCTATAAAATATGCGACATTCATCTTTAAATGTGCAATAAATATGCAGTATAAAATTCACAAGGCAATTTATGTTTATTACTAAGCAAAATATTTGTAGAAAAATTTGAATTGTGTTATGACGGGATTGTCTCTTTTAAGCATGAACAAAAGCATTATTGGTAGAACAATATGTTTGGAAAATAATATATTTTTTGTATTCCATTTAATTAACCGTGCTTTGGGACGCTGTCATTTGTCACATGTCCTAATATTTTGAAATATGAAGGAGGTTTACAAAAAAAGTGCATACTTTCTTTGAACAAAGAACATTATATATTAAGGTAACAAAATTTTTAAAGTGTACGACTAGATACATTTCTAATTTTTTTCTCAAAAGACTGATTCGTCTCTCTGTTAAGATATGTTCATACATACGGTGTTGCTACCTGATATTAGAGAGATCTTTCTTTGGTAGGACTACTGACGACTAGCGAAAACATGGTGCGGCGATGCCCACGAATAACTTCTCGGATACTGGAAATTGGTTCCTGACAGATAAGAAATCCACGCTCTGTCACGGGTTTATATTCCATTCGAGTCCGAGTCACTGAGCTCGACGACCCGCCCCCCTGCGTCCGGAATTCAATCTTACCTTTGGTCGCGCACGTGATAAATGCGAAATACATTGTATTTTTATACGTTGGCAAATTTTTAAACTAATAGGATATTCACTTTTTTATGATTACTGGTGGGCCATAAATCACCAATTTCAAGAAGTTTGATTTTAATAAATTATTATCATTTTCTACTTATTTTCCCAAAATTTACGCTGAATATCCAGTAATCGTAAGATGTGGCAAAATATGCAAAATAAAATTCATCAGCGATGCCCTAAAGGGGTAGATTCGTAAAAATATATGATAATTTTTCAAGTAGCAATTAAGAAAAAAATATGCATTTGTATACAAATCCAAGCTCTAGTGATTATACCTAGCGCAGATGTCTGCATCCTCCCTCCATTCCGAGGCTATTCCGACAAGCACATGCCGCCGAATGTGTCCAGCGAAGCAGCTCATGCGCCAAGCAGCTTGAGAACATTAGGAACCGCCCGGAGGTGCTAATCCACGTAACGAGCGTTCTCTGATGGAGATGTCAATCTCAAACGAGGTGGTGCAGGGGGAGGGGGGCTTATTGGCGTCCCCACCTCCACGTGCGTTCGGCGCACGCCTTCTGTTTTTCCGTTGTCCGCCGGCGGCTGCTCAACCTCCCTCTCCCCCTCCCCTCCCCCTCCCCTCCCCCGCCCCTTTCCCCGTCGAGGCACGGTGGGCGCGAGGGCCTCGCCACGCGGCAGATGCGGGCTCCAAATTCCGTCTCATCCGCTGAAACATGAATATAAATAAGCTTCATTTCAATATAAATACTTGAAGTGAACGTCAATAATGAAATGTAGGGGCTGATTCGCTGAATAGACAATTAGGGAAATTGCTTTTAAATGACTACGCCATTTTCCAGAAATTAGTCAATTCTGAAAAAATAATTATTAAATATCTTAAAAAAAGTATGTCAAATTAATTTTCCTGATAAAAGCTGTTATGTATTGACGTCAAAGTACATATCATGTTAAGGATAATGTGTTTCCTTTTGTCGTGTTGAATTCAATTTCTCCAGAAACAAAAGCTTTGTTTTTGGCAATTATAAATTACAGATGCTAATACAAGCATTACATTGGTATTTGTATGTGTACAAATAACTGTTTAACCTAAACATCAGCGAGGTCTCTGACCGGGAGGCCTTAGGGTTCGAGTCCCGATGGTGGCGGAATGTTGACACTTGCTATACAGTTAGGTCGAATTTACTCGCTGTCTGGATAATAGTTCTAGCTGCTAGCTGCTCTCATCGGTAGATTTCCGTGTTTTCACCGAACCAGTCAAATGCCGGGGCAGTACCCTATCAAACGGCCCACGGCCCACATTGAGTGAATTAATGGAAATAGTCTTCCACAAATATATTTATTAAGTGAAACATGTTTAAGAGTTTTTTAACTCTAGTTTTCATTTAAGGAACCAAGCAATTATAGCCACATTACTTGACCACTGAACCCCTCCAAATCAGTAACTTGTTAATTCTTTAGACTTCACTCCATCAAAATATATTAAGTACTTGGGACTAAACCTTGATACGATGCCACAATGGAAAAACCATAAAAAATGCAAAAATTCAGCACGCAAAAGTAAAGATCCTCCAACTAAAACCACTTATTAATTTCAAAAATAAAGTTTCTCTGAATAATACAATATCTATTTACAAACATTTTATTTTACCTATTATGATTGATGCGTACTATATATGGTTAAATGCTTCAAGGTCTTACATAAACAAAATCCAAATAATTCAAAATAAGTGGCTCAAAACAATTACAAAGGCTCCATGGTTCGTTTCTAATTTACAGTTGTACAAAGAATTAAAAATCTCATGCATAATTCCATTCATTACCAAGATATGCAGCAAATTCTACTCACGCAGCAAGAAAACTAACATATATCTCAATTTAACTTTACCCAAATCACAGGTTCCCGGACAAGAATTAAAATAGGTTCCTGATTCAATCATTTTTGAACATTCTGTCCGTGTTGGAGAATATGTTAGTCGCTTTTGAGCTTCCTTACCACTAACTTGTTAGACTTATAATTAAGTTAGTTTATAAGGTTAATTTAAGTCACAAAAAATTACATATGTACTGTACTACTGATCTATGTACCTTGTTATTCCAACAAATACAAAATGAATCCTATTTACTAAAATGGAATTCCACAAAATGTCTAATGCCTTCACTCACACAATTGAGTCCAATATCCTAGGGCAATCGAAACTTAACGGGTTTCCCACGAGCCTGTCGCGATCCATTGTGCGAACTTTGGAGCAGGTAACTACGGCAACAGATTTACAACCGGCGCGAAGGAAATTCGTTCTGCGAGACGTGCCCGAAGGTGCTTAGTTTAAATTGATTCATTAATTAGTGATTCCGGGCACGTTTGCAAAGATCATCAGTCCTGTAAATGTAATACATGTTTTTAGCGCAGGAGGTGGCGGTGATCTTCCCCCGCTGGACGCGAGATCCGTCGCCGCCCTACATCGGCTTGCGGAGTTTTCTCCAACCTGGAGTAAGTGTGAGCAAGGGGTGAGGATAGGACAAGGAAAAGGAAGGAAAAATCGCGCGCGGTTGGCCTGCTTGTTAGGGTACTGCTACGGCATTCGCCTGGTGTAGTCTGGAGAAACCATAGAAAACTACCGCTCAGACCAGCAGGCCGCTAGAATTCTTCTCCATGCAGAGACTGCAGTGACCCGGCTGTCTAACTAGTGTTGAAAATCCTACCTCAAACGGGATTCGAACATTAGTTCCTCCGATCGGAGGCATTGCAGTGACATCAGCTGATGCCTTGAGCCTCCTCTGCCGATGCTTAGTATAAGCACTGAATTAGTGGCGCGTGGATGTTAATCTCGGCCCACTGTGAGGCCGAGGCAGAGGGCTACCGGCGGCGACTCCCGTCCTGGGAGCGCGGCGAGGGAGCTAATCATCATAATCATCTGCGCCGTCATGACGGGTTCCGTCATTTTGGAGCTTCCTCCCCTCTTCTCTCCCTCCTCCCTTCCAAGGTGATGGTGGGGGACGCGCGGACCCCGTGAGGAAACAAGGGCCCGGGGCAATCAACGCGTCGTTACGATTTCATCGGCCGAAACCCTCCGCGTAATACGCGCTTCCGTCTTGATGTTTCCATCATCTGCGGCCGCCCTTTCTTTCCGACCTTTTTATGCTCTGTCAGATTCTGACGACTTTTCCCGGGAAGTGCTTGACATGTTTTTGTAATTTTCATATGATTAAAAAATGCACTTAGGGATATTGTGGCTCTATTTTAAAACACTAGTATTCATTCATTTCATTACTGAAATGTAACAGTGGAATAAAACATGAAATGCATCGGAATAGTACATGAATATCAGTATTATTATTCTTTATTGGGTTCATCTTATAACATTTTTCATTTATTTGCTTCCGAAATGTATTAACTTTTCTGGATTTGAATCTCAAACACGTGAAGGATGAACATGTGAGCAGTCTTAACAAAAATTTATTTTTTGTTGTGTGAGACAAGTTTTAGGGAAATTCAGTGTCAACAGATAGAAAACAGGATAAATGAACTCAATAGGCATTTGAAATAGGGAGCGACACTATTTTTTCTAAATTGGAAATATTCATCTTGACAGGTTAATGGGTTGTATCGGCAACTAGGTTTGCTTTCAAGGTTTGCGCCTTTTTCAGTTCGAACATCGGCTAGCGTTGCATGAGTTGCCGTAAGCTGTAGTCGTGTGCGTGTCCCATAGTCCCAGGATGGCCGGGGGCTACCAGAACGCGTCGGACGAAGTATAAATACATACATATTTATTTTACAGCGAGCGAGCTAGCAATTTATATTTAGTTTACTATTGATAGTGAACGTACAGACGTATATCGCTATTCGCTCGCTGTTTGGACCACCTATTCGCGAGCACCTATGTGAGTGGATTTGTAATAAAACAGAATATTGATTTGTTACCAGAATCAATGCAGCTTATCAGGATATTCTTTTTCTGGAATGGAACATATGATATTTTGCCATGTAGATGTTCCGACCCACTAGTCATTGGACTTCAGGGTATCCACGTTGAAACGGCGATCCATGAATAGAAACTATATCAAAAGATCTTAATCAGTGATCGGAAGTTGCTTCCGAAGTAGATGTCAATATTTCATTCACACGTCGTTATGATGCAAATAATAGGTGTGAGATATGGAGTCTATATTTTACCCAATGCCTCAAATTGTGAGTGGGAAAATCCAGAAAAATCAAATTCTAAAACTCGGATTGATTTAAAATCAAATAACAGTACTGTTTGGAATATCCGTTGCTGACCAAGACACTGCAAGGTAAACAACTTCTTATGTAGTTATATTATATTACATATGTTTTACTATATTCTTAGAAATTTATGTTGGTGGAGTGTGGTAATTGATGGTTAAGGATAAATTCAAGTTCGAGCTAATAAAAAGATGTTTGAAGAGCCCTGTGACCAAAAATGTTTGGGAACTTCACTAAGTAAAAGTGAGCAGCTCCTAGCGGATGAGCTGGTTGAAAAGACAATCCTGATGAAGAACTGGTTGATTTGTAGGATTGAAAGGATTGTGAATGCGTAGTATTCGTTAGGTTATATTTTTCTTTCATGGGTAGTAGACTTTCGCTTGCTTGCTTTTGCTTCATGAGTAGCAGACTTTCGTGTTCGACAATCGATCACATTTCCAATGCAATAGCAATGCGAACGTCTGCTATTCATGAAAGAAAAGTATTAAAAATATAAACTAAAGAATACTACGTATTCACAAACCTTTCAACCCTACAAATCAACTACAGTAAACCTTCGTTAGCAAAAATTCCCTTAACACGAATTTCGCCGTTACCCAAACAGCCTTTCGGTCCCGGCAAATGATTACGGTAATACGGTCATTTATAATACTCGGATAACACGAATTTTTATAACGCAAACTCCGATTACTTCGGTGACTTGGAATTCGTGTTAATGAGGATTTACTGTAGTTTCTCATCAATATCGTCACCAAGGATTAAAGGCACACTCTACGAAAGAAGATCGACGAACGAATCCGATCTACCGTCTCATCCGAAAATTCACCACCCGAACCACGTTTGAACCCTTGAGCACGTCGGCGCAGGTGGCAACCCTGCCGCAGCGCCGTCCTCCGCGCGTCCTCCCCCTCCTCCCGTTGCGCGGCGCGTCCTCGCCGCAGCCGCCGCCGCCGCCGCCGTCGCGTCCGCTTTTTGCGGCGCGGGGACATAAATAATGGCCGCCTATTCTTTTCCGATGCGCCTTTTCCTTTTCTCTTTGCAGCCGCGTGTAGACACATTTCCGAACATAGTCGGGGACCTGAATGCGCGTCGCGCCATTAGGAGTCGGAGCGCAGCGTCGGCGGGTGGGCATGGGGGTGGGGTGAGGGTGGACGCGTTGCCTGCCCTCCCACACTGTGCCCACTGTGGCCACGGTACCAACTAGTTACACTGCGTTCTCTAACTCCTCTGGACCTACGGACCTCACTGTTGACTCCAGACACAGTGACTGCTGAAATCATTGAACCCACTGCCTCCATTGTGCCCAGGGCATAATAGTGAACTAATTGATGTCACTAATTTATCTGTGCTCACAGGCTTCGCCGTTAGCTACCTTCCCTGTGTCCACTAACTCATCTCTGCCCCCTGATTCCTCTGTTCCAACTGACTTCTCTGTATGGTGACTTTACAATGCCCATTTACTTCATTGCCTCCTCCCAACCCTCTGTGCCTACTGATCTGTTTTTTTGACCCTACAATGGTCGAAACCACGGACTCCGCTCTGCCATGGGCCTCAACTTACGCTTTTGAGCTCACCAACCTCACCGCCTCTGAGCCCTTTGACTGTGTCCATCGACTCTACTGTGCCCACCAACTTCGCTGTACCAACTACTCCCCTTGACTCCACATTGCCTTGTCCATTTTTAAGCATTATTCACTGATCCCAATGACGCTGTCGCCAGTGCACCCTCTGAGTCTATTGACGTCTGTGCACTCATTGCCTGTATTGTGCCTAGTGACTTCACTCTCCTCAATGGTTGCATTGTGCTCTCTAACTTCACTGTGCCCATTGACTTCTCTGAGCTCACTGATTCCTCTACGCGAACTGACTCTACCACATCCACTGTGCGCCATCCCCTTCCTCAGCCAGAGCGCAGGTTTGCGGTCGCGGTAAGCAATTGAATCGTCTGATTAAACCACCAATTCGGTTCGAACCTGATTAACTCGATCGTGAAGACTAGAGACTGAAGGGAACACTAAATTGTTATAATGGGTTCATTTATGTCGCGAGGTGGTCGTTCTTTAAACGTCCGGTTGAAGCGCTGAATGCTGCGTGGACACGAAGACTTCTGCACATGAAGGCAATGTGCAACACAACATCATATACTACGTAAGAAAGCAAGACAGAAAATAAGTTTCCTATCTTACGTAGGTAGTTAAATAGGTGCAGGTCAAGGGTTTTTATTCAGGTACAGATTCTTTATTTTTCAGCTGACTTGCCACATATAATGAAATATTTGTCCTGATGTTAAAATAGTTTCCAAGGATTTACGTAGCATTTCCCTTGTATCTTTAATACAATCATATCTTTCCGTCGCTGTATATTAACATCACTCTTACGTTATCGATTCGGATACAACTCCATTTTTGGTTCAGTTACTATTGTTCTCTGCAGTCTATGCCTTTAAGCTCTGCTAGTTAAATCATCTAGTTGCTGTGATATATTATTTAGGGGTTTATCCGTCTTTCGCAATAAACATAAATGCAATCTAGAAAAATAGCTATATGAAAGAGTTATATGAAAACTACATAAACTACCTCATGTAGTTTATTTTGTATGTCTAAGAAGGGTGAAAAATATTTTTTAAATTTGTTTTTTTAAAACTTTTATTTACTGACTGTACATTTTTAATACAATTTTTCAGTGGTTTCAAAAATATTTCAAAACACTTTTAGGCAAGGTGCAAGCGATTTGTTGTTTACGTATTTTTAAAATGGTAGTTTAATGACTACATAGTTTAAAACTGCTAATGAATAAGAGTAGAAGATTGTAAATATTTGCAATTGAAATGTTATATTTAAAAATTTGTAAAAAGAAAATTATGGAGGGTGAAAAAATCTTAGGAAAATTTTGAACAAATATGGGGAATTTCATAGTGTTGACATAAATCGAAGTTTTTTGGAGCAGGAGCAGAAGGTAATAAGTTATAAAACGTTGTTTACTGTGTTATTATATATGTTTGAATAAGTTCTATGTGTAATTTTCGGTGAATTTGCTTATTTGATGTAAACTATTCAGCTTGTAATAATTGTCTTAAACATTTATTTTGTAGGATTTGTAATTTATTCATTTATTTTATGTTTATGATATAATATTTTTTAAATATGTCTTTAGTAATATCTCTTTAAGGCACCAGATATTAATGAATGCAGTATAAACGGCCTTTTTGATACCCTGCCAAACGCTTTTATATTAAAGGAGACCTACATGTTCTTCGCTGCCAACGTATTCCTGTCTTCTCTTTAACCTATTTTCTCTTGAAATGTAAGAAAAGTCAGGGAGTGATAAAAATAACTCTTTTATTTAGGTTATTACGCAGAATAATTATTGCAGACCCCAACCATGGAGACTATACAAATAAGTTGACGTAGAAACAGGCCAAACATAAGTCTTAACAGGAATTTATTAAATAGTAGCGTGTGGGGTAAATGTAATAATGTTTGATTAATCATGATAGAGACGCGAACGAAATGAAGTATTTTTTAGTACTTTTGATGAGTGGTATAACGTATGAGGAAGAAGTATAACTTTGATAAAAATGATTTGGTTTGCTTATATATTAAACAGTACATTTCTACAAATTTTAACACTATCTTGTTTTTAGTAGTTTTCTGTTTTATATCAAATTAAACGTGTTGGTACGAGGAAGGTGGTCAGCCAAACTACTTCATGAGCTTAAGAATATTCATTTTCAATATTCGAGTAAAAACGCTTAGAAATACACATACATCTACAGTTATTCTTATAAATTCGAATTCATAATAAAAGAGAATTTATTTAAAATATCCTCAAACATTTCTCAGAAATGTTCAACCGCTTGAGAAATAGTATCAGAATGTAACGTTGTAAACGTTCAGCCAAAAGCATTATCATTATGGGTGTTGATGTCTACCGATACTTATATAACAATTAATAATAGCGAGTTAAAATTAAAAACTAAATGATATTAAATATAAAACATTATAACATAATAATTTAAATAAAATATATTATAAAATATGAAATGTCCATTTTTTTGACGTCAATAATACATAGAGTAGCTATCGAAACGGACATTTAGAATGTTCGAAAAGAGTACATCTGACATGGCCAGAGGATAAGTAGTTTTCTTTATACACATTGAAAATGATTACTACAGATTCAAAGGCCTTTCCTTGGAGCGTTGCTATCATATGTCGTCAGCTGTGATATAAGCAGTGACGCACTGAATTTGAGAATCCAGTTGGTACGCGCAATGTATGCGGAAAAGCACATTCAAATATTTGCATTTTTCAGTCACATTCGAAACTGTTTCATTGTTCTGCATTTTCCCCCGAGTTCCTGGATATCTAACGAAACCACAGGCACCTTTCAAGTGGCCGGAGGCTGCTCCAATATCTACGCGCACTGGCACAATTGAAATTAAATTGAAATGAATTAAAATGAAATGAATGAATAAAATGAATTGAAATAAATTGAAATGAATTGAAACGAATTGAAACGAATTTAAACGAATTGGAACGAATTGAAACGAATTGAAATGAATTGAAATGAATTGAAATGAATTGAAATGAATTGAAACGAATTGAAATGAATTGAAATGAATTGAAATGAATTGAAACGAATTGGAACGAATTGGAACGAATTGAAATGAATTGAAACGAATTGAAATGAATTGAAATGAATTGAAAATGCAAAGGCTGGCGAGGCCCCTGCAGGAAGTGTCACCGCGCGCGAGGCGGCGGCGCGCTTGGCAACCCCGCTGCGCCGGCCTCGCGGGAGCGCAGCGTCGCGCGCAGAACAATACCCGCTCGCGGCGCGCAGCCGCTCCCAGCCCATTAATTGGCCACGGCGCGGCCCCTGCTGCGCCTCCGCTGCCACCGCGTGCTGCGCCAGCCCTGCCCCTCCCGCCTCACGCGCGCCCTGCGCCTCCCACGCGCCAGGCACTCAAGGAGCGTCCATTCCGGGCGCTCCGACTCAATAGATGGATGATTCCGGGCTCGTCGACGGATAAGGTCATTGGTCCCATAAGTGTAGTAAGTGTTTTTCTCATCAGGAGGTGGAGGTAATCTTTCTCTAAACTAAATTCAATTCCTCTACGGGACGAGGCACACAAACACAACAATCACTAGTAGCTCCAATTTTTAATGTATTGAACCATTCATGGTTCCTTGGAGAATCCAGGCTATCAGTTTTAGGACAACTATTATAACTGGAAATTAATTGTCATGTCTTTACAAATACTGTATGTGGAAAAGTTTTTTGAAGCTGTAACAAGTCGTCTGTAAATAAATTTAAAAACAATGTAAACAAAACGAATACCCTACGTACCTTAATAAAGGTATCTTTTCATCTTGTGTATGCAGTGTTAAGTTTTATTTTTATAGACAATGTAGCTGGACAGCCAGCATTTTTATTAAGTTCAATTTTTCTCTCCTACTACTTTTCTGTATGTACTATGATGACTTAAGGACAATATTTACTAAAATAAAATAAAAACATAAGGTGTATTTCTGTCAACTTTTGTTGTTTCGAAAACAAATCGTTTTCAAGATCTAACATTCCATTTCGGGGGTGATCTTCACGTGTCTTCAGCGATCCGTGAAAGGAGAACATACGAATTTCGCGCGGTTTCGCGCTCCGCGTCCGCTTGCCTATCAGGGAAACCGGTACCGAATACATGTGCAGTTTGCTTATATGCAGCCGGGACAAGTTCTAAGCTTATTTCTGATCCTCTCGATGTGTGGTGTAGTGTAGTGTAGTGCGTAGAAATATGTTTGTGTGTAAGAGAAAGGAGACTGCTGCGAGGATGACGAAAGAAAGATCGTGAGCGTTTTATGACCCGTTTAGCAGGGTACTACTCCGACATATGTATTGCTTGGAGAAACCATGGAAAACTACCGATCAGTGCAGCTGGTCATTAGAATTCTCCTCCAGAGAGTGGTTAAATTCAACTAAGATATGTAGCTAGAGTTCTACTGGGCGGGCTCGAAGCCCAGCACCTCCCAGTCGATGATGCTGGAGAGCCAACAGTGTTGTCGCTGAGTCACAATGTCTCCAACACCGGACATTCACCGTGTTGCAAATGCGGAATTTTATGCGATGTCACTGGAAATCCTAGAGAAAAAAGTTTGAAATTTTTATTATTAGAGGAAGAACGTAGATTAGAAAAGTTCAGAAGTCTTAGAAAAGAAGTCTCTGTCGGCCGTTTGGTGGGATCACTCGAACCAGTCATGTGATCAATTATTTTGTTTCTCGAGCATGCCAAATTAAATAAAGATTAATCTTTACCACAGAATTAGAAAACAACAATTGGGAAATTAGATTTTTAAATCTTAAATTAATAGTTAAACAAAATAAATACTGTTTGTGGTTGCGAAAATTGTACCTATTACTCCTGTGTATCATAAATCAATTTAAATTGCTTGAAGTGAAATCGCTATTAGGTACGTAAGTAAGTAGTTCAGAAAAGTAATTGAAATTACACATTGAATGATGAAGCTATATTTTGCGATCATCATTTTTGAATCGTTTGTAGTTAGACTATAGTTATTACGTATTGCTTTCCCTGATTCAAAGAGCTCGAAGTTAAGGTGAATTTAAATTTTTGTTCTCAAAACCCGCTCAGAAATTTTCTTTTAATTTTTCCTCGCATACGACAAAGGACACAAAACAAAACGACCCATTTTCGTTGACCACTCTAAATTCTCGAAAATTACATGAGTTATAAATTAAGCGAAAACAAGTTTTCTTGTAGCATCACAAGTTCTATTTTGCAACTAGGGGACCGAAAAATTAATAAATTGCGACAAATAATTTTTGACGCCGATGGGAACCAGCCGGGAGGAGAGATGGGGACAAAACCGAAAACCAGACGAAACAGACTAGGAAACTAACTAGTACGAGAAAATCTGTGCCATTCTTTTGCACCACTAGTTATTATTATTATTATTATTATTATTATTATTATTATTATTATTGTTATTGTTAGCAGTAGCAGCAGCAGGAACAATAGCGGTGGTAGCGGCGGCAGCAGTAGCAGTAGTAGCAGTAGTAGCAGTAGCAGTAGGAGTAGTATGCTAGATGTACAGGGGTTTCTTCAGTTTGGAAAAGATCGTACGTGTGGTTTAGATGCTAGGTTTGTTCACATACGACAGACGGACGGACGAACGGACAGAAAAACGGACGGACAGACGCACGGACGTTTTGAAAAAAAAAACAACAACACATTTTTCGGTATCAGGGGACCCCAAAACGTGTGTTTCCGTTGAAATCTCGAAATCTTTTTTCCGCAGCATTACATAACTTTCTGTGTACTACGCATATTACTCCCGTATATACGTATGTATACGAGAAAGTAAGAAAAAAATATTTCTTTTAATTTTTGAAAAACAAGGAATAGATAAAATGCCATTTATGTCGTCTAAGCACTGTCCCTACTAAATGTACTCTATAAGATCACGTAAACGCTATTTTACGCAATTCATTCTTTTTTTCAAAAATACAAAAGTGATTTTTTAACTAGACTCTCACTCACTAATTTTTTACATTAGCCGCGATGTTTACATTATTGCATTTATGAGTACATGTGCTTTAAATTATGTCTGATAAAGTTTTCGTGGAAACTCAAAACTTTTCTGTGAATACCTCAAAATCCTACATTTTCAGAAACACTCAAACGCCAATTTCCTCAAAATTGGCACCAAAGTTGGCACCAAAGTTTTTCTTCAAACTTTTCGTACGAATAGCGCTAATTGCACTGTTTTAGATGACAGAAAATTCATATCACTATATTCCTTTGTTTATTAAAAATTACTGAAATGTAATTTTTTGAAATATATCTCACGCCGTTAATATACACATTTCCAGCAATTTCTATACATTATTGCATTTGTGAGTGCGAAGTGTTTTATAGGCACTAGGTAGAGATGACAGGGCTCGAGTGGGTAAACTACCCTAAGTTTTGAAGCTATATTTCTCCTTTCTATGAAATTTATTGTAATGAAACTTCAAGGAGTTTCATTACTAACATTGTTAAAATAGTACTTTCTCTACGCATAATTACGTTTTGAGCTGAAATTTAAAAAAAAAGCAACAACAACAACAACGCAGATCGAGATAATGTGCACTTTCATGGAAAACTACTAATTTGAGCAGATTTTCACACACGAGATAAAATGATCTCAATGAACAATATAATACTGCTGGTAAATGATTTTTCATCTACATTATAAATTAAATTTTTCGAATTTTAGTTCACTTTTTGTAAAAAAAAATGGAGACATTAATTTTTACCAAATACTGGTTTTACATCAGCTAATAATTTCTCAGATATTAAAAATAAAATTTAATTCCCTGTAATATAAAAAATAATTAAGTTTCTAACACAAGTAGTTCCAGCGATGTTGGTACATGAACTTAAAACTAGAGGTGCTACAAATGACACAGACTTCCTGGTACTATTCTTTTCTAATTTTCTTGGTGAAGTCTAGCTTTACGGTCTTGCTCCATTCTCTGGCCAGCTGCCATCTATCGTCGCCCAAAGTACATTTTTTTGACAATTCCACAACTCTTCGGTTTCTTAATAGTAGAACCGAAATATGACTTCACGAATATTAAAGAAGAGTAAAAACTCGTCCTAAAAAGTTTTCTTTGAAAAATTCGTAGCGGTTTTTAGGAAAATGGTGATTAAACATTACTGTAAATGTGAAATTTGAAGCTTTTTTTCTCAGAAATCTATTGAGTTTTGGAGAAAGTTCATTTGAAGTCATTTGAAACACTTCCTCTTACAAATGTAATAACGCATTCAAATTGATATAAATGTCCATATTAACGGCGTGAGAGGTATTTAAAAAAATACATTTGAGTAATTTTTGGAAAACCAAAAGACGACACCAAAATGAACTTTAGTCATATTACACAGTGCAATTATTACTATCCATTGGAAAAATTTGGAGACATCTTTGAGAGTATGGCATTTAAACGTTTCTGAAAATGCGGAATTTTCAGCTCATTTTTACAGAAAACTTTTGAGTTTTAGAGAAACTTTATTTGACATTATTTAAAGCACATGTACTCATAAGTCTAATAAAGTGCAGAAATCGCCTCTAATATAAATATTACCGACGTGAGAGACAAGTCAAAAAAGTTTTATTATTGTAATTTTTGAAAAACAACAACAACAGAGCAATAGAGTAATATGGCGTTCATGTAATCGTGTAGATTTTATTTGGCACTAACATTACCAAAATTTTAAGGAACAAATTTGGAGCCGTTTTTGAGAAAATCTTGTTTTTTTATATTTTAAAATTTAAAATATTTCACACTCTATTGCACGAATACTACTAAAACTTTCAAAAAAATGTACTTGACCTTAATCATAGAACTATTTGCGGACAAATTTCATTTCAAAAATGGAAAATTTCATTTGAAAGAAAAATCTCTGTCTTCAATTTTACAGGTGTAGGAAGACGCCGAAAAAATTTCAAACGTTTCCAGATTTCGAAACTTCTGAGTTAACCGTGGAAATCGAACCTATGCCACATTTATAAGTGTATTTTGCTCATTTCTTACAAGAAATTTAAAGAAAAAATTTGGAGCAGTTTTTGAAAAAACTGAAAATGTTCGGGGAGCTTCATGTAAAGTACCCCAAAAAATTGATGAATGTTTTTCAAAATATCAAAGTTTCAACTAGAGCCAGAGTGACAAGGGATTCTTCAATTTGGAAAAGATCGTACGGATAGTTTAGGCGCTAGTAGTGTTCACAGACGGACAGATAGATGGACAGACGTACGGAGGGATGTTTTGAAAAAAACAAACTCTTTCGGTATCAGGGGACCCCAAAACGTGTATATAGTACGTATGTATACGAGAAAGTAAAAAGTAACTTTCAGGAAAATGCAAAAAACAAAATACAGTACATATCATTGATTAACATAGCCCTAGAACATAACTGTCACATTTATCTGCTTCTTCCTCGTCTTGTTTCCTTTTTACAACTATTGTCTTCACTCTAGCTTCCTTTCAACATCATCTACAATGTTTCTGCTTCAATTATGCGCTGAGTGCCAAGTTTCTTGAGAGTCTTTGTCATGTCTTTCGCATTCCATCCCACCACTATATCCATCATAATTTTTTACAGAATTGTGAGATTCACCTGATTTGCACTGCTTGCAGAATTTTGTAATACATTCCACATCAATCACCTTCCCATTGTCTAAAGAAGTTGCAGTAATCACAGCGCTCAATGAACTGTGGCCCGGCTTCTGCCATGATCCATCAAATGCTGCAGAAATGTCATTACAATTTTCTTTGTCAGCCACTACCTCCTCATCAGCACTCTTCATGGAACTTTCATCAATATCCTTCAATGGGCCCCTAAGCATTTCATAATAATCTGCATATTTAGTTGGTGGAGGTGGCAGATTCATTATTCCACACAGTGTGCAGGGATCTCCTCTTCCCTAGGCACTACGTGCCGTAAGCTAAACTTACATTAACTTCATATTTTCTATAAAAAATATTTTATGTAATACGAGAATTATTTAAAGCACATTTGCTGCACGAAATGAGCAGGCCAATCCTATTCTACTTTCCGGAATTTTAATGAACTTCAATACAGTTTGTGTTCTCACAATTGCTGCCTTCACATATTTATTTAACAGATTATTTAATACACTAATGTCCACTATAATAAAAGATGAAAATAATTCAGCGTTAAAATATACTTCATCATTATGGTTTGAATGTGAAAGCTTCCGTTTGGATCCTCTTGATGGAGCACTGCCATTCATAATTGAAGTGACTACTTCAGTTATTATTTTCGGTTTTACGGGGATAATATTTTCCCTGCCAAATTTTTGTATTCGTCCCATTGATAATGAATACGAGACTGACAATTAAAAATATAATTCAATACCACTACAGTCACTGCAAATCACAACTAATAACACAGTTTTGCACATGAAACGATCACATGTGAAGGTAAAAAGAAGCACATGCGAGATCATGTAAACAAAGGCACTTGTTGAGTTTCATTTTTTTTCACGCAAGGCTATACCACAGGTCTACCAACGTCTAAGTAAGAAATTATCTCAATGAAACACGAAAATGTAAATTGGATATTATAAATACTGCATTTATTAATGTAATTAGAAAGAAGTGAGTACACAGTCCTGGGAGGGGGTGTGGCACCTCAAACGTCATATTTAAATCGCCCAAAAAGGAACTTTGAATGCTCCAAATGTACACAAAGTATATATTGGTGTGTTCAGCATTGAATTCTGGATCGATTAGGAGGTAAAACAAAAAAAATTGACCTAAAACTGTACCCTGTGTCCTTGTCCAGTGTCTTACCCAGCTTCAAATTTCACTTTTACACTAGAGCTTCAACAACTTTTATTAAAAACGACTCCAAATTTTTCAACGAAACTTTCCACAGAGGTCGAAGATTTTCTCTTCTTAAATCCTAGATCACGAGGGCAATCTGTACCAAGCTTTATTACAAAGACATAGTCTGACAGACTACTTTGGGTTAGAGTAAAGAAAACTCAGTTTTACAATGAAACACTAAATTTAATGGATTGAACATGTATTATATTGAGTTACCAAATATATTTTAAAGCTTTTTATATATACTCCAAAATAACTTCACTCTCACAGTACACTCCTGTTTGGTGCTGCCCACACATGGCTTTTGAGAAGCGTACACAGTTCGCAAGGTACGTCATGCGAGGTCCTTTGTTATGATCGCCATTTTGATTGCTATATGTTCAGAACACTTAAATGCCACAAGAAAATATATTCATTATTCATTTTCATATTCATTATTCACAATATTAGGCAACATAGCGCCAAAAAACTAACGTAATTACAACGACGTAGTCTACTGGACGACGCGTGTTGGCGAACACCGTAAATAGGCACGCGCAGACGGTTACATGTATTTCACTGGCAAGTCACACAATGGAGGCGCCTAAAGTTTCATAAACGGGAAGTGAGGGGAAGCGGGTGGGGGAAGCTTTCGAGTCTAGTTGCATCGTCTGACAGACGACGCCTTTGTAATATAGGATTAAGAAGAAAGGCATATAAATTGCCTTTGTAATATAGGATTAAGAAGAAAGGCATATAAATTGCCTTTGTAATATAGGATTAAGAAGAAAGGCATATAAATTGTTTGTCGGGTGTCCAATCGGTATTCAGGATAAGTCATTGGCCCCGCATATTTGCTGTGCGTCTTATGTAACATTACTTAGTGGTTGTCTTAAAATGATATTCGCAACGTAAGTCATTTGCAATTCCCACGGGATGGAGGAAGCCAAAGGATCACCCCATAGGCTGTTATTTCGCATTACCAAAGTTGCTGGAACCAAAAGCAAAACCAAGAAGACCATTCAACATCGCAACCTTCCTTTAGCTCTCGGGCCTGTTCCTCACAGCGACGACCTTCCAATCCCAGCATCACTGGACAGTTAGAGTTTGCGTTCCGAAAACTCTGGAGATGAATATTTAATGTCAATACCGGAAAGGACGACATTGGAGACTCAAATTTCGATGGAATATCTACAGAACGTCGTAGAATCAGTCAGTCAGAACACAAAGATCTAGCTCGTGATTTAAACTTGTCTTGTGAATAATTAGTCAGAACTGCTGGCGTCTTGATCAAAGGGTTGGAACCTCCTTCATTGAGTGTGAATTGCCGACGGGAACAAACTCTCCGATGCCTGCAATCTACTGTATTGATGTTGATGCATTGCTGAGTACGTTATCATGATCCTAAGAAATGAAGGTTGTTTATAGATTCCTCTAAACTTGTTTTAAAAGCCGGGCTTATTCATATCGACAATGAGAATCAAGCTATTTCTGTTGCCTATGCAGTCCAAATGAAAGAGACGTATGGTATCATGAAACTTTTCTTTTCGAATATACAAAACCAGTATTCATGGAATATACATGACGATTTGAAAGTTATCGCAGTTTTGTTAGATCTCCAACAAAGATATTCTAAATTTTACTGTTTTCTATACGAGTGGGATAGTGGAGATCGCAAACTAACATTTTGTGAAGAAGCATAGACCTGAACCTGATTCCCGGACAAAAATGTAACTTTGCAAACCCTTGTGTTACTGCACACGCTTATCTTCCTCCGTTGCATACCAAACTAGGATAGATGTAACATTTTGTGAAGGTGTTGGATAAAAGTGAGCAAAGTTTCCTGTACTTAACAAATTCCTGAGGATCATTGAGGCGTAAAAAAGAAAGGTATATTAGTAGGATCACAAATGAAGGAGCTTATGAGGGATCATGACTTTGAAGCAAGTTTGAATAGTGTTGAAAGGGCTGCCTGGATGTCGCTCCAAAAGGTCGTAACGAAATTCCATGATAACGAAAAAGCTTAGACCTATGAAGAAATAGTGTCGGAACACATTCACAATTATAAAGCTCTGGGATGTCACATGTACATTTCTGTTCACACTTAGACTTCTTTCCTAAAATTCTCGTTGCTTGAGCGACAAACACGGCGAGCGATTCCACCCAGACATTGCAACTATGGAAAACATTTATAAGGGAATCAAAACATGCTTGCATTCTGAAACTGGACACTAAAAAAGGTTATTCTCAAAGTAAACAATCGTTTAAAATTACATTTTGATTGAGATTATTAAGTGTAAGGAAAGAAAATCAAAAACTTAATAGCAGTGAGTAATTTTTAATTGCTTATTACAAAGAAAACTTGCCTGCTCCACAAATTTGAAATCAGAGCACTATTTTCCGTAAGAAACAACTATTATTCCATTTACCAGAGAAAAAGTTGAATTTTGTCGGTCAATGTAATTGATGAATATTGATTGGAGATACACGAAATTTTGGTCCACAAAATTGGGATATCTCTGAACACATAGATATCCCAATTTTCATGTCATTATGTGTCGCGTATAGCTGACAAAATGAAGCGTTTGTCAAGAAAAATAGTAAATATGATAGAAGAAAGATCTACTTATAGCGTTCCGGCTATCATTGAAGTTTATTAAATTTGGGGGATACATTTCATATAGTTTCTTAAAAAGATTCTAAAGTTTCTAAAATATTGCTAAAATTCGTTTCTGTATTTTTTGTTTGAATAGAGAAAAATACATTTTTAAAAATAGTGTGATCCGATTTTTATTAAGACATATGAAATTTAAGAAATTGCAAAGATCAAATTTATTTTAGATGTCCTACACTTCCAATATTAAACTAGAAATTGTTTTTTTAATGAAATTTATCTCACAAATTTAGATGTCTGAATATTTTAATGCACTAAAAATATAACTAGTTGTTTAGTGACACTAAGAGAAGATAAATTTTCGCTATGCTGGTAATTTCAATATTATTCTCAATCTAGATCCAGTTGGTTTTTGGACATGATCTATACGTATTAAATTAATTACTTCAATGTCAAACCGTAGGGTTTTACATTATAGATATAAAGATGGTCCGTGCTGGCACCTACTAGTGCAGTCGATATGTCATTTTGCCTTGCAAAAGGTGAGGTAGAAAATTTAGTTAATATTGTTATATTGAAATTTTTTAAAATATTGTTATTAGTAAGAAAACCTTAAGTTTTCCACCTTGAAATACTTCGGGAAAGCTTTTGGTTGCCCCCCCTCCCAAAATATCGGGATTTTTTTTCGTAATAACATTTTAATGGTTGTTCTTAGTGCAAAAATAGTTATATACAATTTTAAAGGTCATAAAATTCTCTATAAATTAGATTTATAAATTATTTCTCTCAACTTAATAGTAACAGAACTACGAGATTTTTAAAATTTCAGCAAATTTCCTTTTTTATTCGGAAGTTGCCCAGAATTATTAATGGTCTCTCTATTGTAGTAGTTTTGAATTCCTAAGGTCATAATAAATAAATAGCGATTAAATACTAATGCTTTTAATACTTACTGATGTTAAACTCACGTTTGAAAGTTCAGGTAAGAGTTACAGTAGACCTATATTCGGACAATTAACACAATTTACTTCCATCAAAAGCATTACAATAGAATAAAATGACATTAGTATCTTCTTTTTATAATAATAATAATAATAATTATTATTAATATTAACATTTAATCTTTTTTATTTCTTACATATAAGAATTTAATAATTATTCACAATTACAAGAAAGACTGTCCTATCCAAAAATAATTTTTTTCCATAAGGTTTTGAAGTTTTCCTTGAAACCATCAATAAGCAATGTGGATGAAAACAGTCATTACGAATGAGATCAGAAAATAACACATATTGCTAATATGAATTTGGTTACGGAATAAGTTTGGTTCTGCCATTTCTGACAAAAAAAATTGTGCAGGCCGACAAGATGAAGAAAGTAAAGGGATTTCGCCTAGCTGAGACCATGCAGTTAAAAGTTTTATATTCTTACCTTGAACGCAACTTTGATGAATGCCACTGTCGTATTTGATAATTCGATGGGCGAATAGAGGGAAATGACCGACCCAATAGTCGCACAGTATTATCGTGCCTCTGTCAAAAGTATGGAGAAGACATAGAAAACAGACAGCAAACAGAACATCTGTTGTATATTTTCAACATGTTGAGTACAACATATTAAATGACTTCTGGTATCGAAACAAGAAATATAGAAGTTGCACGTCTCTGTCTTTAAAACAGCAGCAGACCCATTCACAGGTGTATCAAATAAAAGAATACCTACCAGCAAATAATTTCATATGTAATGTTCAATCAGACGTGACAGATAGGTTGCCTTTATTGTTTGAGTCAAGTATTTTAAAATGAAACAACGGTGCAACTGACTCACGGAAGAAAAAATGTATATAGTTGGCACATGCTGTCGTATCGGCAGTAAGACTTGAAGTATTTTTTCTCTTACCTTTACAGTGGTTAACGCATGTGTGTTCAAGAAGTTTGGATGGAAGCTCCTTATTAATATCTTTTTGCTAGTGAATTCACTTCATCGTACTTTAAAACTTCATTACATGAAACGTCTTATGTTCTGTTAAATAAAGAATTGAAACCAAATAATGAAACTTTCTATCATTTAATGCGGATTATAATGCGCACACATTGGATGATCTATTACTTCCCATGCCACGGGAGAAATAATGTCAATAATTGCTCAATCTGCAATCGAGTTTCTGCTACGTCCAAATTGTCAGCAAAGTCAGTTATTTGCTGATCCCATTCGTATTGGAAAATTTCAGCTGCATTGATTTTTGATATCAAGGAACACTTCATAACCTTGTGAACACAAGTTCTGTGTGTGTGTGATAGTACTTTTTGCGATTCAATAAATTCAGAAGTATTCTCTTTCCCGCCAAGGAAACAATAGGTTTTGAAATTGAAGTATCTATTATGTGATCTTTGCAAATGAAGAACAGTATATGAGTGAGAAAGTGGATTGATCGTCGCCCACAGATGAGTGCTTGCTCGACACTTGTCAAAGTATTTGAAATAGAAAATGCGCAACATTTTAGACAATTTGTAATCAACACACATTGATTAACCTAATCACAAAATTTCAAGATCACACCCAATAGTTTCTATTAGTAGGCTACTTTTTTAAACGTTTTGCATGAATATCAAATATAAATAATCACACAACAGGGGCTCAGAGTATTTTTTTGCTTACGTGGTTCCGGAAGTTGTGAATTTTCTTTATACTTTCTCATATAGGAAGTACGTATAATCGGAGTAAAATACATAGTATAGAGAACGTTATGTAATGCTGCGGAAAATCAATTTCGAGACTTCAAAGGAAATTCACGTTTTAGTGTCCCCTGACACCGAAAACATCACGCCACTCTCCATTGCCTCCCTTTACAACAGTATCCATTGGCGAAAAACACAAACTCGCGAAAGCGTAGCTCTCAAGTGGACAGCATAACGCTGGATGCCGATTTTAGCATTCAAATTAAACCCGGGGTTCTTAGCTTTTCACAGTATTGAGTTTAAATTTCATGTTGATATATCCATTATTTTACTTAAATCAGTTCATAAAGATGCTCAGAAAGACAAAAATTGATTTGACGTGGCACACGTTTTACAAATTAACAAGAGACGTGAGAACTTGTTTAAAAGTTCCAAATTCGTAAATCTGATTCAGACGCTTCCAATTTATTTATCTTAATTGTATTTGTGATTAGAATTGCTTCAAATGGTTTACTGAAAAGGTTCTAGAATTCTCAACAATATATTGATATTTTGATTGTTGAAAGCTTCTTTTTACATGAATCGGGTATCTACAGTTTTACTTTCTCATGACTGTCGCAACTTGCTCATGTTTTTATGTAAACTCCCAAGACTCAGCACACTCTACTGAAATATTAAAAACATTTAATTATGTACTAGAAAAATTTGTAAGATTTCCACTTAATGTGAGTAATTTTTACTTTCTCTCTACTGCTTACGCAGTAATTCGTTACGTCTAATTCGTTGAAAATCCAATTTTTTTAATCGAAAAAGTTCAACATTTTTCCGCTGTCTTCCTACAACTATAATTATGAAGATATTTTTTTCTTGATGAAATATGTTCATGAATAAAATGTAAAAACATTTCTTCATTCATGAGAAACATTTTGTGCGAAATTTTGTGTCAAAAGGCAATTTTTATTTTCTTTAAACAATTTTTTTCTGAAAACGGCAAAAAAACTGTTTCAATTTAGACCTTCGATAGTGTAAAGGGCACTTAAGAGAATAGTGCAGGTATCATGTTCCTTGAAGGCCTAGTTTTTCGAAAATTTAAGAAATTTTAAAACATTTTCGACGTTTTCCTATAACTACAATTGTGAAGATATAATTTTCTCTTAATGAAATGTGTTTATCAGAAACAGATCTTCAAATAAAATCATGTTGAAGCTATTAAAGTGATGAGTGTTTTTTGTGTAATTTGGCAACAGTCGCCTGCTCCGAATTTAACTGCGCTTCTTGAAGGTAATACGAAATTTCATGCAGTTGGATGCTACGGAAGTTTGAATTTGCATATCATTTCATATCTCTTAGGTCGTTTCTTACATTCCAACTTTAATTATACGTTTACTATTAAACGTATTAATCCTTTAGAAATTATTTAAAACCTATTTTAAATTGCGTTCTTTAATTGAGTTAAATGTGAATACGATTAGACGATTTCGCTTTGCATAATAAGATGAGGGAATGAAGAGTAATGTGTGTAAAAACCGAGTAATTTAGATAAAATAAAAATAATATTCAATTATTATAGTTTTCTATCCATTTTCATTTTCTTTCTAGCGGTACGTCAATTTTTTTTAATGACGCTGATTACATTAGGACATTATGACACTTCTTGCCTTATAAAATGACCCTTTTTAATTAATTTCCCAACTTCCTTCTGAACGGGGCTCGAGGCCCCAGAAATGTGCTTACTACTCTAAAAAATTATTTTTATGAGGCAGGAGAATAAATATTTGAATTAAAATCATATATGTATTTGTCACGCTTCGTTTGTTTAAGACTTTTTCAAATGTAGTTGAAGTGTAAGACAGAAATTGTCATATCGTAATATTACATTGCCATTAACAATATCACGAGAAACTACGTGCTGCTGTAGTACCATTTATTAAATTTTTATATTGTGTTCTTGATTGACAATTAAATTGTTATCATTTGACTCTGCATGTATATGTAGTACCTTTTGACAAGGCCACACATGATATACGAAACGTCGAGGCATAAAACAGCAATAAATGATTAACACGAAATGTTAATTCCTGGTGTCTATGAAGATTGATCCTACACGATCCCGACTTATATCCAGTCTTCCACCAACTTACATTATTATTGTTGTTGTTATATTAAGATGAACAGAGATAGATAGGAACCTAATTACTTAAAAAAAATATATTAGCAACGAGCCACATCTGATTCATTGAAAAGAGATTTTTTCAGTTGTAAACTCAAATCTTCGAGTATGTTTTCTGCACGTACAAAATTATCATAGGGTGCCAGATGTGCACCTTAAGAGTGAACGTTTTAGATCAATGATTTATGAAAGAATGGGAATAAACGGAAATGTAGAAAATTACGATATTGAATTTTATTTCCCTTGCAATAAAGGAATAAAAACGTACAATTTATGTAAATTTTACAATCAAAATTGGTGATGAATTGTACCGAAATAATGGAATTCAAACTACAAAATTTGTCGCTTAGATAATGGTTTCAGACGTTCATTAAAACACTACAATGATTAGTACACTCAATATTACGAATGGAACAAGTGCCCTCTCATCGTGTGTACTATGTTTTTTTGAGTCAAATGGAACCACTCAGAGTGCTCCTTTACCATCCCGTCAGTCAGAAGACTTCAGGTGAACGATTATCGTTATTGACAGCTCAGTGCAACACCAAGCTATCAAAAGCCTCACGCTCAGGTAAAGGTGCTTCAAATCCTCAACGTGGTTGTCGTTCTTCTGGGTTTTGGGCCTAGAAGCGAGAATACATACTACAGAAATGATCCTGTGAAGTATGATTCTGACGATTCCTGCGTGTAGAAATTGCATATTGTTCCAGCACCACTAGAACACTGCGCGGCGTACAGTTCTGAAGTCTAAGAAATTTTTTATTTACAGACTGATAGGCATAACATTCATAAATATATATTAGTTAAATTATGCTACACCAAAACCAACATTACACTCTGTATATGTAATTGTTGCAAAAGTATAATACTCTCAGAAAGAATCTATCATCAAGTACTGTGGATGTACCATCTGCCGGCGGAAAACAGAACTTTAGAGGAGGTGAGTAGGGTGGGGAGAGGCGGTGCGTCACTGAGTCTCAGGAGTGGGAGCAACGCGGGAATACAAAAGCTTGGCAGTGAAGAACCCACCGGAATCTGTTTCGAATCGCTATATGAAACTATTTTGACCAATATACTTTTTGGAATAGTATTTTCCCAAAAAAATTAATTGTATCCCAAATGATTACTAATATATTTTAGACATTCTTTGCAATAAAGGAATTTGGTCTGTTAACAGAACTAAAGCTTGACGGAAGTAATGACTGTGTCTATCACATAATTTTTAACCCAATTATTAATTTATTTATTTATCTATCTATTTATTTATTTATTTATTTATCTATTTATTTATCTATTTATTTATCTATTTACTTATTTATTTATTAACTTGTTTATTTGTTTATCTTTTTTTATTGGAATTGTGAGTGGTATATTCAAATGGAGTTTATACCGATTTTGTACCAGCTATTTTCATATACTTCTAACGCACTGCCGTATTAAAAATGAGTGTGTATTTCCGTTTCGTAAGTTCTGTGTAAATTTTTTATTTAGCGTATTTACGGTTACTTCTGTTTCCGTGCTGTAGGGGCGCTGCATGCGGTTTAAATCGAGAGCCCCTCAAGGAGCGGAGTGAACCTGGAACTTTGTATTGGTTGTACGCAAGGTTTCTGGTCGCCTCGTAAGCCCGCGTCGTTTTGCGACCACAGTTGTTCCGTGTGCCATTACGTGCTTGTGCTTTCAGAAATGGTGCGTTCCCCGACCAATCCAGCCACGCTGATTACATTGAATGGTGGGAGTTATAGGTAAGTCACGCAGTTACTCATTATCAAAGGTAATTCCACGAGTGGTTTGGAAATTGTTGATAAATCCCCGACTCGCATCGACAATTTCCAAACCACGAGTGAAATGTACTAAGACTATTTTACGAATGAAATTTCTTAAATATAATGTACTATTAATAATTAACATTATTTTATTCAAATGTTTTTACATTGAACAGAAATATATACATAAGGGCAATTATAAACAACAAAATAAACATAAGACAAACTAAGAGCGAAATTACTTGAAAACATAGTTATTGAATACACAATATTTAAAGATTAAATTCGAAGGAAACCTGTTTTGTTCGCTTATTTTTAAGGAAGATGTTGAATTTTTAGCGCTACTATGTCTTAATTTATTAATAATTGAATAATGGTGTTCCTCATTCATTTGGAGATATGTCTTGAGTGACGATGTGTTGGAGTGTCCTGAAATTTTTATTATTTCTTGCTCCTGTATGCCAACTTGGAGCATTTCAGAAACTGCAGTTAAACGACAAGTAATTTTCTGTTGTTTTCCAACTTTAGCTGCGTACGTTTTCGTCCACGTAGACAACTGATTTTCCCCAACAGGGCAGTTCTTGTACCAAATACCTGACTTTTGGTAGGAAGGGTTAGGTGTGACAAAAAATCGATCAGTTTTAATGTTACCTGTGTGTTTTTCTGCCAAAAGTTTGTATAATTTCAAACAAAAGATGCACACCCAACATTGGAATAAAAATAATAGCAAAATTACATAACCTCTATCTGTAGACAAAACAAGGCGCAAAATGTATCACCTCGTAGGAGGTGATAATCAATAACTGATAAATATGCATGGTAAAGTGGTCTCTAATTGGCTGGTACGGTCCCAGTTCTTGCACACTATTGGCTGAAATTTCATGAGTGGATAGTCACGAAAATTAGTGACTTGTGTTAATTTAATTCCAGCGAATTCAACTCCACAATAAAACAACCCCGAATATATTGTTTTCCATATTAAGTATATCGTCAGATGATAAGAAAAATTATGTAACTCACAAACCGTCATTATTAAAGTAAAAAAATAATTAAAACTAATCTACTTTTTCTAGTTACAATTTCAAAAATTCATAAGGAATTGGTACGTTGGGCAAAAGACTGCCGGGAAATAAGACTCGGCTTTCGATAAAACTGTTCCCTTGCGAAAAGATCATGTAAAAGGCGTCACTTTTCTCGTTCTCTAGCAATATCTGCCGATCCTGGATGTTGGGCGAAAAGTTCTTGCTGTTGACCAGTACCCTTAGCAGAACTGACTTCAGAACAAGGCTGGGCTAATGCATAAGCAGGCCAAGTTATCCTTGCAGGAAAATTCCGAAAAGATAAGAAACTCGTAACAAATGGTGTAAAAATATTCAGTTGGATGATGTTCTAAATTATTTAAAAGGAAAATGTAAGGAAAGTGACAGACGAAAGATAGCAAGATAAAGGTTAGGCAATGAAACTAGAGATAGTAGATATTGGCTAAAAAGTGGGGGGGGGGGAGGAATACAAGATCTTTAAGATACAGGAAGATATCCTGGGAAGTGCAAAGCATGTAGCCTGGATGTATTGTATACATCTTGTACTGTATATATTAAGCGAATCCAACTGTAGTAGTTGGTACGTAAGTGTAGTTTACAATTTTACAAACATTTTTTACAAGTTTTATTATTTAACATAGAAATAACATGTATGAATTCTATACAAATTATTTTAATACAACAATATTAAAGTGCAAATAATGCAGGTTATTTTAATATTAATTTTTATCGCATATGTTTTACATTTGAATACTTTTAAGTGAATCTATAGTTATAATTAGGGCCTTGTAACATGATAATCCGCCCTTGCCCTCAGCACTGGCTCACACCGACCCAACATGCCTATATCGCCAAGGCCGAAGGCAGCGGCAAGAGGTTGGCGCGAGAACTAGTAGTTGGCAACGGTTGGCGGAGTGTGAATCTTCTTTAAATTTTACTTCCAGAGTACCTTTAATTGCCTTACACGAATTCCTACAGTAGACCGTAGAACCTCAATAACTAACATCTGCAATGGGCGAAATTCAAATGGGAAGTACGTGTCGGTCGAAGTTTTTAATTCATAACAAAGCAACTACTTAGTAGCGGAAGAGCACGCTTAATGGCCTGAACCTCGCCCTTTATTATTATTATTATTATTATTATTATTATTATTATTATTATTATTATTATTATTATTCACACTTTCTCTGCTTTAGCAGGAAAATCTATCACCTGTCCAATTGAAGTTATAGAACTAGGTTCGGACTGCGCAGGAAGGAAATTCATTCTGACCTATTTGAATGTCACGCATTTAGGAATTTCTTGACAATATGACATGTTTGAAGAAGGGTGGCTTTCTGGGCTTCATCAAAGATATTTTTGATATCAAATTCTCCAGATTTCTTTTAAAGTTCCTGGTGACGACTCCTTCAGCGGATATAACCATGGGGAAATGGGAGATTTCATGCAACTTCCAAATGTTTTTAATTCAGTTCTCATATTTACTGATTTTTTTCTGCTTCGGACTTCCGCAGGTTGTGAGTCAAAGGAATTGCAACATCGATTATAGAGGCTGTTGTCTTTTTATTATTGTTACTATTATGAATATTATTATTGTTATTGTTATTATTGTTGTTGTTAATGTTATTATTATTATTATTATTATTATTATTATTATTATTATTATTATTATAAGAAAGGACTCGAGTAACTAGAATTTTTTTCAATGTAATTCTATTACTGTCCTTCCTCATTCTTATTCTTGCATCAGATTTCTAACGGGACTTTGGCGTCTAATAATATTCTTTCCACACCCATTCTGAATTAAAGAATGAAGATTTAGACGATTATGTGAAAAAAGGTGCTGTTCGCTGTGAATTTAGCCGTTGATTACTTCGTGTTTCTGAGAGACTGTGCTTTGAATGTAGGTTTTCACTGCGTGCTTAAGAATCCTTTTGCCACTACTTGGTCCGTCGCAAACAGAGCACGCTGAGAGCTAACTTGTGCAGTTTTGTGATCGCACGAAGTGCAATGTACGTTCACGCCACTGCGGTGCGACCATTCCTACTCTTACGGGCATCCATGGCCAATCCTGCAACATGAAAGAGAAAAAAACAGATCAGAAATATATTAGCCAACCGGCGCGCGCATTGCGTGTGCAGTGCTTCAAGGCTTATGTTTCAAGTCTGATTTCGCTGTTTGATTTCTCTTACTCCAGGAACTGCTTAGATCGTTTATACTTCGCCCGTTTATCGGGTTCGTATGAAGCGACCTCAGAAAGGAGTGTTTTCGAGTCAGCAGAGCACGCATTTAACGAGGAGGAGGGAGGGGGGCGACATTGGGCGTTGCCCATCAGCCTCTGCACGAAGGGTTGGTCAAGGCGGTGGCCGGGGCAGCACCTACCTGTTGCGCCGGCTGCAACGCGCGAGTGGGGATGGCTACAGCGGTATTGCTTGGAAAGGAGGGGCATGGCGATGAAAGCTGTCGTGGAGAGAGCAGGTAGATGCAAGCATTCGAGTCTTTACGGATATTACTGCGCCATGGTTGACGAAGTAGCTTAGAGAGGCGATTCAAAAAGTACACGTTTCAGTAATTGCGGGTGTTCGTAGCATGGGCGGTGACAGCCTGTGTGAGGGAAGTGGCGCAGGTGAGGCGTGGGAGGAAGATGAGGGTGGGCGCTGGTAACTCGTGAGGCAGCGTCGGCGCTCGAGGGTGGGGACGGAGTCGTCCCCGCATACCATCTCCATTCCACCCTCTCACTCCTCTCTGTATCGAATCCTCGAAGCTCGTAGTGGTCACTGCTCCCGACCTCGCCACTTCTTCCACCCACCCTTACACCGCCGCCGGCCGTAGCCACATACCGCAACCGTCGTTAGACACCGACGCCGCCGCCGGTGACGACGACCCTCCCTCCTGCTATGTCGGTGGCGGTGAGGACGACTCCACTTCAACCGCCGCCGCTAGCGCCACCTCCGCCCCCTCCGCGGCCACGGCCCCTGCCGCCGACGCTCCTCCCGCAAGCACACCACCAGGGCCTTGAAACTCGCCATCAAAACCGGAGGCAAAAATCGAGGATACTATAACTGGGTACAGTTGCATGTTAGGCTCCTCAACTTCCGCATATAAAAATTGGCAAATTTGTGAGGAATACGAAGTGTCTTCTAAATGCTCAATTATTCATAATAGATACATATAAGAAACTACTGAAGAAAGCGAGAACATCGACGCTATCTTTTGTAACATTATGCGCCTGCTTGCGTCTCGCAAACCCACGCAGCAACTACGCACGCTTTAAGTATGGTTGGTAACGGTTCGTATGTTAGTTCCTGTAAGGTGCTGCAGGAGAAGGCGCCACTGTAACGGTGTTCGCCACGTTAGAGTGGAGTTGAAAGGCCCTGCAGACCACTACCACCATCATCGACGTTGCTCCGCTCCAGCCTCCGCAGCCGCTGCCATTCCGCCTTTCTGGGACTCCGCCCCCGACGCCTCTCTTAGTCATCTCACCTGCCGCCACCACCATCGCGTGCCCCCTCTCCCGCTTTCAGCAGCGCTCAACCCGCCTCGGATTCCTGCGTCAGCGCGTCTCGACTACTACTTCCCTCGCCCCTCGCGTCGGCCGTCGCCTCCGGGCGCCCGCCCCTCCCCGCCCTCCGCCCCTCGCCCGGCTCGTTTTCGTGTCCCCGACACTTACTCCCGTGATGAATAACTTAATTAAAGGGCTGGCGCTCGCTGGTAATCACAGGGTCTATGGCTCCGCGCGCTATCAGATGTCCGGGCGAGCGAGCGTGCGTGCGCGCGCCAACGGGGCTGGTTGGCTGGCGGAGGCCACGGGATAGGATACCCTGTGATTTGCACCTCCGTCTCGCCTTCAGCCGCCATGATGAAGAGGAGAAGCGGCTGACACCTCGTCTGCTTAGCGGCGCCGACGCCGAGCCCTCCGCTGGCTCTCCGCCCCCTCCCCCTCACGCCTCCTCACCCTCGTGTCTCTGCGCCCTCTCCCCATGCTTCCTCACCCGCGTCTCTCCCCCACGCATCCTCACCCCTCAGATCTTCTCCTCCATCTCCCCCAAGCCTCCTCACTTTCAAGTTTCAGCCCCTTTTCTCCCCTTCGCCTTCTCACCCTCATATCTCCGCTTCCTCATACTCTGTTCTCATCCTCTCTGCCCCCACATCTCCTCGTTGTCAGGTCTCCTCCCTCTCTAATCGAACACAATTTTCCTTTTATGAAATTTATTTCAAAGACTTTGGGTTCGTCAGTGACGTGCTGGGAACTCGTAACAGCCTCTGGAAGGATAGAAAATTGCCCTGAGGAAGTGGATTCGATAACTTTTCACTCTGGGTGTAGATAAGGATTTTAGTCTTGAGATTTTCTCATGTCATGGGGATGGATCTCTAGTTTCACTGATTCTTGATGAAAGAATTCCGCCAGTATGATAGTGTGTAATGCATTTTTTCGAGAAAGGTAGGTGAGAACCTACAAACATCATACTGTGAAAAACGGGTATTACTTTTGTTTTTTCTTTCTTGGCACAAAATAAGAATTATTTTTTATTCATAAAAAGGAACTAAAATGCAAATTACTGAAAAATAAGAAATTGTTGCGTATTAAGTCATTCCTTTTTAAAACCTTTTCAGAATTTTTGTTCGGGAAATATTCACAGATTTTTATTCTGGTAAAACAAGCTGCAGACATTTCAAATTATTCTAGTAAATAAGAGTAAAAAGGTAGAACAGTCTAAAAATTCAGCTTCCAATGGCGTTCCGTCTTGTTGCAACGGCGTTCCGTAAGCCCGTTTCTAACAATACTTTGTTTGCAAGAATGCGTTAATGCTTCCATAATTCTTTACATCATTACACACAGAAAATAAGACAACACTAATCAATACCAAAAACTAACAAAATCTGCACTATTCACAGAATGAAGAATGAATGGATGGATGATGCTAATTTATTGTCGTTAATAATTATTTTCGCAGAATAACACACAGGATTCACTAGATTCGTCCTTCTGAGTTATCTACAAAAAATCTAAAATTATAATGGATGCCTGCGTTTTCGAACTTCGATAAATGTGATGTGCAGTGTGAAAAATAATATAGTATGCATTCCAGTTAATAATAATAGTAATAATAATAATTTTATAATATATAAATTCAATATAAACACTAAAATATTTTAGTAAGTGAATTTTTTTGTACTTCTACTAGCAACAACTTTACTTTTACATTTTTTTTGCAAGCATGTATCTTAAGTTTCTTTGCTACGGCATTTTTATAATTTATAATTAATTTTCCATAATTATGTAAAACAAACTGGAACTTTCTTTTATTCTTCATCACGAATGAAATTACTAGACAGAGGAAAAATTATATTTTAATTTAGTGACTCGCTTGAGATTCAAATGGGTGGCAGCTTTTCGAAGGGCACGTTAACTCTGGTGAACTTGCTCTTAAATTACTCTTAGCTTTTCAGTATTAGCTATAAAATTGGCCAAATTCGTGTGCTCGGTATACTAATTATAATATTAAAATAACTGTGTAGTGGAGTTGCAGTGTTCTAAAGAGAAGGTGGTGTGGAGTGGATGTAAGGTTGAAGTTATGTTGCCCTCAGATTCTCATCCTATTACTAGAGTGTGCCGAATCCTGCAGAAGTGTTGGAATAGTTCGATCTTTCTCGAAATATAACTATGGACGTTTGAAGAACATACATGCCATAATGACACTCCTCCTACTACAATGATACCCGAGATCTTTGAGAACTCTGTGATTGGGACATTACTTTGCCTTAAGGTTAGCTATTTATTGTGTAACTGCCTTGCCACAAGTTTTTTAGGCTCTGTGTTTTGAGTAATGGAGACGTTCATCTCAAAAAAGAACCTCGGTGCGCTGTTATAGACAAACTTGTACATGTAAATTCTCTCCCACATTCACGTACAAACATGGTTTTAATTTTCATAAAGAACGAAATGCTAAGGGAGCTAATCAGAAATTTTGTGCCAATTTTTAAATGTGCCCCCCGAGCACATTTAGTCTTGTTTACGATATAAAATACCTAAAAAGAAACCTATTACTTTCACGAGTTTCATGCCATAAAGTACCGGTTCTCCTGAATAAAAACTATAATTCGTAAAATTTTCACAGATTTTTAAAAAACCGAAATAAAATATTATTCAAATTATTGAAGATATAGGAATGTCAATTTAGGAATGTTGAAATTGGGTAGGTTTTCAATATTAGTATAGTGACGGGCTGCGTCAATTCAAAGTAGTTCTAATGACGCTCACTAATTTTAGTGTTCATGCAAATAAGTAGGTGTGGCTTCTTAAGATAATGAGAGTGAATGAAGCGTTAGAGAGGGGTGGGTGGGTGAGGTGGGGGTGGAGGAAGGCGGTCGCGTGCCACGCGGGGAACGGCGCGTGCCAGCCTGTTGCTGGTGCTCTAACGAAGCGAGAGGAGCTTAAACGGCTACTAATGAGCAGCTGATTGGCAGTTGACGCCACAGACCGGGCATTCCAGCACTCGTCACTTAAGAGCTCGCGACAGGCCTTTCTTCGCTGTCATTGTAAAGCATAGGACACTCCTAAAGACTAAAATAAGGCTGTTAGGTCTGCCCAGTTCAATCTCTAGACGGTGTCCGTAAAGACGGAAGAATGACAATTAACCGATCATTTTGGATTTCATCTGGATAATGTATTATCCACAGGATGCTGGCAAATGTAAAGTAATTGCCAGAGTGCGAGGCATTTTTGTGTGCTCTCAAGAAGTATTTTGGCATATACATGCATTGAAAATTATGCGTTGCATATTCTGAAGGTTGTTTTGTATACATATTGAAGGCCAAATGTCGAAGGTCGGGTAGCGGAAACGGGTAGCGTATCTTCCGCTGCGGTGTACAATAAGATTAGGTGACTAGTCACTTCATGTTGGTTAATGTCAACTATATAGAGCAGGCATGTCAAGGTCGCGGACATGGTAACAAGCTTACTAGAGCTCGCGGGCACTGCGTCCAGAGAAACTGGCGCGAATTTAAAAGTAAAGGTTGTACAAATGCTACGTCGTTGAATACCCGATAATCTGATAGTCGTTGGATACTCTATGATAGTCTTTGGGAAAAGTTACTTGACAGTTATTGTCACAAATTTAGCTATATTTAATCATATTTTCTCTTTATGGCAAAGAAATTATACGTTAAAATGAAATAATACATTAATCCACTTTCAAATTCTCAATTGAGAGTAAAATTTAAAAATAATTGAATCAAGATTATCTTGATTTTGTAGTCCTGTTTGCTTAAGAGTGATATAAGTGCATGAACTTTCTACGTTCAGGTTAGAAGATTTAACAGACATTCTTATCTCTTAAAAGCGCTGTACTCTCATAAGCGAGAACTGTTAACTTAGAGAAAATGTATTTCACATTGTTTCTGAATACAATAAATAACTGAATAATTTAATAACACAACACAAAACGAAAACAAGGAAAAAAATTCGTCATTCAAACATATTCCGGTCACTCTACAAAGATGTTTATATAAGGGAGGATTTAGTAAGAAAATAAACACGAAATAGAACTAAGTAGTGAAGAATATAAACATAATACAACTCTCGGTTATTTGATAGAAAAATCTGACTAATATAGCCAGTATTCCCCGCCGTGCGCCGCTCGAGCTATCGCATGGTAACCCCTTGAGGCATTTGAGGGGAAATGACAGCGGGCGGAGTCGGGGAAAGTAAGAGCACCGGTCTTCCCAGGCGGGCAAGTAGTTCGCGCGGGCGCGGTTTGACGTGCCATAGAGCATAGTACAAAGTTTACTTCAAAGCTGTTCCTACTTTGGATTCAATTCACTCTTCTTGAACAGTATGAATATTAATTCAGGAATTAGCCAGATTGCCACTTTATCCATGGCATGTACACTGTCTACTCTCAAATTTCAGTGTAAAGCGAAATTCAAATGAGAATGATAAAGAATTCAAATTTACCAAACATGTTTTTTGTCAAAAAATATAAATTGAAATTAATTTATCATATAATTTACATAATAAATTAACGGCGGATCTAACAACAGTCGTATTATATAAACTATTTTAGAATATAAATAATGTCCCCTCGGTCATATGTTACTTCCTTAAAATCACTCTTCAAAAAAACATTTTCTTTGGAAGGAAGAAACTTAATAAAATATTAATAATATAATTAACGCTTAGATACACGAATGACTTCCGAATTCCATTTACGGTAAATGAGCAATTTCATTGCAATGTTACGTATTTTGGCTGGTATGAGTAAGTTATGGTAATACACTTGTGTATTTATTTCTGAAAATAACGAATAGTTGTTTTTTTATTCCTTCGAAATTGAACATCTTGAAAACTGAAGGTGCTGTAATGTTATTATTCCTTAATTGGAGATGGTATGAAAAATGATGTATTACACCACGTGCACATTTCCAGTAATTAAATTTGTTTTCCCCGCTAATAAATACATTATTGTGAATGACAGCGATTGATCGATAGCCTTCCATATGGAAAAATGATCGAACCCTATTTTTAGCAACCATCGGGTATTAATTCATTAGGTAATACTCAGAACATCCCGAAAATGGATCACTTTTAGGAAAATATACTTCAATTTATTGACAATTACATTGAGAGATAAAAATAAAAATGAGTGCTTGTAATTGTACCGGAAATATAGAATATTATTCCAATACCTCTCGCGAGAATGACTTTGGTCTTTCTTTATTTACGTCAAGAACATTTCAGAAATTTTTTAATTCCCTTAATTTTATGAATGAAATTGAACGGAAAAAAAGTATGCATGGAAGAACTAGTTTCGACATATTCTTCTTAAGGAAAATCAAAATGTAACAAAACTTTCCCTTATTCTCCAAACAGAAACAAAAAACGCAAAGGAATTAGTCTGTGGTTCTTGAAGTTTCTAATAAAACCTGAGGTAATATTTTGTGTATTGAAACGAAAAATATATGGAAAACTAGTGGTGCTACAATATCGCATAGTTTCTCGTAGTATTTGTAACGGCTTCGCAATATACTACATGAACTTGCAAAAGTATTTCCAACCAACAAATATTTTTTCTGCACGAAGATTCTACCTCAGGTCCATGCAGTGATTTGCCATGTACTTTACCATGTGCTATACCACACATGTATACACATGTGCTATACCACATAAGCGCTATGCTTTTCACTTGGGCCGACGCTTAAAAATAGAATGTCCCTTCCATAATTTTCAACAAACCTTTTTTAAAAATTCGGTGAGTTCAATGAAAATGAAGACCTGCGTCTTCCTTTTAAGTCCCTGGGTTTATTCGTGAAAAAGAAAAATTAAATTAAAAATTTGGAGCGATTTGTAAGAAAAGGTTTTTGAATTATCTGAATTAATTTCAAGAAGAAATTACGTGAAAACTACTCCTTTTCAAACATTGTTTATTACCTTTTTTTAAAGATCTGATATTTTAGAAGAGATTTTGTTTAAGACAATCTGCAATTTTTGTAATGTTCGAAAATACAATGTGTTTACTGGAAGTGAGACTACCACCAAATCTTCAATATTGTCGTTGAAGGAAGACTCCGAAAAAAGTGAACAGTTGAAACTTTCGAAAAATCAGGGATTTTTTACAAGGATGAGACCTGCACCATTATTATAAACGTCCTTTATATTACCCGAGGAAAAGTTCAATCATACTATTTGGAGCCATTTTTGAGCAAATTTTGAAAATGTTTTGAGACTTTATGTAAAGTTCCTCCCAAAATCAAAATATCTGTGACAAAATCGTAGAGTATTGTGTTCGATCGAAGATTGAGGATTGTAAATTTCAGAGAAAATCAACTAAACAGTTTAGGCGGGCGGACCACGGGCGGACGGGCATTTTGCCGTCAATAGACTTTCCGGTATCAAGGACCCGCCGAACATAAATTCTGACTACACAACGTGTTTAAGTAAGTAATTTACTACAATATAATTTGTTCAGAGCGGAAAGTGTGTAATGCGAAGAACTGACCATTATGGACAGAAACGGAGGTCCTGGCCAACTTATAGATAAATTGTACAGTATTTCATTGTATAATGCGGGTACTGTCCAACTGGAAACGGACACAAATATCTTGTGTATTTTTTCAAAAAGTAACTCTTAAAGCGGAAAATTTGCATGGATATTTCTTTTTCTTGTTTATTGTTGGCAGGCGCCCGGCGGGCGAGCCCAGGCAGTACCTTCTATAGTATTGGTATTGGCTCAGGTAAAGGTGAAGGGATTCCGCACAGCTGTCACGGGGGATTTCTGGAATTTTCCTCGTTCATTTTTGGACTGTTTCAAGGAAAAGATAATGACATGTTGGGTTTTGTTGAGAAGGGCAGAAGATCTCACCTTACTGGAGAAAGGGAAAACTTTCGTTATAGAAATTAAGAAGGCGAAAAGTAAAGGTGGCTAAATCGCATGTGTCATTCTCGCTCACTATAAATTTAGAATAATTGAAGCTAAATAAAGGGACAAACTGTCAGAGAGGGAAATAGTGTCGAAGTTCAAAAGTGGCAAATTTGTAATACACTGAAGCAGAAGGAGAGAATGAGATAGTGAATGTAAGGAAATCGTGAATTGAACACAGCAGCGAAGAAAACCAGCAATGAAGTAAACGAAATACTGTGGGTTGGGAAACGAAATGGTTTGGGAGTGAAAGATCAAAAAAATCTGCCTATTTCCAGACCAATGCTCCAGTCCAGCTCCAGCTCCAGCTGTGGAGAAAATCTGGGAAACGAACAGTTAGTTATCTAAGCAACCAGAAGATACCTTGAAGACAAGAGACTGTATTGTGTGGAGCGGCATTTGTGGGGAATCTACTGAAGTGAATGAATGGAAACCAAAATTTCTTAATATGATTTCGAGTTTTGAACACAAAAATATTCTAATGCAGATTAAACGGGCGTTATCATCAAAATCACTCGTGAAAGGTCAGAGGTGTGTCAGTGGAAAACCAAATAAACTGGCTGTGCTGCTCTGTGGCCATTCGGCGGGAGATGTCAAAAAACCTTTAGTGATCTTAAAAATCGGCGACACTTAGATATTAAGAAAACCTAATCACCAATAAATTGATGTGGAGTAACAACAATAAAGTTTGTATAACATTTGCAATAATGAAATACTGGCTAACGATATTCATGGAAAAATGAAGAAAAAATTAGACACGTGATACTATTTCTGGACAACACATGTCGCGTAAAGATGTCTCTCTCGAACCTAAATGTCATCTGAATTCCACCTAATTCGACGAGAATACTGTAATCCATGAGCATGGACATTATTTACACTTTTAAGATGCACTACAGACGTGTGTTATGCAATCTTTGATTGCAAAGATGAAAGACGCTGAGAACACGTACGAGTATGCTTCGGCGAGATCTTTTTGGAGTTGGATGTAAATTCGATAGGATTTGCAATAAAGCAAATCAAGAGTCTAATTTGAAATGCTTTCAAAAAATGGGTTGTGGGAAAGATGATGGATCTGACGTAATGAAGGAAGCGCATGAAAGCAATACGGCAATAACAAGAATGTTTAGGGCTATGAACCATCCAGGCAATACTGCAGAACACATCATTGAAAGCGATAAGTCTGACAGCACACTATGATTTTCAATCGTCTTCAGATTTATTGGCAATGCAGAATACAGAGAAAAAAGAAAATAAAGTGGACGAAATGGAGAGAGCGAAAGACGAAGAAAAGGAAGTTGAAGGTGAAACAGACTAGAATACGCACACATTATCAAGCTATACAACGAATAAGTGATGTCATACAGTTTGCTGTTAACACAGACAATCCCAATCTTCTGCAGTTACTGTAGTATTAAAAACTGTATTGAGTGACCGATGGCGGACGATGGATTCAAAATTAGTGGAGGCTCAAACAAATTCAGGCACGGAATCGTTTTGTGAAATTGAAAGTTAATGACCTTTGGTTTATTGGTAAACTGTTATTGACATTTCAAATAAAATAATTATATTTAATATTTCTCTTCTTTTAAGATCACTTCTCCGCAAACGGTACTTCCAGTATTTCAGTGGACACAATATTTTCATTGGGTCTGCCACACAATGGATCCATCGCAACCACAGAGCATCCACCGCCTATGACCGCAACATGCCTTGACAGGAGAAGGCCAGACGCGCGAGAGCGTCCGTGCCCAACCAACTCCAAAGCTGGACAAAATGAAACTACTCATTTCTTATTGATTGAGGGACGTTGTACCAACAGGAGAGATGCGCATCAGCTCGGGCCGCCGGTATCCTGCAGGCATAAGTAATAATACCAGTGTAACGCATAGAGGTACTTGGCTCCATCTGCAATTGTAACGCTATGTTTGCAGAAAGAGAAACGACTTATTTTAGGAGTTTTCTCGCCAGCAGTGAACATTTTTGTCAGTTTTAGACAAAGTTAATTATAACAATTTTTAAGTTAATTTTTTTTGTGTTGTTAATCAATTTTGTGTGGAGGCCTGACCTCCCTTCCCTCCTCGGAAAATCCGCCACTGGGAGTGATATGACCAAAAAGATTCATCACACTATGTACATTATTAGATATGCGGAGAAGGAAGTAATAGAGGAGGTTTTAGACGTACTGATGTGTGTATATTTTCAAACAGTGTTTATAATGCTGTGAATGTGCACTATTCCCAATAAATCAACAGTATAAATGTATCTACATGATTTGTAAATGAACTTTCTTCTCCATGGTGAAGAAATAGAGAAACTCATTTATACTGTTCGTATTTTTGTGTTGTATTCTTAGACAAATTTTTCTTCATTTGTAAAATGCGGAATCTTGTCTAATGCGAAAAAAACATGTTTCTCGAAGTCCCGCATTCGATAGGTTTTACTGTATACAGGATGCCAGGAAGCTATTACACAAAATACCCCGTGTTCTTGACATTCATGAAAAATGGCAGGTTCAGTTATTTCGAAAAACCTTTTGTCTCTGACGAAAATGAGTTTTAAAAACCACTTGCCAGCGCGAAATTCAAACCGGCCTCTCGATGCGAAATGCCCTGCGTAGTAGGAGACCCCGCTGCCTGCAGTGTCGGAGCGGCCGGTTCGAATTTCGCGACCAGAGGTTATTTTTAAACTAATTTTTCTTAAAGGCAAATTTTTTTCGAAAAAATTGTACCTGCTATTCTGCATGAATGTCGACACAGAATGTGGAGTATTTTATTTGTAACGGGAGCTTCTGGACATCCTGTAAATAGGAACAAGATTTATTCACTTTTTCATTACCACGTCCCGGTATTAAGTGTTTTTCTGTCGAAAACTCGCCGTTTTCCGGCGCATGATTACAATACTTTCTCTTCTGAAGTAAGGGTGAGAAAGAAAAACGAAGGAAAAATGGAGACAATTTGTTATCCCCGTACAGTGTTGAGAAAACTGTCAACACAGCTACTGGTTAAATTTGTGAGGCTCAAAATGCCAACTACGATCTCATAATACATTTTGTTCCGTTCCGCGGTCGTTACTGTTACAAACACTATGTTCTCTCCGCACGAGTAACTTGCGGAATACGTGGAAAAGAAGGGGGGCGGCTTTGGTACTGATGTAGGTCGAGATAGCTTCGCGATAGCAGAACTAGAAGTAATAAGAGATCCCTGCAACAGGAGATATTAATATTTTCTTCAATGATCCATCAGTGAAGGATGATGATTGTGAACGATTTACATACTCATACATCTTACATGATGTTGTATATGAGTGCAGGACTCGTCTTAAATTATGTTCATTTAATTTCGTAAAAGTCTTGAATTATGACATCTTTAGTAGTTCTTAATGTAAGATACATTTAGCATTTACCCAACTAAGTGAATAATATAATAATATTGACCGTGGCTTGCACATTTGCAGATGTTGATAAAGAAAACAAAAATACATAGATGAAATTGCAAACTTCCACAGCCGCGCTGTGTGTCTAGATATGGAAGCAAACATTTATTCTGAATGCAAGTCTTAGATCATAAATGCGCTCGGAAATTATCAATTGCAGATTACAATCATTAATTATAAATATACGGCCTATTTCAAAAGAAGTGCAGAGAATGTAATAAGATAACCTACTTTAATTTTTTGACTTTTGATTATTTTTCCTAATTTATAATGTTAATTCAGCTAATGACTGTAACTGATCCAGGGGAGTTGTAGGGTCCACAACTTCCCAATATGCTAATGGGAGAAAATGTATAATTTTCCTAGAGGAAAAGCAAAGTTCACATGATGTTAGAACTACACGATTGCACAAATAGTTATTTCATAGGGCGCAGAATCCGTAAATATTTAGTCATTATTACATGAAAAAAATAATTATCATCAAAAGCACATTTGAAGTCTTTACCTTTTATATTTTTAGTTCAATATTATACATTCAATAATATATAACAATTAATGGTAAGAATACTATAGAAAAATTACAATCGCACATTAATTCGAGTTGTACCTCTGCATCTTGTCCGTTGTTGACCTTTGTAAATGGACAGTTGTGTAAGACGTATTAATGCATTGAACCACAAAACCGTGAATGCTTACTCGGACTTACTCCCGACGGTCCGCAGGATTGTCGATACTAGGTGGGTATCCTTATCATTTACTTATAAACCCTTTCTCTTGCACGAGCTGCACTACACCACCAAATGTCGGTAGACCAATCAGGAGCTTACAGCTTGTCCCGGCTGGAACTCTGCCCAGTTGCTGGGTAATATCTGGTTGGCGAAAACTTCGTAAGTCTGCGTATAGGTCGGTGCCAGATCTCAACATCTAGCGAGGAAGAACACCGCCGCCTTCCGTAATTTTACGCACTGCACATATGAGAATAATGACCATGGCGTTGACCCGCCCGGAAACAGATATAACCGATGAATCAATCAACAACAGTTGTCCAAACTCGGAACACTAGCGAGTGGCCGGCGTGAGAACCGGGAAGGGCGAATCGACCACAAGGAACAGCGAGCGGAAACTGAATAGTGCACCATGTGTGCGGATAAAAGGCTGGGAGCAATCTGAACGCCCTATCGCTCGCGTTTTCCTTCTTCCTCGCGGGAAAAGGCGGGGAAGGGCTATCCTCATCATTGGGAGGGAATCCCGATCTGAAGAGGAGTATTTCTTCCTGGTGTAAGTGGGTGGAGCGGCAAGAAGCACATTGCACTGCTAGTTCGGGAGTGGACCAAGATGGTCTTCCTAGGGATCCGGCTGCTGCGACGAGCGTCGTCCGTCTACGAGGTCCTGCTGCCCAAGTTTTCGATGTCCGTGGTCACCAACACACGGCCGCTCGTTCAGTAAGCAAAATACAAATTAATTAAGGTGTAATGTGCTCGGCGAATATCCGCTTTCTTTAAGGAGTCCAATAGACCGACACCCGAATGTTTGTCGCTCGGCAAAAAGCCACTCGTCCACGCTATCCGATATTCGGGGAGCAGTCGCTCGCTGCACGCCGAATGCCGAATGTGTGGAGTCGCCTTTACATGTAGTACGAAGTTTTTAACCGCCGCCAACTACATAGCGCTTTCCGCACTTGTTCCATTTGCTGTAGCTCTTTGCCGAAAAGTGCTCATATTCAGCTGATATTTTGAGTCTCACCTACTCTTGGGACATTGTTCTTAAAACAAGTTTTACAGTACGGTATTTGTTTGTACGTTTGTGAGACGCTGAGTTTGATGTTTCACAATAAGTACTAATTTAACAGGCGAAATAATAAATAATTTATAGTTATTCATTTATCTTGAGTACATTTGTATTTAGAATTTTTTCTCCATTTTGATATTAAAGTTTCTCTCTTTTTACCTCAAAAAGCATGTTTTATCGCCACTCCAAGAAGATTGTGATTTCTAATAGCGTGCACAATTTTTTTCTAATTATAAATCTCTACTTCATTGGTTTATTGAAAATATAATTAGATGTCCTGCCTCTTCACTTTTAAAATGACTTTTTGCCACTCCTGATCTACGAATATTTATTGGTTGCACAGCTTGGAAATGCGCAGAGATGCAGATTTCTACAGAGATGTTACGCCGTCGGATTCAAAACTTTGAAAATAAAATTGACTGAGAGCGCTGCTGTCTTTTTATTTTATTTTACGCCAAAAAAATAAAAACTAAGTGACAGACTACGGAAAGAAGTGTATTCTGTGCACGTTTTCATAATTATGGGATCCCTACCCTAAGCCATGTAAAAGTTGAATTCTCAATGCAGAGATAAATTAGTGTTTTAGACAAGAATTGATAAGAAAATATTCGTTCCGGTGTAATATTAAAATTAATATTTCTTTCCTTTTTGAAGTTCGGTATAGTCTCTGTATGTATGGAAAAAGTTACGCAGCAGGAAATATTTTCCTGTCGCAGAATAATTTCAAGGAAGATCCCGCCGCAGTTGTATTGGAAACGTGCGCACCTCGTGAACACGGACAATCGTTACGACTGCAAGAGGAGCGAGCTAGTTGTTTAGAATAATTTTAGATTCCTCGCGCTGTGCATGTATTATTTTACTAAAAGAAAATGTACCTGAAATACCGGGGTTGAGTTGTGCGATATATAACTGCACAATTCTAGTTCATAGTTGACTCTGCGCAAGAAAATATTAAGGCAATATCTTAGAAAGATTGAAGTTTATTAATCGGCAATTAATTGTGAATGTTGAAGACTGAAATACCTATTTATTAATTACAATGTCAATGTCATAAATATCAATTATTGACAATTTTTTTTGATATTGTTTTTTGTTGCACCCTCGTATTTTTAAAAATGTTCAAAAAGTGTTATTGTCGATAATTAATATAAGATGACACATGTGGTCAAGTGCAATAGCTGTCCCGTTTTTACTACATACATGATAAGATTAGATTTATTGAAAATCAATTGAAGTCAGAAAGGATAATATAAATAATTTTCAGAAAAATAGATTTTTATATTCTTAAAGGATGATCCTGTTGGCACATCAAAACAAGATGCTTTATTGTATAAAACTATTTATTTTAAGAAGATATTTGATGATTTTAGACTCCCAGTGGTTCCCAACTGGTGGTATTAAGAGATTTGTAGTCATTCTTAACACATCACATTCCCGGAAGAGATTGCACTCTGACACGAAGAACCATCATAAATTGCTCCCTTATGCCTGTGTCACACGAGCGTTGCATTGACGCACGATTAGTAACATGCGTCGTAAATTCACAATGGATATTATGCGAAACGGCCAAATTGCTCGTGGGCCGTTTCACATAAGATACAGTTTTATTCCAAGACAGGCGTTACTTCTTGTGCGTCCACACAACGCTCGTGTGCAGGGACCCTTAGTTCAGTCATCACTGTTTTAACAATTTAGTAGTATTTATTTGAGCAAATAATCAAACTGATAATTTAAACAATCAATTCTAATTTTGTTTATTCTATGCATTAGATTTAAATAATTGTAAACAAACAGAGATAATAAGATATTCTGTCAGTGTTGAATCAAGTTCTTATTGAGAAAACTCCACAGACTCCTCTCTCATACATACAAGGAGTGGGTCTGGAAATTTAAGAGGAACTACAGATTTATCTTTTGAAAACCAGAGGAAAATATTTGTGCAATTACAAAGTTAGATTAAAACAAAAAAATAATTAAAAAGATGTTATATTAATTTAGTTTTATAAGAAAATAATGCATTAGGTTTCTTCTAGTTGTACTCTTGTTTAATAGAAAAAAGAAAAGCTAAATATATTTGTGTACAAAATAGAGGCGAACTGCAGATAAAAACAAATAAGGTGACTAGAGATAATGTCGGTTCTCGATTTCATTCAAATGAATCTACTACTGGAAAAATTGAATTGGACAGTTTGTAGACCTACATGTGAAAATGTTTATATCTGTTATAATAAAATGATAGCTGTATGCTTAAAAAAATAATATCAAAACGTTACTTCGGGAATATGTTTTGGTTTTTCATTATATCTTTATTTCTACTACACTTCCTCTAAACAAAGGTAATTATGAAAACGAGTGGAAATGCAGTGTCAGATTTAAAACCCGCGCGGTAATAATCCACTGCAATGGCGGTCACAATTCCTTTCTTTTATACTTCCTGCTCCCTATAAATTTTGAAAAGGTCCCGTAGCACTTCTAAAAAAATTCATTTCTGTAAATAGAACAATTCTCCTCCCCCATTTTAAGTTGACACTTTTGTGACTTGTTACAGGACCTCTGGAGAAGAAGCTCTCCCAAAATATTAGCCCTTGCATATGACAGAACATAATATTAGGTGTACTTATAAATTGTATTACACAAAGAAAATAAATTATAATTTTAATGTGTTATTTACAAGTACAGTATATCATATTTAATAAAAAATCACTGGAGAAGGGGGCTAATAGGGTCCCAAATTTACAGTTGGTACTTGTTTTAGGCTGTGTTCGGCCTATGATACTATTTAATGAAAAAGTGCAATTTTTCGAAACAATACCATTCAATGTAAATAAATAAATAATTTTCCTCTCAAATCCCTGAATGTAACTTCAAGAAGCGCATGTCAAACAGATACTCTTGCAATGAATGTAATGTTCAAATGAAGACTAGTGGTCTTCTTGCTTCTGCTCGCTCGCTCTCCCAACGTCGCGACGTGCGTTTTCCTCGTTGCTTTGGTGCTGTGCTGGGGTGGCGCGAAGTTCAGAGAAGTGCCACGAGATCGCAGTATGGTCTCAGGCGAGCTATCGTGCGGTATCTTGGCGGCGCGCGCTGGCAGCGGCAGCAGCGACGCCTGGTGCACATCCGGGACAAACACTGCACTTGTGCTGTGGTGCAGAGATAAATGCACTCACCACATGATGACTCGACAGGAAGACGCCGAGAATTTGAATCACTTATTGCGTGATAATAGTGTAGAGAGATAAGTGAAATGACCGGGAGAGGTGGCTAAGGACATCAACTGAAGTCACTGCAGTCCTCTGGCCGGGAGGTCCTAGGTTCTAGTCCCGACAGTGACAAGATTCTCAACCACGCGATTCTCAACCACGCGATCTCAAGATTCAAAACCACGCGAATGCCGGTGCAGTACGCTAGCAAACGGATCACGCGCGCGATCTTTCCTACCTCACTCCTTACTTACACACACTTGCATGCACTACACTACCGCATATGCCGGTAGACCGGTCGGGAGCTTAGAGCTAGTGCCCTGAAGGCGGGAGATACCTGGTTGGGGAAAACTCGACTATCCGGTAGGTCGGCGCCAGATCTCGCCATCCAGTGGGGGAAGATCACGGCCATCTCCTGAAGAGAAAAAATGCATTGCACTTACGGGACCAAGGAACTTGGTTGTCGCGCCCGGAATCACTTATCAGTCAATAAATTAAAAATATTTCATTCCAAGAATCCTTAGGCGTGCGCAGCCTAAAACAAGAGGGGCAACTACATTTCTGGCCTCCTTTACAATTAAACTTCATTAACATACGACATAATGGTAAATAAAACTCACTCCAAGGATAATGAAATTATAACTTAATAATACACTTAATAAATACATTTGATTTAGTGGTAAAAAAAATTTCACTGCTACCAGATGGCTTGGAGAGACTCTTCTTCAAAAGTCGTTTAAAAATTTACAAAATTGCCAGGTTCGGAAGGGAAATTGCGTAAGTGAACGCCTTTCTAAATTTTCAGGGAGACACAATCTCTCTACTCTCCCTCATGCGTATACCTATGGAAATATCTCTGAAATGGTAATAAATTGACTCATGAAACCGAAGTGTCCGGGGTGGATTTGTTAAAGCATAATAAATAAAAATGAAAATATATTTACATGAGAACTATTTGTTCTTCATTGCGACCAGACAAGGTAGATATTTGTAGAATATAAAAAGAATTCTCTCTAATAGAAATTTCAAATGAATCGGTGATTTTAACAGGAAAATAAGTCCATTTTTTCGTAAAGAGAATTGATACACATTTTCTTTGTTATTCTTCAAGCTATAGGTCAGTGTAAAAATGAAACTTGTCTAGCTTAAAGTATGTATTCTATTGCCAACTAAAAATTCGAATGTCTGGAAAAGAAAAAGAAGTCCAGGACTAATTGCTGATCCTCACAGAGAACTAGTATTATCAGCTAGGAAACGCCTAAATGCTTCATCACAACCGTAATACACCAAGGACACTATAGACTTCAAAATCTGGTGGTCGGACTATTTTCAGAAACAAGTCTTGTGTTCGTCCCAGCAGTAGTAAATGTGAGTCAGGTGTGAAACTTTCCAAGTAAAATAAAGAATAATACGTATAATACAGATTACGTATAATAAAGAATATTTTGGTTACCTCGTGGTAAGTGCATATATTGATGGGCTTATCAGGCACTAATTCATCTTGGGAAAAGGAAGGGGCGTCCAGATGTGCTTTCTAGAAAGTTTGTTTCAGGTGTTCTTCCAATCAACTGAAAGAAAATAAGATTTTCAAAAGTAAAATTCATTCCACATGAATAACTCCATTTCTACCTGAAAGTTTTGAATCAGTCACAGACTCAAAAGGAATTCGATGAGTAAGATGCTGATATTATTAATTTAGTAAGAGTATTTTTATGTCCGTATAGCACACTATGCTGATTAACATTATATATTTCTTCTGTTGTTATATTGTTTCTTAATCCCAAAAATAAAGAAATAAAGTTTTAAAAAATATTTCATAATCGTTTCAAAAATAAAAGAAGTCTAATGTAAAAAATTCTTCTATACATGTCAAAAATGCAAATTTGAAGTTACAGGACAAGTAAAACAAGCAATCAATAACGACTAGTTCTAAATCTTTTGGGTAGAACATAAATGTCCCAGATATCAACTGTGGATGCTATTAAGTTTTTTCCCCTCAGATCAATGAAACAAGGACTTACCACATTTGAATCGGAGATTTGAAAATGTAAATTAGAGTTCTGAGTCAGTCTCTGTTATTCCATGTGCAACAGAGGGCCAAATCAGATTGGCGGTAAGTTTTCTTAGTATTCTCCCTTGCTTTTCATTTCCTTAATCTCATTCATATTATCTTTACCATCCACACATTACGTTACTTTCGACTTTTAATCAAAGTAAAATCTTTTAATATGAGAAATCACCCAAACCTGTCGATGTGCAAAATTAATCATTTTTACAGACAAGTAAATATAAGAGAATAAAAACAAGATTCATATAGGAAAGAATAATGAAATGAAAATGTAAATAAGTTCTGAGTCAGTCTCTGTTATTCCATGTGCAACAGAGGGCCAAATCAGATTGGCGGTATTTTCTTAGTATTCTCCCTTGCTTTTCATTTCCTTAATCTCATTCATATTATCTTTACCATCCACACATTACGTTACTTTCGACTTTTAATCAAAGTAAAATTTTTAATATGAGAAATCACCCAAACCTGTCGATGTGCAAAATTAATCATTTTTACAGACAAGTAAATATAAGAGAATAAAAACAAGATTCATATAGGAAAGAATAATGAAATGAATGATAACTTTTATAATTATGATTGATAAAGAAAACTATTTATAAACTCGTTAAAGATTGAAAAAAACTTTGGTAAGTGTCCAGAAAGGAGTTTCTTTAAAGGAGATCTTCCATTCGATGATAGCAAATGTAAATTCGTCAGGAGTGTGTCGCTTGCGTCGCTTTAGTAAGCGTTTGGAGCTTCAGATCCGCACACAAGAGACGTCACAATGTTAACACTACGTCACAATATTAACTGAATAGGTGTTTACTAATATGAAGGAGTTATAAAGTGCTTTTACTAAAAGCTACCGGCGATGCAGGATCTTGACTAATGACGATAGCCGAGGGGCTCCACCCAACGTAGACGGATTAACTTAAATTAGTTAACGAACTGTGCCTTAAGTCATAAAGTCAGCTGACATTTTGACAAGTGTTACTCTTCTGTACTAGGTGAAATTCCAGAGCGTAATTCCTAAAAATTCCAGAAGCCCACAGACACAAGTAACATGTTAAACAAATAAATACTTGATTTAAAAAAACTAGGTGTTCATTAAATATCATTGATGTGTGAATAAAATTAAATAGTTTGTTTGAAAATGAAGTTACACACTAGAATGCAGTCATAATCCTCAAAAATATTATAATGTAATGGTTATATATTTTATTGCAGTCGATACGCTTATGCATTAGAACAATGCATAAGCTCGGAAATATATTAACGAAAAGGTGTTTTTAAGTGATAGTTTCTGTTGCATTGTTCTAAGCCTATGAGCCTATGACCATTTTTTTTTATCGCAGGATTCTTCATGAACTGTCATAGAAAAAATAAGTCGATGTTTATTTTATGTCGTATGTTGTTGAACATTTTCTATGTAGTATAATTCTAGACGATCCATTCACGCTCTCCCTATAAGTGTATTAACATATTCATGGCTAGAATCGAATCTGAAACATTATTGGTTGTGATTTGGGAATGTTTACTCTACAAAGACTGTGCATGACAAAATAGTCACATTTCAGTAAGGCTTTGTTCATCACTAAGTTCGTAATTTAAAGGAAGATGGATGCAAGGGCGTTTGATGCAACGGCCACCGGGTCAATTGAGCAGTCTGGAGATAATGGGCCTGTCCTAATAAGCTAATAGGACCAAGTGAAGACCTTGGCCTAGTGCTTAGAATGACTTAACTGACCTAGATATCTTAGAATAGAGGATGGCCAGGATGTGTCTTTTTCGATTGGAATATTCTCTTAATTGGTGCAAAAAAAGGCACCTTCAGTGGTTAGTGGTTTTCAATACAAAACTTCGGTTGGAGAGCAAGAAGTAACGGGCAGATAACCGCTATTTTATTGTCCCAAAAATTTCAATTAGTGTATTCGTGAAATTTACAAGAATCCTCTTGTATTCTGTAAAATTTAGAAGTACTATATGCATTAATTTTTTCAAACTATAGTTTTTTAAACTAAAATTTAAGACGTATCTCTCGAGGTCCACCAGTGTCACTATTTCCGTAATGTAATTTTTTTTTACATATCAGAAAAAAATTATTCTTTCAATGAGAATAATATACATATCACATTTCTAAATGCACATTTCTGCACGCTTTGGCGGTGCAGGCACATTATCTTGCACAAATTTTCCCCTACGACGAGTCAAATAATCAAAGCATTATATGGACAGAAGTATACTCTTGTTCATATTAAAGGCGTGTTAAAATGTGCATGTAGGCAAGATATGTTGGTTATTCTTATTGAAAGAAAAAAATGTTTCTAATAATGTATAAAAATGTTTCACTTTATGTAAATAATGACACTGGCGGACCTCTAATGAGATCTTAAATTTGCAATAGGAAAGGATTAAATCATGAACATGGATGAATGTTTGCTATATTGAAAAAATATTACCGTGCATAACAGCATGGCTTAAAAAATCTACCTTGTAGGAATGTGTGTTGAATGTGAAAAAGATCTGAGGATTTGAGGAAAAATTCTCGACTTAGCGTAAATAACGTTGGCGGAACGTATGTGGAGTATCCGTTTCGCCAATGCTTTTGCCGCGCAATTCTCGTGCGCGGTGAGATATTGGATGTGATTCTTTAATCGCCGCGTCAGCTGAGGTCCTTGAGGCTCCCCTTGGATCTGCTTCAGGAGGCTGAATCGGTCGCACGACCCGCGTTGTAATCAGCCCTCGACGCCGCAGCCGCAGCCACCGCGTGCTGGTGGAGGAATTGGGTCAAAAGCCAGCGCCCGCCCCGCCCCGCCCCTCCCTTCCCTCGTGCGACCGACACGTGCAACGGCCAACTCAGCTGCCTTGGGCTCCAGGGCTACGTAAGATCACAGAAACAGACGAAAGAGGTGGGCCGTGCAAGAAATTTCACGGTCTAGGCCGTACAAGCATGCACGTAATATCATCGCAAAGATACATGCTAAATGGAAACTTATGTATTGGCAACGCTTGCAACTGAACCATCTGTCCAACCTACTGCACTTCAAATGCAAGGATGGAAAACAACCGCTTCTTTAGATTTATTTTGCAATCTTACCGACTAGCGAGGACGATACAAGAGTTGCTTCATTACAAAGTTACTTGCTAACGAAGGAAATTTAAATCTGAGGTGAATGTGCAAAAACAATATTTATGGATAAAAGCCAAAATGAGATTTTTGGTCGAGGTTATTAAAGGAGTCCAAATAGATTCTCAATTTGGCCGAGGTTTCATACAACTTGGTTTTTGTAGTGTTACCTTTCAAAGTAGCCATTGCCATAGTAGGCGAGTATAAAATCTTACTTTCTGTCGTTTTACTGAACGTACTAATCTCACGTAAATTCTGGTATCTCATAAAAAAATTCTTTTCTTGTTCATTGGTCACCAGAACTCGTTATTGATCTTAAAATATTGAACAGTGTTCTACGCATTATATGCTTATCCCTTTATGTATATTTACCGTACCGGTCAAGGGGAAAAGGTTTTTGAAGATCTAGTCCAAAAACTCCAACTTTACGGGCGAGTGACAGAATAGAAGTATCTGCTCTTAGGGGTGAGTTAGCAAAGAGCGTACAGAATGCACATCGAAGAATCGTAGTGAAATTTTCGAGCTCGGAATTAAATAAACTTCGGCTCCGCTACGTGTCGCCTTGGTTGCAAAACCCCCTCGATCGAAAAAGTGCCACTCGACGGCCTTCATACATAAACTTCCATTAAGTGCACTGCAATCGAAACACGCATCTTTCTCGCCGTTAATGGTGATAGGATGCATAAGCCACGGCCAAGAGCTGCGACGTGCTTTGCAGTTGGCTATCGGCGCAGCTACTTAACGCCTACAGCTAACAACATACGACAGCAATAACGATGCTTACGTTTCGACACTTCTGTTCTTCAAAACATACTTATTAGGCCGTAGCCTTGAGAATCAAGGTTCTTCGACCACACGTAAGCTTTATTAAATTCTGCTGACATTGGAGCTTGATATTTTTGCATATTACTAATGTAAATGATACCGCGTCCGTTTCTAATACCTAAAGAGGGTTCCGTCGGAATCTTTTGAGCTTTCTTATAAAATATTAGCATCAGAAAATTCCATCGACGAGTTGCAATTATTGATAAATCATCCGCAAATTAAATGTCAAACCATTACGTGACAAATCGTTACGGATAGTTTAATTCAAATCTTGTATTTCGGAAAGTGAATTATCGGAGCGCTTATATAAATAACCGAAAAAAGACGAGAAAAATGAATAAAAATGAGAAATCACAACAATTTTAACAGCACGTTAGTGTTGGACCTATTCTTGTTGTTAAGCAACTGGTTAAAACAATATCTTTTTTGCATTTTGTTTTGTTTAATAACACATGAGAATTGAACCGCGATTGAAATAATTTTGAAGACTTTCGTTTATCTTTAATTGAAGGCCTTGGAGCACCTAGAAGACAAGCCACGCTAGCCAAAGCATGCTTCTCGCTATTTATAAATGTAAACATCAAGATGTTAGTTGAAGTCTGTCATTTTGTTACTGCCTCAAGGTCTGTATAAATATAAGACATATAGAATAGCAAGTTAAGGCTCGCATTCACCAAAATCGATTTATTAACATTTACGAATAGCGTGAGGCTTGCTGTGAGTTGTGTGGGATGTTTTGTTGTTGCCCTAAGCCCTTTAAGTCGTATTCCCTAATGTACCTACTGACTTTTCATTCCTTAGTTTTGTATCATATTTGTGAAGTAATAATTATTAACTAATGTTCGTTTTTAATTTAGTATCTACTAGGGAGTATTAATGTGAACAAGGAAATATTATCTTCATTTTAGACTATGAATGATTATAAAAAAGACATGTAATAAGTTGGTTGAATCAATGCCTATTAGGCTGGAGTTACTAATAAAAGCCCGAGGAAGGCGTGCTATATATTTGTAATTTTATGTATATGTAATTATACAGTTATGCGGATATAATTTATTTGGTAAATATATTTTATGTAAAATTTGCTTTTTCACATTACTATGCACAAAAGTAGAATAGCAAGGGTTGAGAACCAAATATACCCATGCTTGAAGTAATGCATTGCCGGATTTCTTAATATCTGTTCCTTGGGAGAGTGCACTTGTGTAAGGTAAGGCACCTGTGGCTTCCGTTAGTCCGGGCGAGCTGTCGCGGGCGGAGTGCGCAGGCGCCCTGGGCGAAGTTGGGCGATGGGGGCGATCGAAGGCCCGTGCGCACGTGTCGCGCGCGAGAGGGGGTCGTCGGCCGGCCAAGGGGGCACGCACCGCACGTGCCGCCCCTCCCCCCTCCCCCTCCCCCTCCCCCTCCCGCACTCACCGCCCTCACGTCGCACTCTTTTCCTATGTGCAGAGCTCGAATTTTCTGCATGTTATTAGAGAAAGCTGCTCTTTCCCATAGACATCATAAGAATAGGTCCAATATCAGACATTTAGTGCTGGCGATGGAAAAACAAACAAACAGATGAAACAATTCAGCTCGTGACGGCAAAAGAATAAATATTATTAATTAGAACTTCATGCCATTTTTCATTTTAGTGTACACTTATTTATTAACTTACTTTCTCAAGTCTCAGCGGTTAGTAAACGAACAAATCTTTTATATTTTGAAGCATTTAAAATATTCTGAAAACTTATGTAACTCACAATTATTATAATTTTTGTGGTATCCGAATCTCCACCACACGAGGTTTGTTTGAATATTTCTAGGTGAAATCGTAAAGCCATTTGTTGTCTGAGTGAAGAGTTTATCGCATGGATGTAAACAAAAAATAAAATAACCTTTTTTGGTGGTCGACGATGCAATTCCTATGAAAAATGAACTGAATATTGCTATCTTTAATTTACTTTGTAATTGCAGCTACATATATGTGCTTTCTAAATGTGCATCGTAATGCCCTGGGAATGCACGAAGACATAATATTTCCGCCGGCCGAAGACTATGAAACCTCCTAAGTGCCGGAAGTATAGGATGACGGTGCGTGCACAGGACTCGAACGCAGTTCCTGGGAGGGCATTGACATTCAGAACTGCCCTCTGCGCGTCGTTGTTCAGAGGCTGCTCCTCGCTTGGACTGCGCCGGTCACTGCAGGCGCGCCCCCTCACACACACCTCCGCCTCCGCAATGCGCAGATGCTAGTTGTTAGGCGGTCGAAAGTACATACACTTATTCACAAATGCTTGCGATAAGACTTTTTTGTTCAGTGAAAGAAATCGTTACCTCTGCAGCGTCACGAACTAGGAGGTCCTAGGGTTCGTGGCCGGATGGTGACGAATTGTTGATACTGGTTATGTAGCTGGGACAAATTCAACCAATGATGGAGCAGAAATCAAACGACTGGTGGCTGCTTCATCGACCGATTATTCTTCGAGGTTTCTCCGATCAATCGTTAACAAGCGAATACCGAAGAAGTTCTTTAATAAACGGGCCACAAACAGCGCGCGAACTTTCCTCCTCGTCCTTATCCTCTCCTTCCATTACGTCTTCCATGCATGCTTACAGTTACTTACACTTGGACCCAAACTAAGACACTTGTCGGGAGCTTCAAGTTTATACCGGCTGAGTCGGCGATCACTTGGAGGGAGATACTTGGGGAGCCGGAGCAATACCCTAACAAATGAGCCTTGGACCGCGCGCGGCCTTTCCTTCCTCTTCCTTGCCCTAAACTCATTCCTTATTTAAACATACAATACATACTTACATGCACTACACTAACACACATGTCGGGAGCTAAGATCTTGCCCGGGCTGGGGCGGTACGCACTGGTGGAAGATATCTGGTAGGGAAAACCCGCTAGGCGATAGGTAGGCCGCGCCGTATCTCACCATATAGAGGGGAGAAGATCACAGACACATCCCGAGGAGAAAACATGCACTACACTAAAGGGACTAATGAACTTAGCAGTTGAAGCGCTCGCAATCACCACTCAATCAATTAGAAACCTGGGTAGGGCACCCCGCGCAACAACTAAGGGCTACTGTGGCGTCATGGAGACAAACATTTACAAGTATGTACAAGTTTATTTACACGTATGTACAATAACCAACTTCTGCTCCGAATCTACACACTTGTAAGTATTTCCCTGTGGATACCCCACATAGCTAGGGAGGCCCCGCCTCCTCTGACGCTACTCCCGCGCCACTACCGTGACCTCGTCATCCGTGCACTAGGCACGACCCGCTCCAGCCTGGGCGTAAAGTTTTGCGCATCGCGCGAGGTTTCCAGAATAACACCCACCGTCTGAGCTCGTCGGCTCGATTTTATACCAGAGTGCAGCCGTCACGTGACTGTTCTAGGTGTAGGAGGGAGGCTCGCGTGTACCACGTGACCTTCCCGGTCAAGCTGGCGTCCCCTTTGTCTAAATGTATCCCAAAGCCGGGGCGCCAGCTATTCATGCCCGCAGGTATGCGATACTTCCGCTCCTCCTCCCACCCACGGCCGCCACCGTGACGCTACACTACAGACTTGGTTATGCAGAAGATGAACTCCTTGCTTCTGGCTCGAGACGAATCCCGCTTCCTTTGAATTGAATCGAATCGAATGTGGCACTAATAATTTTCATAAGTTCCTTTGGTGTTCCTTTACATCACTTTCATATAAAGAAAAAACAAATCCACATTGACTTAAACCGGGAGCGGTAGCTCAGTGCATAAACTGATGTCACTGCAGCGCCTCTGACCGGGAGGTCCTAGTTTCGAGTCCTGACGGCGGCAGGATTTTTGACACTAGCTTTCCAGCTAGGTCGAATTCAGTCGCCGCCTGGAGGAGAATTCTAGCGGCCGGCTGCTCTGATCGGTAGTTTTCCGAGGTTTCTCCGATGGTTTCTCCGGTGATTTCTCCAGGCGAATGCCGGAGCAGTACCCTACCAAACGGGCCACGGACCGCGCGCGATCTATCCTTCCTCTTCCTTGTCCTCTCCTCTCCCTTTACACACACACTTACACTAACATGCACTACACTACCACATATTCCGGGAGACCGGTCGGGAGCTTAGAGCTTGTTCCGGCTGGGGCGGTGCCCCGCTGGTGGGAGAGTCTTGGTTAGAGGGAAACCCCACTAGCCGACGGTAGGTCGGCGCCGGATCTCGCCATCCAGCGGGGAAACATCACCGCCATCTCCCGAGAAAAAACAAGCAATACACTAACGGGACTAATGACCACAGTAGTTGACGCGCCCGAAAACACGAAAAAATCAATCATCACATTGACTTAATACATCAGCTAGGAGTATGCATCGGCCCACAGTGCACCTTTGGGTCTTCCGCGCGCCTTGCCGACGGCGCGACTTAGGGTTAGCTGGGGCAGCGCACGTCTCTTGTTACTCGGAGGCAGTTGCGGCCGCAGGGCCTCCGTCTGTCGTTAACTCGCGTTCACTAGACCACGTCCAATGGAACACGCTCAGCACCGAGCACGGGCCCATTGGGAATGAAACTCCACACGAAGGGAAGCGACGGAGCGAACACTAGACGGAAGTCGTTCGCTCAGACTCGAATCCCTCGTCAGTGCGCTTTGTTTTATAATTTACAGGGTTTTCGTATAGTGCGTATGGGTGGTTTATAATACGTACACTTATTTTGTTGTTGGTTGATGCTTCTCATTTCGATTGAAGTATTCCATAAATATTTTCAATATTCTTCTTCTGAAAATGGTTACATCTGGTAACAAACGGTTTATTCATATTTACTTCAATTTTTATTCTTTAATTTTAAAGATGTTCAGTGTTATCTAAAGCTGAGGACAGACATGTCAAGGATGCGGGAAAGGTAACGAGCTTGCGAGAGTTCGCGAGCAGCGCGTCCACAGCAACTGGCTCGAGATTTAAAAGTACAGGTTCTACGAATTGCTCCGGAGTGGCGGTACATCACTGGATACTTGGTCCATGGCAGTATTTTGGAGAAGTCACTTGACAATTATTGCCCCAAATTTATCTACGTTAGCAACCATTTCCTCTCCTAAAGCAAAGAAATGATTCATTAAAATGTGATAATACATCAGTTAGATTTGAAATTTTCAGTTACGAGTAAAATGCAACCCTTTGGATAGAAGGATCTTAATTTTGTGGTTGTGTATAAAAGTACAAGAACTGCATTACTTTCTGCAGTCAGATTCGGAGGTTTAAAAGACAAATATTCTTGTCTGTTAAGAGAGCTCTCCACTCTCAAAAGAAACTTGTTGACTTAGTCTTATTAATTTATTTTGATATTATGGCTACATCCAACAAATAACTGAATGCTTTAATAAAACTTAACACAAAAAGAAAACGAGGATATAACTCGTCATTCAATAATATTTCTTCCTCCGCAAAAGTGTTTATACAAGGCAGAATTTAAGAAGAAAATGAACATGAAATAGTAATAAATGTAAGTACACATAATTCAGATCTCGGTTGTTCGGTAGAACTAATCAGGCGAACATTTTCGTACAAAGCCACTATTCGCCGCCTCACACGGCTTCACCTTGCGCGTGTACACCCCTTTTTGGGTTTGGAGGGCAAATGAGAGCGCGGTCGGCAGGTGCTCGCAGGAGCGCCGGGCTTCTCAGACGGGAGGTAGCTCGTGCGGACGCTTTGTACCATGCGTGCCTTGGGTGTTTGCCTTTCATTCTTTCCTAGAAGTCTTGTTAAAATAAGCTTAATTTTTTTAGTTAAAGTTGTGTAGTTCAGTGTTAAATTTTTGACTTTAATCAGATTGATATGTTATTACCATTTGATATACATTATATCGTATGACCTTTGATGCTCCTTACTTTACATTAAATTTTTTATATTTCAAACTTCCTCAAGGGGCATTTAAATGGCTGAAATTTTTAACTTGTATTTTATTTCGTGCCTCAGCATGCTTCAGGCGTTTTTAGCTTTGGCAATTCTTTCGTAGATTTAGAGCCTCCGCCGAAAATTTGCGAAATTTACTTTTCTTGCTCATGTTTCAAAAAATCTTTATTTACGGTGCATCTGTTGACCGATCCTATTCACAACTAATAAATACTTAACATCTTCACGACGCATACAATACAAACATATAAAATCATAACTGATTTGTAATAACAAATTTTCGAATGGCGAATGAAATACTGTTCTCACCCATGAGAATTTGGTAGGCGGTAGTAGTAGGTAGGCAAAATAAAATCGCCTAACGCTAACATGAATAGATATCTCGCCGTCTTCGCGGTACTCGCACAGAACTGCATAGATCCGTTCTGCAAACCCGCAGCGTCATCAGGATGGCCAACACCAACACGTTCTCCGGCCCATTGAGACTGCGCTGACGTCACAGATCTTGCAAGGTGTGCGGCGCCGTAAACAAAACGCAGTGGAAAATTAGGCTTTATCTTAACCTAACCTAAGGCGTGAAATAGTCGAAGTTTGAAATGTTATGCCACGAGTGCTTTGGACATTTTTTTTCAGATAATTTCCAATCACGATTGATATGTATTGCGTTCATTTCCCAAGTAAACGTAATAGTAAACGAGTAAATGAAATAAATAAACAAACAAAATAATCGATAAGATAAATGTGTATTATGCCACATAACGACCAGTAGTTATGTTACATTAAAGAAATAAAATTTGCTTTGATTGTAAAATAAACAAGAACGAAAGTCTTTATATTTACAGTAATTAAAAATCCATACGTTCTTCCAACAAACTTTCGGAATATGGTTAAACATAAGTCAATATTATCCTCCTTTGGTGATATCCACAAGAGTGTGATAGTCAATAGAATTTTGGAGATTAGAACACAAACACATTATGCCCTCTTATGTAGCTGCTGTTTAAACATAGCATTCAGCACTTGCGAATTGGAAGTGTATTTTCAGTCATGTAATCTCGAGAATTTCACCGAAAATTTCCTGCATTTCCACACTCGAAGATCATTGACGAAATGAGCTATTCAGCCACACCTAGTCTGCAGACCTTGCTGCCTACTGAAAGACAGGCGTCCTGCCTGCTATTTGTCCGCGCCCGCTGAGCGTCATGTGCTCACAAAGCACTGTGAAATCGCGGAGGAAGCCGACCCAACCACAGTGTGTTCGATAAGGCCGCTATCTAATCCCACCCATATCTCCACTCATTTTATTTTGGTTTTCTTGCGAAGCTGGGGACGGCTGGGCACAGGGTGGTTTATCCAAAAAATACCCGAAAGTGTTTTCCACATATCACTTTTTATTTATATACAATATTTTTCCATATTATTGCCTAAATGACTTTAAATCATCTGGGCGCAACCAACGAGCAAAAAGCCACTCTTAACGGCCGGCGTCCATTATGGATATTAACGTCATTAAACCGATATATCCCAAATAACAGACCCGCTTGAAGTTTGTAAACCGAGGCGGTAGCAGAGATTTATAACCAATTAAGTCTGTTATTTGTGTTATCGCCTGTGTGTCGTTCAATACTATTCGTAATACCATATTATAAGAAAAATAACATAAGCAAGAAATATGTTTGGGATTTTGTGTGTGCCAAGATCATTTACAAAGCTCTGGCCGCGGAAGCCTACGACTTCAAGAAATATGTTTGCTATTAATGTGTAGAAACGCAACGCCACCTTCCATTTGAATTAGATTCGATTCTTCAATGCATCAGACGCGACAGACTTTCATTTCGATTCGCTTGTTGCGTGAGACGCGGTAGTTTCGTTTACACATATTGAAACAGATGTATGCTCCACATTTCAAGATCAATGATATTCCAGGTGCAATTGTAGAAATTGCAAGTGGTGCAAGTTTCGACTCGTGAAAACCAAGACAAAGTATGAGAAAAAATAACAATTTTCAACATTAGCGTCAATTGAAGAAAATTGACAAAGTAAATGAAATAGGTATGCTGGCGTTTGCCAAAGAAAGATCTGAGAAGTACTCTCACACATCTTTGTGGACAAAAATGTCAGTGTTGAAACTATGCTTTATAGTTAACGAAAATGTTGATATATCAAAGTTAGTATGCCACATTTTTTTATTTTTACGATTCAATTAAGTAACTGTATTTAGATAGTGATATTTGAATTCATTTTACAGATTTGGAAAACAATGCTAGTCGAAAACGGTCTCGTACTGTTCTCGTTGAGAAAAACTTGAAGGTTAGGAGTCCTCGTCAGAAGCGGAGACATATATTGAACATTCGTTAAACGAAAATAATTAAAATTTCTAAGCAGTTATTCTGCACCGACAAGGTTGTATCAACATAAAGAGATTAAAGTATGTCGACGTCGGCACCATCGATCTTTTTATGAAGGACTAGAATTTATCAATAATAATAGTAATATAATAATAATAATAATAATAATAATAATAATAATAATAATAATAATAATAATTGTTCATTCGATATTCAGATTTACTACAATGAGAAATTATAAGTTAAAAATAAGATCAGTTTAATTGAACTGTTGAACATTACAGTTATAGGTGTTATTTTGTTTTTGTACGCTCAGTATCTTGTTTGTCATTCGTTTTCGAATTTTAATAAATAGTTTGAAAATGACGAGGTTCCTTAACGGCCGGCGTCTGTTAATTTCTTAACGTCCGTCGGCCATTAAGATTACCTTCATTTCCTCGGTTGGGTTGCGTTATGCAAATATATTAGTAGGATTGTATTACGAAAATTATTTTATAGTCCGTCGCCATTTAAGATCAATCGAAACAAATGAAGTTGTATCTAACAATAGAGGATGGGTACCGTCACTTCACGAAAAGGTATTTCTTAGGCGTGCGTGTGTGTGTTTTATAGAAAGGTGGTACAATGAAAAGTAAATAATGAAGCAAGGCCGTTATCACAAATAACGGAGTCGGTTATTGTTGTAAACCTCGGCTAATACTTCGAGTTACTAACTACAAGAGCGTCTGTTATTTGCTCTGTCAGTCTGGTTATGTTAATAACTAAAACACCCTTACATTATATAAATGCGTTTCCTTAGCTTTGAAGGTCAGGTTGTTCTCTACACAAGTAAGATTCTATTTACATAAATTACCTTCTCATATTTAAATGAACATATCAATCCAAATTTACATTATGAATTCTTTGCTAAGAGTATGGTTATATTTATCTTTAATTGCACACAAAATTAATAAATAGCATTTAATTGTTTTTATTTTGTGGGAAGAAAATTCTATAGTGCCGCCACGGTAAATGTGGCGGCTGCCTCTCCTTGTCACACGAATTACGGTCGTCGTGTTTCTCTTGTGCACCGAAGGCGCGAGATTATGCATGCGTCGGACGCCCATCGCGACTGATGGGTAATTTCCATTCTCCATTTCGCTCCTCCTCCTGCTCCCATCCCTCCTCAGGAGACTTGGCGACTCGAGAGTATGATAGGGGTCATGACGGGGTCCCTGTGAGACGCCGGGCCCCCGGCGTCTGTGGTGGATGCGGAAGCCGTTAACCGGCCCTGCTCCGACCAGCACGCCGCCGGCATTAAGCCTGAGAATTAAGAACCAGCAGGGGTGGATCGATTATAATTAGTCGATTAATCAAAAAGAATCGATTTTTCTTATATGACCAGTTTATTAGAGATTACATTAAGGTTTCGGTAGAAATTGACTTATTTTTATATGCATTTTAATGCCGGTACATGCAATTATTTTCTACCGCCAAATAATTTTGCGAGCTTGGAATAATAAACTGCTTGGAAATATTAAAAATATTTTCTGATCAGCGTTGTGAGAATGTGTCCTTAGGACAATTTGTTTTTGAACAATTTTTTTTCAGAGTTTTTCAGAACTAAAAGGAAATAGTTATGTCAGTATGTGTGCTTTCTGAGACGGTGTTGCTCGCATGATGACGATGATAAAGATGACGACTTCCATGGAGGTAGAGGTGTCATTGCTGACGCATGTGACGACATGCTGAAACAAATAGTATATCAGAGATATTCACCCGGCTGTGCTATGGCGGGGCTAGGTTGTAGATTGTTTTGTTTTTTTCCAACGTGTCGGCAGTATAGCGTCACCTTCTTCAGGACTAAAATGCTCGTTTGCATAATATGGCTGAAAAGAAGGTCAAACAGCCTATGACGCGGCATCGCGCGGAAAACAGAGATCATAAGGACCCAGAATGTAGAATTCGAAAAACAAGCTACCTTTTGACGAACGATTCCGGAATTTTAGCAAACGCGCACATGCACAATGTGACTTCTGGATCCCAGGGAGCGCCACTGCGTAGACGGGCTTTCGCTAAATCTCCATTGATCGTCAAAAAGAAGCAACTAAATCGGATGCAAGGGTTGAAAGCAGAGTAGCAATATGACCGCGGCTCCCCGCAGAGGTGATGGAGGCAAGTTGACGGCAGCGGTGGGGAGTGGGTGGGTGCACGGGTGGGCGACAGCGGCGGTGGTCACGGCGGCAGCGGCGGCGACCGTGCCTCCGCGGAGACAGCCCGCCGGACCACTTCAATTTGGACCCCTGTAATTTAAAGGACTTAAATTTCACCTTGATCAGAATTGCAAATTGAACATTATTGAGCTGCCATGTGGTAGCGGGCATACTAAATAACAGCGCTTAAAAACATGTAATACGCGACCGGCGTCTAGCGATGCGTACGGCATAAGTCATGCAAATGAATTACAATGTATATATAAGATTTTCGGATAAATATGTCAGCGGAATGAAATAACAAGATGATGATAGGGAATTTATGCGTCGCGGGCTTTGCTAGGCGTCGAGGGTCGTGCGCAAGACTTGGTTCCGGGAAGGAATATGCTGGCATCCGCTTTATGTGGATGACGTGTCATATAATATCTCTTTGGGTTCTTTCTTTACCAAAAATATTTTAAAAGTCTAAAACTCAAATATCACGGCTGTTCGTTGCTTCTTCATATTTAAACGTGACTACAGTCTTTGGGGTTCTGGTTCTCTTGCACAAGTATTGTAACTTAGAGTTTGTGACCGGGAGAGGTGGCTTAGTGCATAAAGCGATGTCACTGCAGTGCTTCTGACCGGGAGGTCCTATAGTTAGTCCTGACAGTGGCAATATATTCGACACTAGCTTGTCAGCTAGGTCTGGAGGAGAATACTAGCGGCAGGCTGCTCCGATCGACAGTTTTCCATGGTTTGTCCGATTAACATCAGATGAATGACGGAGCAGTACCCTAACAAACGGACCGCGCGCGATCTTTCCTTCATCTTCCTTGTCCTATTCTCACTCCCTTACACACACACACACACACACACACACACACACACACACTTACATTCACCATACTACCACACATGCCGAGAGACCGGTCAGGAGCTTAGAGCTTGTCCCAGCTGGGGCGGTGCTCCATTGGTAGGAGATGACTTGTTGGGGAAATCCCGTTAGCCGTCGGTATGTCGGCACCGGATCTCGCTCTCCAGGGGGGAAGATCACCGCCACATCACGATGAAAAACATGTCCTACACTTATGGGACAAATGACTTCAGTAGTTGACGTGCCTGGAATCACTAACAACCAACCAACCAACTTACCAAACGTGAGAGGGTATGCAAATGTACGCGCTTGAGTTCGCGCTAATGACGCATGAGCGTGTGTGATGTGTGTTCGCTATGTGTATCTGACTAGACAAATGCAGAGCGAACTTGTGCAAAATCTTTACAGGGCATTCTGTAAAAAAAACTCAACAATATACATCATCTTTTATAACTGTTCAATTTCTTAAGAAAATCTTGAATTTCGAGGTCTGTTGCTGCACTGATCTCAACCATGAAAATGGACGTGCTGGAATTGTTTTTAATGGATAGTCAATATCCGAATCATATCTAGTAACTGACGCAGCAAGAATCGGATTTTTTAAAATTTTTCACGTACTGATACTTGAAATGGAGAAAAACGAACTTTTTAATTTAATTTTTTCTAAACATATGATAAATTTGTGAGTCAGTACATTCAATCACATGAGTGAAGAGATTTTTTACATCCTAGAACGAGACTTGCGCAAGTTCAATAAATAGATTAGAGACTTTATCACAAAGGCAACAGTAAATTAATGACTTTTCCAACTACTGAAATTTGTTATTTGAATGTCCGATTGAAATTCCTAATTAGTCATACACGATTGTCGAATATAACTGACACAGCATGTGTCGTGACTGTTTTTGAGCAGAGGAATTACATTTCGTGATTTTTCACTTAGCAAAAAAAAAAAAAGGGAAAATATGAACAGACCCATATCAACAATAATAAGAGTGCGGGTTTAAAATAATTATCTACCAACAAATTTTCCTTCTCAACTTTCCGCCAGAAATACTCTCAGGTGACAAGTTATTGATGCCTAAATATCGAAATCTGCTCCCCTGAAGAAGAAAACTGTTTATAATGATATCCTCCATTACTATTCCAAAGTGAATACCATTATATAACAGCTGATGGAAGTTGACTTGTTAACGGTAGAATAATTTTGCTACATGAAAAACTGCTACTTAACAATATTAGCGGTCAGGCGCCGTAGAAAAGTCGAAAATACTATTGCATTGCGCAAGACGATTCCATCCCCTCCCCTCAAATTTAATGTTTAGATCTTCCCGCAGGCTATCGCCACTTTATACGTCCGTCATTAACAAGTGTGTTAATAAAGGTACTATTTCAGTTTCTCGAAGGTTCAGGTAACGCTAGGTCGTCCAGATGTGATGCGATGTGAATCAGATAACCACTCTGTTCGATCTGACGCCACGCCTCGCCACGCCACGCCACGCCACGCCACGCCACGCCACGCCACGCCACGCCACGCCACGCCACGCCACGCCACGCCACGCCACGCCACGCCACGCCACGCCACGCCACGCCACGTTCAGACTCTTCCCGCTTCCTTCTGGCTCTTCCCGCTTCCTTCTCACCCATCCGCCTCGCCCGACCCAGCTCGTCCCTTTTCTTTCTGTTCGCATTCCCTCGCCCCTCCTGCGTCCCGTCCTGCCCTGTTCCTCCCATTAGGAATCACGACTCCTTATCTGAACATCTCGTTGCTGCTTCTCGGAAACTATCCGTCACCCGCCTCACACTTGAATAGTGGAATTACCGATTGTGTTTAGCCGTGAATGAAGTCATTAAGGCGTGTAAAACTACAAGTCACCTAGTTTTTTCTCGTCTTCTTTTTTTCCCGTTCTCAGCGCCGCCTCCGACGCTATCGCGTGCGTTTAGAATAACATTAAGGATATTGATTTATGTATTCAATTAAAACTTTCTTATTAGGTGATGTGGCGAGAATGCGTCTGATATGTAATTTATTACACGCCGGGTCGGTGCGGGTCCACGATTGGTAAAATTTATGATACTGCGTATTCATCTCGAAGTCAGCGCTGGCTCCGGAACTCGGATTTTCTCACGCGGCCGCGGCGAGCAGCACCGGCGCTCAGGGACAGTGTGTATGTGGGTGCGTGCACATGTGTGTGCGCGCGCGCGCGTCGTCTTATTCCTTCGCGCCTTATTTATGGTGGTCTTCCGTGATCACCGGCCATTGAAGCGAGTCGCGGCGGCGGGAACGGCGGAGGCTGTGTAGCGGAGCCGTATACTTCGGTGTCCCCTCAAGTCACCTAGTTTTTTCTCGTCTTCTTTTTTTCCCGTTCTCAGCGCCGCCTCCGACGCTATCGCGTGCGTTTAGAATAACATTAAGGATATTGATTTATGTATTCAATTAAAACTTTCTTATTAGGTGATGTGGCGAGAATGCGTCTGATATGTAATTTATTACACGCCGGGTCGGTGCGGGTCCACGATTGGTAAAATTTATGATACTGCGTATTCATCTCGAAGTCAGCGCTGGCTCCGGAACTCGGATTTTCTCACGCGGCCGCGGCGAGCAGCACCGGCGCTCAGGGACAGTGTGTATGTGGGTGCGTGCACATGTGTGTGCGCGCGCGCGCGTCGTCTTATTCCTTCGCGCCTTATTTATGGTGGTCTTCCGTGATCACCGGCCATTGAAGCGAGTCGCGGCGGCGGGAACGGCGGAGGCTGTGTAGCGGAGCCGTATACTTCGGTGTCCCCTCAGGAGAGCCGATGGATTTGTGTTCCGCCGACCAGACGGAGCAGCGCGATGCGTCTTTTTTTTTTTTTTTGCGATTCACTGCGGCGTTGCGCATGCCTGTGTAATGGAAGTTTGCCGCCGACACCGTCAAAGAAGCCAACGAGTAGTTCAATGGGAGGTTCTGGGACCATGTCACAACTTCACGGTGGGAATTTACCCGTACTGCGATCTCTTGACAAGTAAACATAGATTTTGAACTGTGTGAACACGCGTATCGTTGTGTATTTTAATGCAAGTTTTTATCGCTAACTACTAAAATCAGGGGAAACTGCCTCGATACATTTTATAGAGAAATGTGTCGATAATGATACCATATTCGAAGGCTAGAATCACTCTGCCATTTCATTTTTTCTGGAAAACGAAGATTTAAACTTTGTAGGAATATTCACAAACTACATGAAATATTGTTAAACACATCTGTATTTACGTGACTTGGGATTCAATTACAAATTTTAATTAGCTGTTGGTGTCGCAAGAGAGGTTTTACCAATGTAGAATTAATTTCATTTTTGTGTGCTGAAATATACAACTTATTTCAATATAGAGAATGAAATTAAAAAATATTGAGGAATTTACAAAGTGTTTCAGCTATTTTTCTTAATTTTTCAAGCATTTTGACTTCAGTTAGCCTCGCCCATCAGGGCACGATTGATCTGCTGTCATTATTATTATTATTATTATTATTATTATTATTATTATTATTATTATTTATTAATATTACCTTACTATAACACATCCGACATTCTTGTTAAGACAACGAATGTCGTTCATGCGTTCGGGAATCTCATTTGCGAGCGTTCGGAGGGAGGCGCCCAGTGTTGTTTTTTCCAACGGCCTGGGTCACGCGGACCGTCGTAAAGTTCCTCGCAGCACCCATATATCTGCTCAAGATGAAAGCATTTTCTGTCGCAATCCCAACTTCGATTGCCCAGTTTATTAGCGGCATTATTCAGCTGACGCAACGCGGAGGCCCGTCCTGCTCAGCGGCACGGTCCACCTGACGCTCGCTGCGAAGCGGTGGCGGATAGCGCAACGGAGCACATGACGCGTCCGGCGCCTCGCGCCGCGTCACCGCACAGTGTGGCCGAATGACGGCAACGCGTGCAAAACATCAGCAAATCGATGTTTGTTGTGGGAAAGTTCGACAATCTGTGTTGGTTGCGGATGATTCGAGTTCATCAAAATATTGTGTGAATGTAATAAACGGCTAATCCATGCGCCTGCCGTGCGCTGAAGCAATGCGCAGTTGGGCATTTGTCGCACGCGATCTGTACACGACGACTGTATGATGAGAGTCTAGGTAGTGGCGTCTGCGGAGAAAACGTGATTTCACGTTTTTTAAAAATGGTATACAGGGCAATTTTTGCTGATTTTTTTTTTCTTTTTTCAATAATAGAAAACCTTAGAAATGATCCTTACATTTTGGTAAAGTAAAATACATTTTCACATTAAATTAATTTAGTTCTTGGGATCTTACATTAAATGTAGTAAAGTAGAATTTTAAATCAGTTTACATTTGTGAATAATACCACATAATGTCTTAAATATTTATATCAATCTTTACGTTAAGTTATTGTCTTTGAAATGAAAAAACTTCAGCTGTGGATAGCTGCAGATTATAATATCAGTATTTTTTAAGAACATGCCTAAAGATTTTGAACCGAACGAACTAGGTTAATTTTATAAAATAATATCTTCATAATAATAAAATTTCTTCCTAAAATTCTTTCTAAAATAATTTCTCAAGGTGGTAGAAGTCTACTTTCCGATATATAGTCAGTTTACTTTTTGCGTCACAGTGCTTGATTCGTCGCGTACTTTTTCGTAAATTGAATATGTGTTGAAATAAACTTCAAAAATCCTTATTTATGAGTGTTCACTTTGAAAAACCTACTATACTTTATAAGACATAAATGTATTGTTCAGAATCAACGATTTGTTAAGTGATACAATGCGCACAGTTCTTGGCTAAGTCAAAACTATCACCTCCTCCTCCTTTGCTTCTGCATCTTTTTGGTGTTGAAGCTAATATTAAAGAGGAGGAGTTTCGTATTACTACTTACAGAGTGGAGAGTGGAGTCGCATTAAAGTGTATCTAGAGAAGAATTCAAGAGGCCATCTGCTCTGATCGCTCGTTTTCCGTGTTTTTTTTTTTCGATCCAGGCGAATGCAAGAGCATCCTAACAAAAAAGGCCACGGCCCGCGTGCGATATTTCCTTCATCTTCCTTGTTCTACCTTCTCCCTTTGCCTTCTCATCCACTTACACGCCCTAAGCTATCACACATGTCGGGAGTTTAGAGCGTACCCCTGCTGGGGTAGTGCCTCGCTGGGAGAGATACCTGGGAGAGAATCTCGCAACCCTAATTGTAGGTCAGCGGCGGATTTTATCATCTAACCGAGAAGGACCATTACATCTCGCTATAAAACATTCATTACATTAACAGGAATAATTATAGCAGTTAACGTGCCCGTAAACATCACCAATGAAGGAATCAATCAATGGGCGAACTTTAGGAGTCACTTCAACCCGAAAACGTGTAACAAATAAACGTAATGTGGGCTGCCTAACAATCTAATTGACAAACTACTGATTCGTGGTGCTGAACAAATATTATGGATATTATAAAGACATATTACAGATATTATTGACCGCTATAATTGAATTGGAAGTAAATTGCGGTTTTGGCCGCCTCTTTGTCATTTCGTCCCAACGTGCGCCGCCTGGAGTCGAATTCTATTCACTGCGCAGTCGCTGTGCAGACAAGGCGCGGTGCGCGCGTTACGAAAGCGCCGGCCCCGGATTCAATGGCTGCTTCCTCTCTCACGAGAAGAAAAAAAAAGAAAAAAACTAAAGAAAAAATGCACGCAGCTTCTCTGCGTTAGTTTATAGTTGCCTCACCTCACGTTCGTACTTAGCGTGGTAGAATGCATTGTTGCGAGTCCAAATGCACCAGATGTTACTGAAGACTACGCAATGCATGAATGGTAATTTCATCACGTACTAAAAATATAAAGAACTAACGTTGAATCACTGTCGCAGATTAAGGAACAAAAAATAACAAAATAGTCATAATGAAAGGTAATTACTTTATTTAGTTATTTCTTTTGCAATAAGTTTTTACGCGACCTGTTTTTACTCAATTATTACCTATAAATTGTGTAATTTTTTACTTCTTTCTGCACTTAATATTGACATTTGTAGTTTTATCTACTGCACAACCAACCTCTTAAATTGCTGTGTAATAAGTGAATGATAAGTGAGAATGTCATCATGAGAATACATTTCCGTATATGCAGATAATGTTTTTGAGTTTTCTCAACCGATGCTCACGGACTGATCTCATCATGCTATAATCTTTGCACAAACTGTTGTGACCTACATTGGATACGCAAGATATCCTAGATTTGTTTTGGAAATGCCATTGCTGAGAGAAAATATACATATTTTCATTCTTGGGTATTCCTGAGAATTCGTTTGAATCTTTTCTAATCACGAATATTTGAATGGTCCGTGATTTTTACCCAAGTTTTATAAAACATCTCAAACACTCCACAAGGTCATTTATTTTGAAGGACAATGAATCGTTTTGTAGAGTTATGACGGGCAGATATTGAATAAACGCGCCAAATTATGTCAACGTAACAATTGATATAGAGGCCACCCATTTACCAGCTTTTGGCAGACTGACTCGGAAAACGGGTTCACGGGCCAATGCGTGTTGAAATATTGAAATAGGTCGACCAGCATAACATCCTGTCAAAATACGGAACGTTTCTAATTTCTGCTTTAGATGACCTCTTAATACCCCTCGTTATAGTTCTGAACACTTTACTTCGTATATAAAGAAAATGACTTATAGTTAGGGAGGGTTAGACGGAATCCAATTACCACTTTTAATTGATAGTAGCCAGTACTGCAAAAAGCGTTCAGGAGAGACACTGAGATACTGGATTCGTTTATCCACTTAATCCTTTAGGTAAAATATTTACCACAAACTAAAAGAGTTAATTTTTTATTTACGATATATCCGTGTATTCTGATTTCTTTTCAACAAAAATAAGCCTTAATTAAATTTAAATATGAAAAAAATAAAAATATAACTACTATTCGAACGTAAAGACCTATCGTCCTAAATTTAAATACCAAAGTTTTTTTACCCCACATGGCATGATTGCGAAAGAAAATTAAGACTTTACTTCTGAAAATAAGTTTGTCTTCAATATACTAACTGAAACTATAGTCTTCTAAAATAGAAACTGTCTTTTAAGAATTATAATTAAGAACTTTCAAGCGTAATGACAAAGTCATGTTTTGATCTAGTATTTTCAGTGATGCAATCTGGGAAATGTAAATACCATAACGTTGTTTCGAGTACTGGAACACTTCTCTCAAATTAATGATATAAGTAATAAAGTGTCTTAACGACTCGTTAAAAAAGATAAATCTGTGATAAATATTTTGAAAGTAAAATTCAGAATTAATTTCTTGTAATTTTTGGTAGTACATCACTGACGTCCCGATGAGTAGGATTATTTAACACAGCAGAAACTAACCTATGGTTCCCGAAAAAAATGGAAATTTGCATTTTTGAACTATGAATAATAATGTAAAAAATTCACTATCACAGAAACAGGTAAAAATGTTACAAAAGCATTTAATAAACTTAAACAACTTTGTAGAAGTTTTTTGCAAAAAATTACTGATCATGGACCTAAAAGACACAGAATTAAATAATTAAAGATTGCATGTTATTGTATACACACTTTTTATATCACATTTTATTAACCAACAAGTATTGCTGTACATCGTAAGGCACATCAATCACGTTGGATATACAGTATTTGTTAGCTAACAAAGAATTGTAAAAATGTTAATAATAATAATAATTTTCTAACTTATTTTTCTAACAAAATAGGCTTAACGTACAAAGTACGCCGCGCGGGAACTTTTGTGACAAAGTATTGCGCGAGTAACTAAGGGTTAAGTCGGAGGGAGAGGCCGATGTAAAGTAACTGGGAATTGACCCTGACTGAAGTTGACGGGGCATATGTAGCTCAGATCATCGGCTTATCAATTTTTCACAGAAAATATGGTATTTAGCCAACGTTTTGGAACCTTCTAGCAAAATAATTTAGTTACGTAATTTGAAATAAGTTTGCAAACACATGCTACCAGATAGCTCCAACAATGGCTCTGCGCGTACGAATGCGCACGACCTGCAGCAATATTAATTCGGGCGCTAATGGATGTAGTGGGGGCAGCGGAGGCGCTCCATTTCTATGCATTCGTTTCAGTCTTCTACGCGAGCGCATGACTGCCTGACCGACGAGACGAATTGGGATTCCGCTGGACTGCGCGTAGGGGAGGGGGGAGGGGGAGGGGGAGAGGGAGGGCGCATGCGCGATGCGCGGCGCGTTTGACCTCAGTTGACCTCCGCGCGCGCATCCGCAGCGCCCAGCTTCCGTGTTGAGAATAGCACACCGCCCGCCTGCGCCGAAAGCCGCACCCTCCATCCCCTCGCTATCACTCCTCTGCTCGCCTTCACTCATTTAAACTGCGGTCTGTGATGCCGAATCACGACTACTTGCATGCACAGCTGCCTTAAGAATCGCGAGAGCTCGAGCCAAATGTGGTCAACAAAAACAAACCTCAAAAAATGCAAACGTATTTCAGCGAAAAAATTGCAATAAATTGATAAGGAGATCAGTCATGTTTGTTGTATTTGGGACGAACAAGGGCAGCAAAAATGCAAGAGATGCAAAGTTTAATCATCGATAAAAATTTTACAAAATTTGGCTAGGAATCGAAGAAACCTTGCTCAATCACGCTTGTGGTTTTTCATTAATTTTAAAATATATTATTTCAATTAATAATTTTAAAATTAAATATGTTTAGTAACTTTAACCTGTTAAAGAAATGGTTGATCATCATAAAATGTTATTGAAGTAACTTGTACGAAGGTACATGTGCATTCGTCAATAATTACTCTTATGATATAATAGAATTGATCTCGCTGATTAACATTGCACTTCAAATTGAACTGAAATCTGCGTTAAACCTGCTGTCGGATTAGTTAATGAATCGTTGATTTAAAATGGATATTTTCCGCTTGGAAATATTTGTCACCTCACGTTCTTGCAGTTTATTTCCATGACTAGCATATATGAGTCCGTGAGGGCATTCGTGGCCCAGCTGCAATATGTTGCGAGAAAAAGTGACTTATCTTCAATGATAATAGAATGAAAGTTACACAGACGGCAAATAAGTCACCGTGGCTCTTAGTTTCTTATAATAATTAGAATTCCAATATTTAATTTATAAAATCTCTCATTTTATAATTATAAAATAAAAACATACGACACGTAAATAAGCAAAATAATTACGCAATATGCAGCACAAAGAAAATTAAAACTAAAATGTGCTTGTTCCACTTTTGTTCTAGTCAAAATTCTTGCTTGAAAATTAATGGATCGTAATATGTAACAAAAATTATCAGATTACCAATAAAAATGCAAACAAGGAAATACTTTCGAAAGCTTTAGGAGAAGGAAAGTAAACCGAAGAATTTTTCCTTAGCTGTAAAGCAATCCCGTTTCTCAATTGACAGATAAAAAAAATTTATTTTCTCTGCATTAACTACTAAATCGATCAATAAATTTATTTTTGTGTCCATAGGTATGACTATATTGACAGACCTGTTTGCACCTAAAATCAAACTCTCTTAATAATCGCTAATGAAGGAGGAGGGGAAAAAATCCACTATTGCACATGCCGCGCTCGTTCCAGTTATACTATGTTCTACAATAATGTACCATATGGATGACTTTCTTAAAATCTGATTCTTACATTATCTTCGAAACAAGCTGGCAAAAATACTCCAGTATGAGTTTACAGATTATTATGAAATACGAGAAAATTTTAAAATATTCAAACTCTAATAATAATTTGCTAATATATTAGAAAAGGGGTTTCCAAGGGACCCCTTTTTACCATTAGAGGACCGAACAGATGAAAAATGTGCAAAAATGTCCTTGAGGCGCCAATAAATGCTTGATGAGATGTCGGGACAAAATCGAAAATATAACGTAGAGTAAAACGTTGAGGAAACGAACTAAAACGAGAAAATCTGTGACTTTTGTATCAACAGTAGTTGGTAATTAATGTGTAGTTATTTGCGTTGTGACTACGTATGCTCACATTAAAGATATAATGTTACGGGGTTGATAAAGCAATCAATTGTTTTCAAGGGGATCGATACAAAAAAGGATGGAAAACCTGATTTACAGAATAAGTGTTGTGCAATTGTAAAGTCATTCATTTCAGTAATACAGATATTAGAAACTTTCTCAATGTTACGTAAGTGCTTCCCTATTATTAAATTGCATGCAACAATTAATACATTTCATTAGAAGACAAAAGTACCAAACAGAAAATATTATAATGCAAAAAATATGTATGCTTCCGTTCAATTGTGTGTTTTAGTTAAATCGCTTAAGAAAATATAAATACAATAACAAACATCCAAATTGTATGCGTAGAATACTTATATTGTCGAAATATTACGCGTTTCCGGTTGTTTTTATTCATCGACGTCATTTTGGTGAATTCGCGTTCAGTTTAATGAAGCAAAGACCAAGGATATTTAAACTAAAACATCCGACTTTTAATATGTCTAAAATATGTTCATTTAAAACGAAGCTATCTGTATAAAATACGAATTGTAAATTGATTTGAATATATATAATTTTAAAACAATTTATTGAAGTTTGTACAGAATACATACTCGCTTCTATCTTCAAAGAAAATTTCAAAATTTTTGGAGTCAACAAATCCTAAAAAAATAAAAAGCCATAAAACTGAGATATTGCCATCCGTTTGTTTCAAAGAACAATAAAATACTAATTTGAATTAATACACGTTTGAAATTGAATTTAAAGTCTAGGGAATCAAATTGTTTAGAGGTGAAGACACTTTTGTGCTCAATCTGAAGCGAAGGTGTTTCGTCAGTTTTTTGACCAGTCATGATTATCTTGCAAATGTATAAAACATGTGTATTTTATGCAGTTTTCCTTATTCACCAGTTAAGGATGACTTGAAGCGGAGTCACGCTGGAAAAATAAATGTATATTTCGTGAGGTGTCATCATCCCGAGTTCCATTACAAGGACAAGGGTTTTATTACAGCGTACGTATATTGTATGATATTCACTGCCTTTTCATTTTTCAATGTATGGCATATCTACAATTGTTGTACAGGATGAGATTATTCATAAAGGATTTTGTTGGTCGTATTTTACTGTAAATGTTTGACATTGCAAGTATATACTAGATTTCAGAAATGAAATAAATATTTCTATTTTTTAATTTTTGATTGCTTTTTGTGCGCAAATTATTGTTTAACAACAATATAAATGTTATAACAATCGAACTGTGTATTTTATTATAAAACTGTCATGATCTATTTAGATAAAATGTTCAAAATATAAAATTGATGTTCTTGAACAATTGCTTGTAAATTCATTTGGGCAGGTCAGTATTAATTTTTAAACTAAGAGGTCGTAAACATGAATAAACTAGGGTTCCCCTAATAGTATGTAAAAATTTGAACATTATTCAAACTTAAAATTAACTCTAACATGTGCATTTTTGCAACAATACTATTTTAAGTAGTCGTTCTATGTAGTATTTATGAATTAATATAGTTTAGTTCTATTGGGGGCCCCGTTCACAGTGCCTAAGCACGTGCTAGTGTTACTTCGCCCCTGGGCACGAGGGATCTGGCTCGCACCCCCCACGGCCGCCCGCCCCGAGATCCCGAGTTCGACGCCAGCTTTGGCGAGCCGACGTGCGAACACGCACGGCGCCGCGCGCTGCGGGGCGGCGACCGCTGACGCAACGGCGTCCCGCGCGGCGAAATTTCCCGCTCCGAGGGGGGCGTGCCCCTTTCTCCGAAAGGCACGCGCGCGTGGTCCCGCGCACGCCGACACGTCACGCGGCCATGCGCTTCTCTCCTCCGCGCCGCCCCTCCGCTCCACTCCACGCCGCGCCTCTCCGCACACACCGCGCTAGTCGACTGAGCGACTGCGTGCTCGCGCGCGCGGCGGCCCCGTCGCGCCCCGCCCCGCCCCGGCGGCTCCACGCCCCGCGCCGCGCCACGGCGACGCTATCGAGGCACGCGCTATCGAGCGCCCGCCGGAAGTGGGTGCCGTCTCCGCCGGTGAACGCGCCGGAAGCGCCTGCGAGCGCGGTGGCTGGTTTGGACTGCGCGGTGGCCGCGGGTCACCTTGAAAGAGCAGCTGTTCCCATTCGCTGGGCATAAAGGCGCCGGCGTTGGAACTGGGCGGCTGGACACCCGACGATTCTAGCTCGACATACTCATCGTTTTGTCGTATCCAACTTACAGTGAGTACCCGCCTAGTTGCGTTCATTTTCTTGTGGTAAGAATTTGTCCATTTTTCTGTACTTTTCATTCATGATTTTTAACATTTTCGTAACAGGCACGTACCTGTGACCTACATATTGCTATTCCTTTATTGTATGTTAATTTTGCTTTAAAACGTTTAAAGCATTCAGTAGTGATTGAAGATATAGAAATTGTGCATTTCATTATTTTTTAGTTCTTATAATTTAGGCCAAAGCATTTTTTTCCTGAGACACCTGTTCAGGTGACAGGTGATATGGCTCGACGTTAGTCATCCAAACATTCAAGTTTCAGTTTGCAATACATATTTCATATGATTAAATAAGCGAACTTTCTTTAACAAAATAATTACTCGTGCAGTATCCTCAAATATAGGCTGCAAAATGTGTAATTATTGCATTAACATATCTCAGCGTAAGATGATAATTTATCTACAAAAATAATTCATGTGCACTATTACGATTTGTTTCAAACATTGCACTTTTGCAAGTGATATGTGCTAGTGAAATGTGATTGTTTATGGAATAATGTATATTGTAGCAAAATTTAAACACTTTACGAACCAAATTTGTTTTAACCGGATTGTGAATATGTATTTTTACGTTGGCTCTGCGCATGTCACAAATGAATCTGAAGTGCAGCAAAGTGAATCGCTGCTTGCATTATTTAATGTAACATTACATCTGAATTGTTTTTCGAAAGATGACAACACTCCATTCCCAAGTTATGAGATTTGTTGAGCGTGATGCAAGTAACGCTTCTTGCATCATCGTGAGGAGTGCGAGCAGGGCCAGGTGTCTTTCCGGGCCCTCCGCAGCCCCGCGGACCGTTGTCGAGGGGAGGGGGGAAGCTTTGTGGGGATTGTAATCCCCCCTACGGAAAAGAATTCGGTGTCTCCCAGCTCCGGAGTGGGGCGGCTCCTATTGTGGTCAGCGGATCCAGGTGCTGGTAACCTTGGGATCGGATGCAGGTAGACGCAGCAAGGGATCTCCGGGACCTGGAGAAAGCCGTTCCAAAAACATGCGGTGGCTGACGATCAGAAAAGTGGGTCGTTTGGCCTCGGTACGATTTTGATCCATTTGAAATACCCTACAATATTTTGGATGTATCAGATAATAATTGGGAATCTTTTAAGTCGTTTAGCGTTTTTAAGACTATTAAAATATATTCCAATAAACCATTGTCTTTTGAGTATAAATTTCATTTGAATATGAAAATCTACTTGTTTAAAAACTATTTCAAATAAAAATGTATTCAATTTCAAAATTTTATCAATTTAAGCTATGGATTGCTACATCTTAGTGCAACGAATTAATTTTTTAGGATACAGTTTTGTGTAAAATGTAGACGGTTGAGGCACGTTTTTAGAAAGTAAGGTATTTTAAAGCCATGAAATTCGAGTACGTTCAATATAATCTGCGAGAGTGTTGTGAAAGTTAATTTTGCTTTGCCGCTAAAAACGTAACAATTAGTACGTAAAAATACCTTATTTGGTCGATACTTCAATTTCTAACATGATAATTTACAATGCCACCATTTACCAATTAAACTGGGGGTTGAAATTTAAAAATAAATTCTTGAATGACATTTTCGATTCTTGATATAGATAACTGAAATTTTCGGAAGCTCAAGATCGACAGTAAAATGGTATTTAATTCGTTGATTAAAGTAGAAACTTGTGTTGAAAAAGAAGGCAGTTTCTTCAAATTCTGAATAGTAGATTTGATTTGAAATATGCATATTGAAATATGCAAGTGGGTAATTAATTTCCAACAGATATTTAAAGTAAAGTATTTTTATTAAAAATACACGTTGCTCAGCTAAAACCATACACATTTTCGGGTTTGAGGATGCCCGTTGGTCCTTGTAGCTGGGAATTGGGAAGGTCAATTGAAGGTGAATACTTCGTTTCTCTGAAAATGTTGAAGATTAGAAATGATTAAGGTTCACAATTCACAAATGCATAGTCTTCATCAAATGGTAGCTCAGGTAATGCTGCCGTGATCATAGCTAATTTTTTCAATGGCGAGGGTTCGTCGTCATTTATAGTACAACTGAAGAAGTCTCGATGACGAGCGTTGCGTCATCAGCGAAAGAGTTGGCAAAGAATGAAGTGCATAGTTGGCAGAAGCCGTCGATTTCGAGTGTGTGGGATCAAGTTAGGCCACTGCCCTCTGTTTGACTGTCCTGCTCTACGGGTTGCCTACTGTGACGTCATCGTCAGGCGTTACGACCCTCTTCTCCCGAAGAAAGGGTTATGGTTTTTATGTCGAAATAACAAAACAGTCTCTGTACAAACTCGCGTTAGCTGCATGAAAGTTGTATCCAAAATATTTTAAAAAATCTCCAAATTATTATTTTACCTTCAACATGCTAATAATATTGGATTTGATTGATTGCTTCGTGAAATTTTATATAACTATTTGAAATGACAATTTAATTCTAGAATAAGAAACACAAAGAGAGGAAAGCAAAGTGTTGTTACAATTTTATGCATGCTATCATTTATTGATTTTTTCTCGAAGTGGTACGATAAGCTACTAGCACATCTGCTAAGTGATCTCTTCCCAGTAATAGAAATTATGTATCTATTTCTTTGCAGAACCCTGTTTTTAATGCTTTTTAAATGTAGTTTGAAAATTGAGCTTTATAATATGCGGTAAATTTTACTTTTACAATTGTTAAAATATAAATTTTGCAAATGTTTTGTTCAAAGGGTGACCGATTCAGAAACCTTCGCGTACCATGTTTTATACATCTTACTTCTCTTGTAACTCTCCTCTTCATAGTCTCGAAGGACACTTTAGATCAAGAGCCAGATTCATTAAAGAATCATGGTGAAGGAGCATGTGGATCCATCAGCTTTACTGTGTAAAATTTCAATGAGGCATTTTTTGTAACTAATTAAATAACTGCAGTTATCTGATTTCAAATGAAATATGCATTATTCCAAAATAGACTTCCGAAAATTAATGGCACATTGATGATAATGTATGCTAACTGGAGGTAGTTCACGTACTTGTCATCAAAATGGCATCACTTATTTAGGAATAACATCGTAGTAACATTGCCAGGCTAACCTATTTATACTTTAAAAATTCATGTAAGTTTGCTGACAATAGACAATTACTTTGGAATTGCTTAAAGGACTGATACAACATGATCCAGACGAATTAATACTTCTATCATTTGGTAAAATTTCTGGTAGTTGCTTGGTATGGTAGAAGTATGAATTCAACTGGGCCACGGCGTATCAGACCAGTAAGCACTTTTAACATTAAGACCGCTGTGAAATGGTACACTATTTTACGTGTTGATTGCGGACTGCCAACCGCTCTCCTTTCACATAAATAAGGTAAAACGATATTATAAAAAAACATTTCTAATATTTGATGGCAGCATATTCTCCGACCGAAAGGTCCTGGACTTCGACGCAAAATTTTCGACACTAGCTACATAGCCATGTTGAATTCAGCGGCTGTCTGGAGGAGAATTCTAAGGGCTGGTCTGATGAGTAGTTTTCCGAGGTTTCTCCTATACCAGGTGAAGCCGGAACAGTACCCTAACAAAATGCCACGGACCGCGCGAGATCTTTCATTCCTCTTCTTTGCCCTATCCTCCTCACCCCTTACTTATTTACGCACTTACATGCACTACACTACCACACATCCAGACCAGACGAGAGCTTTGAGCTTGTCCCGACTGTAGCAGTGCCCCGCTGGTGGGAGATGTCTAGTTGCGGGGATAACCCCGCAAGCCAGCGTTTATGTCGACCCCGGATCTCGCCATCCAGCGGTGAAGATCACCGCTACCTCGCACTATTAAAACATGCGCTACACTTACGGCACTAATGACCATAACAGTTGACGCGCCCAGACTCGCTAATGAATGAATCAGTGGAAGGCATTGGCATTACCCCATTGGTGCTGGCGTGTGATGCAGGGGTTTAGGTCGACACCGAATCTCGCCATCCAGCGGGGAACATCACCGCTACCTCGCACTATTAAACACGCACTACACTTAGGGGACTAATGACCATAACAGTTGACGCGCCCAGACTGTCCAATGACCCCGTTGGTGCTGGCGTGTGTTGCAGGGAGGAGATGTCCCTGAAGGAGCAGCTGCTGGCGCGCGTGGCGGAGGCGCCCGCGCACTCGGGCAACAAGGTGACGGTGGTGGGCGTGGGGCAGGTGGGCATGGCCTGCGCCTTCTCCATCCTCACGCAGGTCAGTTGGCACCTCTTCGCTCGCTTGCGCGGCGAGGGGGCGCCAGTCACCCCAGCGGTGCCCACCGCCCGGACGGCGCACTTTAGGAAACGCACAGCCGAAGTAAGCCCAAATGAGACAGACCGTAGATCGTTGGAAATATTACAAGTTGACAAGAGTAATTGAGGATTAAAATAAAATGTAAAGATTAACGCTAACGAAGTATTTGATATAAGTAGATCTTTTTCCCGAAATTGTTTGTTTGTGACCTTTGATTGCGATTAGTCAAAAATGTTATTTAATTATTTGTAGTTGTTTCGCTGAGATTAAATAATTAGTTTGAAAACGGTGTTCAATGCACTAGCATGCTCTATTTTATAGATATATATATAAATATGCATATAGCATGCTCTAGTATTTTATTTTTCCTGGACTTTTCTCGTTTGTTTTTCATTTATCTTCTTACTTGAATTTGCTACTTACTACTTGATCTTTTAATATTTCTTTCTGTCTTCTCATTTGGGCTATATGTAGTATATTGAAATTTGGTATATATTGCCATAAAATGAAATTAAAAACTACGCATATCGTTATGCCACTCTTAGTTCTTAGTAATCTAAAATTTGGTGTAACTACTAATTGAATCGGTTATTTTGAAAAAGCCATGTGATCATCAGTTTCAGCACCCGTACTGGGGTGGAAGTGTTGGTCAGCGCCGTTTCTCACTATCCAGCTGGAGAAGGACTCCGCCCATTCCACGTTTAAGAATCAGTTACGAAATTAGTAACCATAGGTGTTATTGCGTCTGGAAACACAATCGATTAATCAATCGAAATATCGACACACTTCCTTACCACGAATCGAAAGACATATTACAAGTATGAAAGTTTTTATTTAAGAATCCAGCGTAATTTGACGGTGTGAGAGAACTAGCTGGCATGGGCAGATGGTCGTGCGCCTTGCAATGCCCCCATTGGGAAAGCCGGCGACGCGCGTTAAGGAAGGAGCGGCGCTCCGGCGACCTGTGGCAGCCCGCGCTGGCTTCCCGGAAAGGAAAAGAGAAGGGCACCTGGCGCCGCGGGCTGCGCTGCTCCCGTGAACGGCACGTGCCTCGCACGGTTACGAAACTCAACGGTGAACGATGACACGCTTTGCCTACTAGCAGGCCAAGAATTCTTGCGGTATAAGAGTGGTAAACGAAGAGTTTGCTGAAACGTTTGCAGGAAAATTCAGTTTCAATCTGGAGTATAGCGTGCGTGTGAAGTTATATGATGGTATACACTTTTTTTTATGTGAAAAGTCCCATCTATGTCAGTGGGAAACTTACATTTACTTAAAATGTTCTGAATGTTTAAAATATGAATATTAATGAGTAAATAAATGTTTAAAAATGTTATTTCAAATAGACTTACGTTGATATAAGCTTGTATTATTCTAAAGAACTGAAGAGTATCTAAATCATTGTAACTTCTTGTTATAAGCAATTTTTTCAAGCCTTGTAAGTACCTATGTTATATAATCGTGTTATACTAAAACCACTTACGCTAGGAATATTTTCTGATGTTTACGGGGTTCGGTGTTTGGAGATGAGATGTTAGCTAGTAAAAACGACGGCAATTCGCTAAAACGAGGTCGATTTAATCTTCACGCAGCCATTTAATGATTTCGCTTGAGTAAGCTTGTCCAAACAACACACAAAAATACCCTCCTAGAATTTAAAAGAAAAACAAATTCTTCTATTGGTAAAGGAAGGAAGAAAACTTGTCAATGCCCTTATCTCTTATATCACACTATCATCTTTAAATATAATCTTGTCATATCTCTAGGTGGCATAACTGGTAAATATGAAAAACAATCAAATATTGCATTTCATTTCAACAAACAATTACTATAAAATATTGTTGCAGAGACTGGTTGAAAGAAGCAAATGAAGATAAAATTCTACCCCACTTCGCGTATATTGTTTAAAAAAAAGTAATCTTAAACTGCAACAGGACAACTCTATTGGATTATTCCCACCGGAAAATCCATTAATAATCTACAATATTTTTCTGGTGCCGAAAAAAATTCATTTTATCAATGAACTTTTTACGATCACTTTCACTATTTATGAAGATTTCTAATTTCTTCTTTTAGCATTCCCCATTCTTTCCGTCCTTAAAGAATTCCTAGTTTCTTACCTATTATTTTAAGATAAAAGTTCGTGTAGCCATGTATTCGTTTTCTAGTATTTTTTCGGTGAGAATCCACTTCATTTCTATTTTAAGTAGTCTTTATGATCACATGCTTTCCATGTAGACATAATAACAGTATTTTCCTTCAATAAATACTGTATTTACTCTACAGTTTTTTAATTTTTTTTTCTTAATGCTTTCTTCATAGAATTCTCTTTGAGAGATTGCAGAAACTTAGTTTAGTTACTTATAAATTTTGGTTATATGTGCAGCTGCATGTGTAAACATGTTTTCTATAATTATTGAATTTAGTTGTATTTCTTGACTATTCCATTCATGAAATTAACACCAATAGCGTTTTACAAAACATCTGGTATACCCCAATCAGGGCGGTGTATGGGAAGAAATAATACATTTAACTATCCGATGTTTCTTACTTTCTCTAACAGCCAATCATGCGCATTCAGCACGGAACGCAGCATGCATTTAAAGCAAAAGCTACATTAATACAATTGATATTGACTTTTATGAAACTTTTAAAATATTTTCATTCGTGGAATAGTCGTATTAAATACCACTCGTTGATTGGAAATTTCCCTTGTTTTGCAACTCGGGAATTCATAGGAAATTTCCATTGCACTCCTAGTATTACCTCTGAAAACTGTGTGAGTGCCTTCTGAGAGCGCTGAGCGCGTGTGTGCAGAATGTGGCGAGCGAGGTGGCGCTGGTGGATGTGGTGGCGGACAAGCTGAAGGGAGAGATGCTGGACCTGCAGCACGGCTCCGTCTTCATGCGCAACGCCCGCGTTCTCGCCAGCACAGGTGAGCAACATTCCTCGAAATTACCTCTGGCGAATGAGCAGCCCGCGGTAGCTCAGTAGTTGAGCGCTGGCGTTATGACCTGAAGGACCCTGGTTCGAATCCCGGCGTAGGTTGAGATTCGTATCTGGTGAATTCCATTCAGGGTGGCTCTGAGGTCGTCTCAGCCTATTTTTCATGCAAAGTACTAGGATCTTTCCTGGAGGTAAAGGCGGACGGAGCGTTGTGCTTGTTACACAACCTCCTCCTCGTGTCGATGACGACGAATAGGTGGAGACCCACCCTTATCTCCCTGTTGGATTGCCATCGACCTACGTGCAGTTGAATACGGGTATCTTCACCTTTACTTTTATCTCGGGCGAATACCAGAATTCGAATGGTTAGAATACCAAAGGATGCAAGATTGGTAATTGCTTGAAATTAAGTTCTTCACCCTCATTACACAATATTAGATAAGGTAATTTATATACGTAATAATGACCAACTATATGAAAATAACATTAACGCAGAACTTTTCTTCACTCCACCCTCTCCACATACGTTTAGTCCAGGAAAAACGAGATAAACATTCACTTGTCCGCTTATGCTTCCCCAAACACACATTCAGATAACCTTAAAATATAAATTTAATGTTCAACCTCTAATTTAATATTATAAATTGTATATTGGCGGAAAAACGATGAAAATCTGTCCGGCACAAAAAAAGGAAATATTTTACAGTACAGATATTTCTGTAATGCGGTGCATTCAGTAAATTATATGATAAAACACTTTAAAATCGTGTTTATTGAAAAAAAAATTCATAGATTTAAGAAAAAGTGAGCCACTTGTGCTTCTCTCGAGAGAAAAACTCAAATGACAATTTTGAACTGCCCGAAATGCTATATATGAACTGTTACTTTCAATCAAAAAATATTGAGTAACCAAACACAACTTTGAATTATATTATTTGGTGAACGAATGTGTTTATATTTGGAAACAAGTTTTATTGCCAGAATAACTTATTAATGATTTTTAGATAATGATGATTCTTCTACCTCAAACCATTTTATGAGGAATAGAAGACGATGACAGAGGAAACATATTTGAGAATTCATTGTGGTTACTAAACAATTAAGGAAGTGTAAGCAGAAGGATTATTAAAAAAGTAATTTGAATATGTTAGTGCCTGAGAAAAGCTTGAGGACAACCTGTCAAACAAACAGGTTTCTACCTAAATTGTTAAAAGCAGAGCTGAAATTCTGAGAGGGAAACACGGTCATGTGACTCATAAATTAATTTCTCACATGTTCTCGCCCCATTCAAAGCCATCGTTTCGTAGATCTGTCAACAATACTTGTTACGTTGGAATCTAGGTACTTTAACGTCGTGTAGTGCCTTGTATAGGTTCGGTATCAGCTGTTGCGTCCGTTTAAGGCTCCACATCTCTGTGTACTCTCTGCTAAAGTGCCACGCGCGGAAACAGATAAGGTGATGTTTACTCGTGAAGGGGTGTACAAGCCAGAATCTCATTCTCCTCGTACACTTCCACAAGTATTGAGTCGATATTCTTCTTTAGTCTAAGAATGCTCGAATTTAGGTTTTAATGCTTTGCTTATAGCACATTGTTTAGTGGACTGTTTCATGTAGGCTCTAAATTTAGTAGATAAAATAACGTAAACTTCATCGGCATTTTCGCAATACTTAATTTAGCAGCAAAAATCTGTAATGGTTCCTCCATGTTTACAGGCGATATGAAGCAAGTATTGTAGATAAGATTTAGAAGTCGTTCACATTATTAGAGCAATATATTTTCAGATGGATTTCAATTTTTTATTTAAACAAGATAAGAAAGAAATTTCCAAGGACCTTATCGTACACGAATATCTATTGACCATGAACCAAACATTTACCGGATATTGCGTAAATCAGTGTGGCGTTCATGAATTTTTTTGAAAAAAATTAAACTTTAAACGCATCCTTTAACCACACGTTCATCATGTGAATGTAAAAATAGTGGCGCTAAATATAAAACATTATTTCTCGTATTATTAACTACAGTTACGTAATATGATGTTGCAACTTGTATCCTAATTATCATTTTTCCAATGTATTCAATTTATGAATATCAGAGATGTTAATGAAAATAGGACATTTTACCATATTTATAAGTTCACTTGCTCTATTAGGCTAAAAAATGTGCCAAACAAAGGAGTAGTGCTACAACAGAATTTACTTTCTGTATTTCTTGTGACGACTACCTACGTAATATTATAATACTTGCAACATTTTCGCACATTTAAACTCTTTTGAATATTGCCGTCGTATGCCAAAGCCACATTTTTTTAGAGAAAGGCAATTGAAATTTTGAAGTCTGAAAAATTACACATTTTAAAATTATGTCTATATTTGTTTCAATGTCCTATTAGTAGTTAGTACCATATCGCTGAAATACAAGTATTCAGATATTTTTCAAATTTATAATTTTACATTGCCTTCAAAGTTTCAATTGTCTTTTTCTCAAAAATGAATATTCGTGGTTCTGGCATACGGGGGAGGGGAGGATACGCAATAGATAACTTTCATATTCTTTTGGCCTCTACTGCCCCGTTTGCAAGTTGTTCACTATTAAATGGCCCCGCCCACGCCTTTGGTGCCCCCAGACTACGCGGTGAGCGCCAACTCGCGGCTGTGTATCGTGACGGCGGGCGCGCGCCAGAAGGACGGGGAGTCGCGCCTGGACCTAGTGCAGCGCAACACAGACATCTTCAAGGGCATCATCCCGCAGCTGGTGAAGCACAGCCCCGACTGCATCCTGCTCATCGTCTCCAACCCAGGTATCGCTTTCCGCCAGTACCCATCCAAAATAGCACTAGCGTCCCGGTAAATCGCATCCACTGGCATATTGGATCTATTTTATTTTACAATAGTCTGTTTTATTCCAAGAACTACCCTCAAAGATATTCAGTATACTAAGTAGCCAAATGATACGTTTCCTTAACGTTTTAATCTAAATTAATGTATTATATTGACGATTTTCTGCATTTATTCGAAGTGTTCCACGCTTCAATTTTGTCTCTGCAAAATTGCAAGATGGTGTATCACTATCAGTAATACCATCTATAAACGTTCGCTTTTGCAATATAATTTACATTCTCAGCACCATTCAGTTAGTTGTGGTAACTTAGAAATTCAATATTTGTAGAATTTTGAAATCTCGTAATTTTGGTTTCGAATTATACAATTGCAAAGGCAAAACGACGAATTAAATGTAAGCTGTAAATACTGTTTTGAATGCATATTCACTCAACAAACGTTTTCCCGAAGTATCTGACTTAGGAATTAATCCTTATTCGAATTAACGAGTATTCAAATGTATGCATTTGTTCTTCATATTGAACCTAATTTGCAGTGGACGTGATGACGTACGTGGCGTGGAAGCTGAGCGGCTTCCCCAAGCACCGCGTCATCGGCTCCGGCACCAACCTGGACTCGTCGCGCTTCCGGGTGCTCATGTCGCAGCGCCTCAACGTGGCGCCGTCCAGCGTGCACGGCTGGATCATCGGCGAGCACGGCGACAGCAGCGGTAAGCGTCTGCTCACTCTCCACCACCCTTCCCTTCGCCATCACGACCGCCGTCACCGCCCAGCCCTTCCTCACCGCACCACCCCGCCCACTTCGGACCACACCGTCCCCCTCACCCCACCCACTTCGACCCACACCGCCCCACTCACCTCATCCACCTCACCGCCCCTCACCCCACCCACTTCGCACCACACCACCCCACTCACCACACCACCCCACTCACCACACCACCCCACTCACCACACCACCCCACTCACCACACCACCCTTCTCACCGCACCCACCCCACCCACTTCGCACCACACCGCCCTACTCACCCCACCCACTTCGGACCACACTGCCCCTCTCACCGCACCCACCACACCGCCCCTCTCATCTCATCCACCTCACCACCCCTCACCCCACCCACTTCGCACCACACCGTCCCACTCAACACACCACCCCACTCACCACACCACCCTTCTCACCGCACCCACCCCACTCACTTCGCACCGCACAGCCCTTCTTACCGCACCCACTTCACCACCCCCACTCACCCCACCCACTTCGCACTACATCGCCTCAATCATCCCACATACGTCTCACTATACCGCGTCACCTGTTCCATCGGCATCTCCAACGATATTAACCGTCTCCATCACCCGCGAGGTTGCCCGCCCAAAACCATGGCAGATGGGACCCGCTGACTTGAGCAAAGCGAGAGTTAGCCGGCAGCTCAAAGTTAGAGACGAGTTTGCTGGAAATTGATAGAAGGGAGGGCCGAAACAAACAAATTTGCTGTTTTGTAGAAAAATGATGAGTAATCTAAAGTTCAAAATCTTTCTCAGAACATATTTTAATTCAGATTTAATTTCGACGTGGTAATGTTTCAAAGAAAAAAAATGTGAAGAAGCAGAATGGAACTTGAAGACAAAACGAGACAGTCGAACAGAAGAGAACAATCACCGTTAGTGCTTGTAGGAAGGATCAAATTTACCACTTACGTATAAGTATTATTTCGAGAATTTATTTCCTTTTAGCTACTTACTCTATTGAATATTTTTTGTACATTTAATAACTGTAGGCAAACTTAGTTAATGTCATTATTGGTAATCTGTTTCAAACTAATCAAAAAAAGTTCGTAGCGCAAAGACAAGCGAGGGAATCCTGTCAGTTACTTGTGACCTGAACCGTGACGTTTTCTGAAATAATGGCTCATTGCTTGCTTTTGGTGTGACAGTGCCCGTGTGGTCCGGCGTGAACGTGGCTGGCGTACGGCTTCGGGAGCTGAACCCATCGCTCGGCACTGCAGAGGACAAGGAGAACTGGGCCGAGGTGCACAAGCAGGTGGTACAAAGGTGAGACTACAAACGATGCTAAAATTCCTGTTAAGCCTAAAATAAAATTGTAGAAGTTACATTTCACAAACCTCAATATTTAGATTCCTTTGAAGTATCTACAATACGTGGTGTCTAGAAAAATGTTTTTATATTACGACATGAACGTTTTAACTAATGGTTTTATACTCGTATAGTAAGTTCCAATACACACTAGTCAAATATACGTCACTTGAAAAGGGGTTGCGCATAGCATCCAAAACTTCGTGGTGAAAATTTCAACCATCGAAAAAAACACACAACATTAGTAAGTTTTTAACCCAACAAGTTTTTGAAGATACGAAATCAAAAAAATATGAAAATACAAATTTGACAGAAAAGATAAATAAAGTGTACTGTATCGTATCAGACAAGGAACGTACACAGTTGTAGAATTGCACATAATTTAAGAAAAAATCAAGAATATTCTATCTTGCTGAAGGATAGTTAGACCATAGTTGGGTAGGAAATTTCAAGTTTAGTTAAAATATTCCGTAACTTGTAACAATTTATAGTAATTATTCGTCTTTTCCATCCTCAAAAAATCTCAACTGCCTAATATTTTTTACTTAGTGATAAATTGCTAACCATAGTCATGAAAGATCTCTCGTAAACCGGCTTTAGCTTCTTCAGCACTATCTCAAAGTTCCCATTTAGATCTATTGAGTTGCGACCGGGTGTGAACAACTGTCACATTGCGGGCGCTTGACGAGAATATTGAGAGAAAGTTTGTGTGTGTGTGCAGCGCGTACGAGGTGATCAAGCTGAAGGGCTACACGTCGTGGGCCATCGGGCTGAGCGTGGCCACGCTGACGGAGGCCATTCTGCGCAATGGCGGCCAGGTGCACGCAGTCTCCACCGTTGTCCAGGTAAGTGCGCCCGCCTCTTGACGGTGCCTCTTATTCAATCCATCACTTATCCAATCCATCACTTACCCAATCAATTCTAATACATTTACCAATTACGAAGAAACCTTCTGTAGAACTCATTCTTACCCGCTAGCTGAGGTGGCTCAGGAAATCAACCGATGCCATTGCAGTGTAACTGACTGAAAATTTCTGAGGTAGAGTCCAGGATTTTAGACATTACCTAGATAGTTAGGTAGAATTTAGCCTCTGTTTGGGAGAGATCCCTAGCGACTGGCTGGTCTAGTCGATAATTTTCCGTCGTTTATCCAACCAATTCCTGACTAATGCTGGAGCAGTACCCTATCAAACGGGACACGGACCGTGCGTGAGCTTTGCTTCCTTTTCCTTTTCCTTTGCCTATCCTCACCTTCCTACTAAGACACACTTAAATGCTCTTCACTACCACACATGCCGTGAGGCTAGACGGGAGCTTAGAACTTGTCCACTAGAGGGCACCGCCCCAGCCGGGAGGAAACCTGGATGGGACACCCAGAGGACAAGTCGACATGTAGGTCGGCGCCAGATCTCATCATACAGCGGGGGAAGAACTCTGCCTCCCCCATGATAAAAACACGCGCTACACTACGGGACGAATGACCATAGCAGTTGACGAGTTCTTAAACAATAAGTAACAATAAGTCCATAACAAGTAATAGTTTTTCTGAATATGTATATTTATGGCTAAGTTTGTGTACATAAATATATACATACGTTGATACAGATACGTTCATGTAGTTGCATACCTTAAGAAGATAAATATTTCATATAAATACGTAGTCTTCTGGAAATAAATGCACAATTTTCATATAGAGGGAATTTATATTTTTCAAAGTATGCTACTACGAGAGATAAGACGCTCTTTGGTTTAATATACTAAATATGGACAATTTTGGTAAAGTTGCGTTGCGCAACAAGTAACAGGATATATGATAGTGGCCCACATCCTTGTAAGAACCACAGCCGTTTTCTAGAGACAAATCCGCCTCCTCACGTCCGCATTTGTGGTATCCACCTTTGTTTCCCTATGAGTTCAGGCGTTTTTATGAGTAAAGTTAATAATTCATTTGAATGTCGACCCAAAAATTGAAACTTTTGTATTGGGAATGATTACATTTCAATGATAATGTAAGTGTGTTAATGTAGTTGCATATTTACAAAATAAGAGAAATTTTAGATTTGGGAAGCAGAGTAAGTTTATTTACACAAAATGGCACAAATACTAAATTCTCAGTTTCATGAGAATTTGTTTGAATTCAAAACAGACAGCAATTTATGTTTAAACATAAATGTTGTGCTTGCAAGGAAGTTTGTCAGTTATTTCTCTTCCACCACAATGTAGCGTGAACCTTTGATGTGTGCATTGCTTTACGATAAAAATGGACGTTCGAGTAAATTGTTGCTTATGAACGAAATTGATGGAAGGAGTTGACAGATATTAGTTGTTTTTTTTCAATCTGGAATGCTCAGGATACTCATGACCGTTGTCTCTGTTTCTCGTAATCACGTGTACCTTGCGCATTTTGATGTGATGCAGAAAGCACCTTGGAATAACTGAATTCTAAAGTGATGATCATTTATCCCTTTCAACAATGTCTTCCAAAGATATCGTGGAATAGACAAGGTGGTGATTTTATACTTCTCCCCATGGTTCTATCAATTCACTGAAATCAAAACCAGAGACTTCTCAAGTATTATCAGCAGTCAGGATGCAATTGTTTGGAAGGTCCCTCCCCACTACTCCTGCCATTCTCTTCGCTCTTCCCAATTTTCTAGTTTCTACAGTCTGTAATGTACGTAAATTATGTCTTCGAATAAATATTTGTGAAGTTCAATGTGAACAGCTCGCGTGGTACGTCATTCCAGGCAATTGGCTTAAGCACGGGAGGTGTCCTAAGATTCTAATTCTGACAATAGCTGACACTCGACACCAAACAATTAGCTAGTAAAAACACCTTTCTCTATAACGGTACATAAAAGTTTAAAACAAAAAATGTTAAACAAATATTTAAAACTACACAAGTAAGTTTATTTTATTTTCATTTTGAATATATATTGTTCAGTTATATCAGGTTGGCCATACTTTGGTCATGCATAGGGTCTCTTAAGACATGAATCTGGCCCTGATTCACCCAATCATCATTATCGCTGTAATTGGCTCATTAGATTACTCATGGGGCACAACCAACCCAGCAATTGAAGGGCCTCCAAACCCCAATAAAGTCGGAGGGAAGGAGGGATTTAGTGGTGGCGAAATGTTGTTGACCCGCTGCGCCTGTGGCTTGCAGGGCTACCACGGCATCGACAAGGAGGTGTACCTGTCGCTGCCCTGCGTGCTGAGCGAGAGCGGCGTGTCGCACATCGTCAAGCAGCCGCTCACCGACGAGGAGACGGCGCAGCTGAAGCGCTCGGCCGACATCATGCACGAGGTGCAGTCGCGCCTCAAGATGTGAAAGACTCTTCGCGTGTGTTGCAGACGCGTTACTTTTTTATGTCTTATAGTATTCAGAATGCCTGCTGTGTATGTGTAGTTGCGGAAAGTAGAAAGAAATACGACCCCTTGGGGTACTCTCGTGATGGGAAATGGACGCACAGACACACGACTCGGAAATGAAGTAATGATAAACTAAAGCGAATGATTGAAATAAAAACGACACGTTTAAAGGATTAGAGATATTTTGTTTTATAGGATTTTTAGAGATCTTTAATTTCCTAATTAAGGATATTTGCTCGAAATACCAACCGTATGTTTCTAAATTATTCTAAAGCTACAGATTTGTGTTCAAAAATGTTACATATCGCTATGAATTCAAGAAAATTGTTGTAAAAATCATAACCTTTACATACATTTCTCAAATTAGGAAATAATTATACATAACAAACACACGTTAATGGAATTTAGATGGAATAAACGCAACTAGTAATACACGCCTTTTAAAATTAAATTATTTTTGTGATACATCTAAGTATTATAAATTTTTAATAGTTGAATTCTTTAAGAAATTTTTTACCAACATTTCCCATCAAGCGAATATTAAGAAATGTAACGTAAATGTAATATTAAGAAACTCCAACATAACAGAATTTCATTTTATTGATGGCATTCTGTAGTATTGGGCATTTTTGAGGTGTAATTGCAGAGGATTATGAACTGTTATGAATAATTGGTCAAATTATAGCTGTCAATATTTCTTTAAATGCCTTTGAAAAATCAACTTATTTGTGAAAGTGTTGTGTATAGTACTGAATGTTTCAAGTTTTTATTTATTTATTTAAAATATTTTAGACTGATAGTTACTAAATGATATTGTTAACTGAACTTTGTTGGTTATGTGCCAAAAGTATTGTAATGCTTTATTGCAGATACTTGATATATAATAGCTTTCACTTAAAATATTTTTAATATTAAGATAAAATAATAAATAAGAGACCATGTGTAGAAAATTAGTACTTTGCAAGTAAATTATTGCAGCTGAAAGTATGCATCTCTAGAAAAATATTAATTTAACCCCATTTTCTGAATGATTATCATTATGTGTTCGCTATTATTATTAATAAACACAACAGTATTTGAAATAAGTAAATATTATTATGCCAGTTCTTGAACAGTATCTCTTCATTAACATTTCAGTTTTTTGTACAGTATCTTGATAGGCATTAGGTTTAAAAATGACATATTTTACAGTATGTAACATTATTTCCAGGTAATTAGTAATGTCACAGAAATAAAGTACAATTATTGCTTACACCAACTCAAGTTTATTATTGCATTGTTTAATTAACATTTGCCTGCGGCGCTCTAACAATTAAAATTTTCTCATAAAATAATTCCATTCCTCATCTTTTAAGTTTATTGGGATTGTTTTTCTCTATTTACATTTTAAATAATACCTATATACTGATATATTATAATAATTTACATTTTTAATAAAGAAAATAATTCCATTCCTCATCTTTTAATTTTATTGGGATTGTTTTCCTCTATTTACATTTTAAATACTATAAATATCATATTGCATAATAATTATATTTCTTATTTCCTGCTATTTAGTTATTGATGTTGATCATTTTGTCACGTACATTCACTTCAGGGATCCAATAATTTCGTAAATGCGTTAAAAATAAGTGTAAAACTGTAATATTTTTAGACAGCCGCAAGTGAAAGCGATTCTTTCAGGACCATTATAGCAAGCTAAAAGTTAAATTTTTACCACTAATAGTGCTGAAAGTTAGACAAAGCTAGAGTGTTCTGATGGTGCAACAACGAAAATAAAATACTTTCATCTGGCCACATAGGCAACTACTGTTGTTAATGTATCATGAAGTGATTTGTTTACTTGAATTAAAATAAAATAGATACCATTAGCGAAATGAAGCAGGATGTGCTATGACACATATTTGAAGCAATAATTTAAATGGACATTTTAGTACTAATGCTGATCTGTAGTAGCGGTTGGAAATTGATCATATCAAATCTGCAGGTCAGCACTGTACTATTGAGCGTGAAAATTCTTTTGAAATCGTCTGCGAAAATGCAGAAAAATGGTCTTGGTTCCAATGCCTACCTTCAGTAGCGCTAGTAAATTCGAAGCGAATCTATAGGCCGGCTTTGGTCCTAACGTCCTAACGTCCTTTCAAGCAGCGCGCCCACGTGTATGACGTAAGGGGTTGAATTCTCACGTGTGACTTCAGATAAGGCTCTTGTTTAAAATGACGTTGGTACCAATGCCGACCTGTAGTTGCGCTGAAATCAAGTTACTACTACATGTCGCCGTTGGAAGTAAGGCCATTTTTATGCTTTTTCGCAGCCGATTTTAAACAATTTTTCACGCTTAGTGAGCCGACCTCTAAATTCATCTAAAGTAAATTTCTACAGGTTGACATTGGTACTAATGTGCTAATATATATAATTACTTACTTCGAATATAGTGCCCTTGCCCATTCAGATTCTTTTCGCTTATGGTACCTATTGTCATTCTAATGAATTACTAGATGGAGCTCATCAGCATTGATTTTTCTGAAAGATGCCTTTAACAGCTTAAGGGATTCTCCTTTTAGCTTATCAGAAGTTAACAGTATTCTCTCAGGTATTATATGAATGGAGTGTGGCAATTAGGTTCGTTCACAAGGAATGAAATTGTCAAATTTTCAGTTATCAAACAATATACTATATTACAAACGTAAGTATTTTTAAAATTTTTCAGCACAGTATTTAAATATATTAATAATTTTCTAAGTGTTAAATTATTTCTATATTATAGTAAGGTTTATTGGGTTACATACACAGTGATTATCGTCATGCTAAAAGAGAGCCTTGTCACCGCCACCATGACATTCTATTCTCCGCTGTCTTCATCTCTGTTTGACTTACTCTCATGGCACACTTATTATGACATTATTTACACTATTTGTATTAAGTAATAAATTAACTATCTCCATAAATAATTTCCTTTTACTTTTACTTATAAAATATTAGCGTCTCAGATTAAAAGGATTATATTCATCAATATGTCTACGTATTAGAACAATTCTGTTAACTGAAATATCAGGCTTTACATTTCGTTCCTTTTAAAGTTTTTTATGTTTACATCCATTTATGGTATATTGCACATTGGTTCCTCGTTTGGCTTAGGAGTACTCTGTGGAAGAATGTACTACATAACGAATGCATTCTATGCCTTACCAATATTTCAAAAATTCATGAATCTAATGTGCATGTTATCTATATTGATAGACAAGTCATTTCAAATGATCTGGCTTAATGGCGAATCCGTAGACGGTTTGCCACACGCTATGACCTGTCGTTGAGTGGAGAAGCAAAGTAGCTCTCCGTCCGTCCCTGGTCGAGGTACGACCCGATGAAGGAGACCAGAAGCCTTCGCTATGCTTGACCATTTGTCAGCCTGCTGGGCTGCGGGAAAAGCAGTCGTGGACAGAATCACCAGGGCGAGCTAAGGCCTCCACAGGCGCTCGGCCAGGCTTGGTCACGGAAGGTTCGGTTGGTCAGTTCGAGGCCTTCGGAAAAAGGCGTCGGGGGCAGAGCGAAGCCTAGTTCTCCGAAGTCCACCAGAGTGCGCCCGGCTACGTCCAGGGCACAGAAGTCCAAGCCGGCGTTCAGCAGCAGCGCATAGACAGTGCAGTCGTGCAGCGCGGCCGCGTGGAGCGGTGTCAGCCCCGGCGCCGAAGTCGCGTCCACATATACTTCGGTTTTTATAACATGGCGCGTGAGGAGCTTGTCTTCATGATGGAATGTGACATACCTTTTCGCGTCTTTTTCTATCGTGCCGCTAGATGCCGCATGATCGCGATATCCAGCGGTTGACAGAGAAAGACGCGAAAAGACGTGCCATATTCCATCGTAAAGAAGACCTTCAAGCAGCACGTTATAAAAACTGAAGAATATACTTCGGTTTTTACAGAGCATCATATCCACTTAAGGCTAAATGCACCGAAAAATACTTATAGGAAAAATCAATAGATCGCAGCACTATCACACGGAATTTACTAGATCGATAACGTCTGAACAAATTGTCCGATTTTCGATCTGTAAACGGCGTTGGACTCCTTTTTAAAATAGAATTCACGCTACGATGCCGTTTTTTTCAAACAATATTTCCCAAAAAAATTTAAAATGATTTCTCATAGTTCCGGGAAGAAATTAAAAAATGTGGGCTTATAGCGCGATGACGACGTGCTTCCTGAATCCAACGCCGTGTCAATCATGCAAATCGGATGAATAGGAGCGGCGTAAAGTGAAATTTCGGAAAAAATACCTGATCCTCCCAGTTGCGTCACCCGAACCTTGTGGGGGATCCCTCGACGCGGCCGAACGGTCAAACCCGGCGGCCTGCGGCCTGGGGCCCGGTGCCTAGAGTAACAACCTGCTCCATGGTTTCACAATGGGCAAACTGAATCAGACCTGTAGAGATATTTCAAGATTTTCACCGTGAAACATAAAGATGGAGTCTCACAATTGTTATACATCTTGGAAACTCAGTCATCGAAGTGAAGATTCAAAGGATTATATAGTACGAGTATATACACTTTACCTTCGATTCCTCTCCATTCGCGTAATTATTATTATTATTATTATTATTATTATTATTATTATTATTAATAATAATAATAATAATAATAATAATAATAATAATAATAATAATAATAATAATAATAATAATAATAATAATAATAATAATAATAATAATAATAATAATAGAGTCCTAATGTTTCGTTCTTTTCAAGTATTATATTTCTCTGCTAAGAGAGCAAAGGATAAAAGTCAGAGAACTCAGCAGGATATTCCAGCGTAGACCAAGACAAGATAAACAAAAGTTTCTTCAAGAAATATAGCACGTCATACGCAGTTTTTAAGTTTTTTTACGTTAAATAAATAAATAAAAAAGAAAAATGCAAAGAAGTGGAAGAACATAACAACAAAAGGAGACCTAAAGAAATGTTCCGGGTCATTCGAAATATGACCAGGGAGTGTAAACTGGCAATGAGGAATAGGCAGGGACCGAAAAGGTATTAAATACCGGTAAAATACCGGTATTTTACATACCTTTTTCAAATACCTATGTTTTTTTATACCGGTAAAATACCTCTATAGGACGTCTATAACGGTATGGACGTCCATAAAGGTTATAAGGGTATTATACCTGTATTTTCAATGAAAAACAATAGCTTACCATTCACAAACCATTCACAAATGTCGACTAAATAAGTTATTTTAGTTAATAATATCTCACAAAATGTTTATTAAACTAATATACTTTTATAATTGTTATTTATTGTTTGAATTACTATTTTGTTCATATATAATACTCGGTTACTAATAATTAACGAAACGCGAATGATTCCACTAATTCTTGTATAGTAAATATAATCTCCACTTCGTCACTGCACAATGTTCTCGCCCTCTGAAAACTGCTCACCGCCCTCTTCCTACGCTTGGGCATATCGAATTGCCCTAGTGTAGCACGCAGCCCGCCGAAGAACGCGGCGAGATGTCTGCAGAGGTCAGAAAAGTCACGCTATCAGAACAGCAGTGTGCCAGAGGTGCGACCATGCTTCCAGCTCAGAAGGGAGACTACACTTGAGCGCGTGCCCTGGCGGCGCTGGGCTTGGATAGAAAGGAGCGCGAAATGAGGAGCAATAATGAGAGGAATCATTTTAGAAAAAGCAGCGGAAAGAAAATTACACAAATTCATATAATATGCAGGCATATCAAGTGATTGATTTCTGAAATTTTAGGTCCCGGAACGCGCTCAAAATGATTTATTAATTTAATAGAAATAATTATATATTTATAATATAATGTAATAATTATCAGCGAGATACAGGAATGCCGTTCCGTCGTGTTCCGTCAGAAATCAAGCCTTGCGTAAGACCAAAATCCAAATAATCGAGAAAATGACATTTCTAATCCTGTTGTGTGGGTGTAAAAGCTGAACATTGAGATAGGCCGAAAAAAGGAAGGTGCTTTTGAAGTATGGACACGGAAGAAAATATTAAACGTACAATGGGAGGGCAAGAAGATAAATGCCGAAATTTTGAAAAGAAAACAGAACTTTCTCTAAAAGTCAAAGCCAAAAAATGGAAAATAAAATATTTTGGACATACTATGAGTCGAACAAAATCTCTAGAAAAGGATATTATGCTTGGATTGATAGAATGAAGCGAAAGAAAAGGGTGTAAGTGGCACAATTGAATAACTAATACACAATATCACAAACAAAAGGAAAAAGGCAGTTCGAGTCCGAGTGAGCAATGAACAAATTGCTAGCATCCTATTGCTGTGTATATCCAGATAGGTCTAACAAGGCATGGCTTGCGATCTATGTTCTAGTACTATTTCTCTGCGCGTTCAGACCCGCGAAGAATTGGGACCTGCAGATGAAAGGAGAGATGCTCACAGCCGCTGCTTGACCGGGATTGGAGCCGACAAATAGACATCATCGCACTGAACAGTGTGTTTGATACCCGTCTTTCATGCGTACATTTTGCCATTATTAGGGAAGAACTCGCTGAATTATCGGCGCGTCCCCTCCCAGTTTCGGATAGCAAGAAAAGCGAAGGAATGATGCTCAAGTAATACAAATGCAAATATCAATGTTCAAAATTAAAACATCTTTCAAAAACCTGGTTTAGAAACATCGATCAAGTTTGTGCGGAAGATAATTTGTTTTGACAGTGGCCGTGATTGTTAATTTATAATTACGATTTAGACAAAACGGCAAAAGAAAGTAAAAAGAATAACAGCGAAACTAAGCCTGAAAACTATCGCCCAGGGTCATCTTATGGAGTCACAACTTCCTCAAATGGGTACAGGACGGTGGGCGAGAGACCTTACACCTAGAGTGCTTGCGTTGGCCGCCTCTCTGCGTACGGTAGGACATACGTAGGAAATGCCAGAAAAATTGGGTCATTTCTTGGGCTGAAGATAGTCTCGCTTTATTCGAACACATGTATTGACAGTGGTATAATGCAATATTATTTCATATTTTAACTTTTTTATAAAATTGTGATTATCGGTTCTTTTCATTCACAACAACTCATCAAGCACATCGATAATAAACATCAGGTTTTATAAATGTTTCATTTTTTTACGAAATATGTTCATGTGTCTATACAAAATCTATGTTTTGAAAATATCAACATCAGTGTTGCATCCCTATTCTCGACACCTAGATGAGGATCGCCGATTTAATACGTTTGCATTCTGATTCCCTAATATGAGGTTTATCAGTGACTGGTATGCTACGTTTTACTAGTAGTATATAAATCTTATAAATTGAATTGCTACCCGATTAAATGTTACTGATAAGCATGTACGATTTTAGAAAAATGGTATCTTCATGTAGAAATGTAAAAGTTGCCGAACTGTATAACAAAACATAATTTATCCCCCTCATAGACGGATATTCCTCTTCTAGTGTGGTGTTCCTGTCTAAGGGTTAAAGTTGTATTGCTTTCATGACAATTTAATGCATTAAAAATACATATATATATATATGTCACAATACAATGATTTACACTACATCCTTTTATGTTATCATTTACGTAGTTTGTATCAAAATGACGCGCCGGGAATTACTTATTCCAATCTTCAAGTTTATACAAATATAACAGAATCATTTTATATCGATATAACTTACTAAATAAGCTGGGACATGTCACGATTCTTAATATTAGATTTTAATGTTTGTTACAGTGTTGGATTCAGAATGCATCTCGCCTGCGCGCTATTTTACCACTTCTTCAATTTTGTCCGAAAGTACGAAAACAGTTTTAAAATTTTACTTGGGAAAACAGATTCATCAGGTGAAGTCTATCAAGGAGACAAACGCCGCTTTGAGATCAAAAATCGAGTCGCAGGATAAAAGAGCTCGTGCGTAATTTCGGCTCATTCTTTCTGGTAGTGGAATGATAACGGAAGATCTTAGAAGTAAAATGTATGTAAAATAAGATGTTAGGCCATGGAATATTGGTGATATCTACACAATTAGTTCAATTTTCTTTTTGAAATCAGTTTCCAAATCGGAATTGATATTTTGAGTAGTGCCTCAAATAACTTTTTGATGGTATGAAGACGGAAATATGTGAACAAGTTTTATACGACTATTACAGATGATATGGGACCGTTTGGTTGTGTTACAGCATCACTAGTTTGATAAGTAGAGAAAAATATATTGAGACTGAATGGGACGAAAGCTTAAACTGACTGCCCAGCTTGCCTGTCTGAAAGTTCGGCCTCCCGCGCCGCTGGCCGCCGGGTTTGGCCGTTCGGCCGCGTCGAGGGAGGGCCCAGAAGGGGTGGGGTGAAGCAAGGGGAGCGGGAAGGGGGAGGAGGATCAGGTATTTTTTTCCGAAATTTCACTTTACGCCGCTCCTATTCAACCGATTTGCATGATTGACACGGCGTTGGATTCAGGAAGCACGTCGTCATCGCGCTATAAGCCCACATTTTTTAATTTCTTCCCGGAATTATGAGAAATCATTTAAAAAATATTTTTGGAAATATTTTTTGAAAAAACGGCATCGTACCGTGAATTCTATTTTAAAAAGGAGTCCAACGCCGTTTACAGATCGAAAATCGGACAATTTGTTCAGACGTTATCGGTCTAGTAAATTTTGCTTATTTTGGTGCTGCCACGTGGTGGCGACAAATTGAACTAGTGTCGGTACATTTAGCCTTAAGCCCACCACCACGGCCCATCACCACGGTGGCATTTAGGCACGTTTTTTTGCGACATTCTCAGTCGTGCCGCTAGATGTTGCATGATCGCGACCGTATCAAGCAGTGTTGCAAATCAAGCGACATCTAGCGGCGCGACCGAGAATGACGCAAAAAGCCGTTCCATATTCCATCGTAAAGAAGGCCTTCAAGCGCTACGTTGTAAAAACTGCAGTATATGCGCCGCCGCACAGCAGCAGGTCTGCGTAGTGAAACTGCGGCCCGTGCAGCGTCGCGAGGCGCTGGTCGGTGGCTGCGCGCGGAAGGCGCCACGGAGTCTGCACCCGGGCTGAACGAAAACAATGATATGGAATGGAGGTGCTGCGAAAGGATGACCTTAAAGCTTTGCCCAAAGCTGCAGGTAACTCGACTTTCCCAAGTCCCGAGCTGTTTTGTTCGCCAGTAGAAGAGTAAGATATCGCGCATCGTAGTAATTTACATTTAGCAAACTGATGATTTTGTTACTTTTAAAGTTGGTAATTCTTCGTAATACTGTGTCATAATACTTTTCAATATCTTATATCATTTTATGTATTTATCACTGCCCTACCAAAAGTGTTGGCGTTTATTGTGAAGCGCACGTGCCTCGCGTTCCCGTCCTCACTTTCGCGTTGCCCTTCCCATTCGAGGACTATTGTGGAGCGGCCTTTGCGGGAGTTTGGAGGGGAATCGCCCGGCTTCATGTAGTTCAGTCATCAATTTCCCTCCCCCTCGCTTCCCAGCTAATCCCTTTTCACTTTTCGTTACTCCATCCCGTTCAACCGGTGTTTCGGATGGAATAAACGTTTTAATAAAGTTTGCATTCATAAGTAGCGCATATAGATGTTTTGGTACCTGTTCGAACATATGGCAGAATCAAAGGAATTGTGTATGTTACGTCAGCGAAGCAAGAAGACGCTCTTAATAGGTAATTTCATATTTTGTTTTCGCACACTTTTAAGCGATGAGTTTCAAAGTTAGCAAATCTCTAAAAGGACATGCAAATCTATATATTTAAAAAAATAAGGTATTCTGCAATGGCTTCGTTTAGAGCTTCTACTGAACCGATTGTTGTATTTTTTCTTTTAAATGAAAGAATATGATCCCTAGATGTGTTATCAGATATTGTTTGTGTTGATTCACCAACATTTACGGTGTAAATCAATTAATTAAATCATTCTCTAATAGTATGCTTATCAATAGTCAATTGTTTTATTTCAAAGGGTGGCAGTTTCAAAATCGATATACGAGTCCACGATGCTTGATGTTTTGTTTCGATTGTTGAGATTTGTTTACAATTCATCAAGGTTTTGTTTCAGTGTAATAATTGCATTGTGGTATTGACAGTTTGCATGTATTTGCTTCTGTGGTGTATTTTGTAGAGAACACAGTGGGTTTTGCTCGGTTGTACTTTAGTGAAGTTGATTTCAGGTTATGTCGAATTCGGAATCGTTGTCCACCCGCCCCAAAAGACGCAAACGTACATTAACTGGACCCAGGGAAATAGAAAGTCAACGTAGGTGTCGTGATAGTGAGATCATTTGGTTTTCTATTGGGTCATTGTCTATGAAATGTCAGTTTTGTTCTGCTTTGTACTTTCCATGTGAGAGAAATTCTGCAAACGATTTACTCTGTGTTGCTTAAATGGGAAAATAAGTTTACCTTCGAGTAATATGCCAGAAGAAATCAAACAGTTGGTAATAGGAGATGATGACACAATAAACATTTTAGAAATAATATCCTTCAGTATAATAGTGCTATATCTTTTGTGCCGATATTGCATTGCCACCTGGTCATGGGCCGTACGTGTTCAAAATTTTTGGAACTCATCACCGAATATCTTCGTTATACCCTCAAGATCCAAATAATGCAATATATTGTGAACATTAGTCTGGGTACAGTATTTTACAATTATCTCAGATCTCACCGTCAAATTTTGACGGGTTCTCACTAGTATTTCTTGAAAACTGAGAAGTGAATAAAAAAATCGATCAATGTGAACTCAACCTAGCTATCTAGTTGGTGACGAAAATTCTGCCACCGTCGGTAACCGAACCTAAAACCTCCCGGTCAGAGGCACTGCAATGACATCAGTTTGTACTCTGAGCCACTTCTCCTGGTAAGCTACGGTAGCGAAAAACGCGAGATTGTCTCCTGATTTATTCTTAATATCAGACCCCCTCTTCGTCGATCACTAAGCCCTTGCAATTTACTTGTGTGCAATAAGTTGGTTAATGCACGCTGCTGATAAACGAAGAAGGGACAAAAACTGCTTTTAAAATTTAATGTACGGTAGCAGAAACAACAAGATAGACCAGTGTGGGGGATAGAGCCATACCGTCCGTACCTACCGTCAGTGCTTCTCGTTTTTACGTCTTCACTGTTCATGAATAGTTATTTATATAATATAATATAATAATTATTTCATGAATATTATGTTACTGACATTTAGAATCCTTCGAAATATTGATATCTAATTTTTATATTTTCTCCTTATCATTGCAATATTCAAATTGTGCAATTCACCATACTAAGTAAAGGAAACGTTTTGGTTTATCTCAGAGCCTCTCGTGTTTTTTTAATTTGTTGACGGACAGAACATACCACAACAATTCACACATAAAAATGAAGTTTTGGAACATATTTTCAGAGAAATTTCTAAATAGGCAAGATATACGAGACAGAACAGGTTTTGTCGAAGTAATGTGCTGAAGGTGGAGTCAATTGCCCACATCTCCTTTCATGTACGTAAGTTGTGGTGAATCATTTGGGTCAAGTAAGTCGTTATATTCATAACGTATTAACAACTTAATAATATCAGTTAGGATTCACTAGGTATGCCTGACTCCCCCTCGAAACTTTCTACAGTCACAATACAAGTATACGTTTCTTCTCAAGGGTAACTATGGGGAAGAGTGCAAACATTCTTCTGCCCAAAAATAAGAACGTCATTCACATTACGTATTTACGTTTGTAAGAGTCCTTGGTAACGAGATGTCAAACGAGTTCTGCTGACTGAGAATGTAAGTCATGTATGTCTTCGATTTCACATTAAGCTACATTGTATGACATGTATTTCACTTACATCACTTTATTTTTTGAGGTTATTTATATCATAGTTATTGATCAGTACAATTCAGTAGCAAAGTTTTATTTTTGCCAGCGTAAATCATTGAAAGGTTATATTGTTTTATCTAAAATTACTAACTTAGAACACACAGTGGCAATCTCTGGTAAAGTGCAGAGAAGACATTTATAGCGTATAATAATATAGCCCTGCTCTTTGAATCGACGAAAGTTATTAAAAAGATGTTTGGAAATAGGATAATCAAATTCAAATTATAAATAATACCATTTTCAGAAATATATTTTTTCACAAACTTTGAAAATGTGATTAGCAAATATGAAAAAAAGGAGATACACGCGCGAGCTGCAGCGGGGAAGGTAATGATAGTTGACCCGTCTAATAATAATCGTTTCCATGTTGTCGCGGCAGGAAGTAATAAGAGCCAAAATTTATTGCTTATTTATCCTTGAAAATAGATTTTATTACATGGGAGTTTTTTTGTTTGTTTTATTCTCCCATTCAAAATTCAAAATTTATTGGTTATTTATCCTTGAAAATAGATTTTATTACATGGGAGTTTTTTTGTTTTTTTTTCTCCCTTTCAAAATTCAAAATTTAAGTTGTATATGACTTAGTGTAGGGATCACAGAATTTTGAAAATGTGCACACAATTCACTTTTCCCCATAGCACGTCATACGCAGTTTTAACTGTTTTTTTGACGTAAAATAAATAAATAAATAAATAAGCGCAAATCGTGCTGGAAGGCTGCTTCATATGAAAATATATTTCATATAAAAAAACGAATTTGAATAATGTTTAGACACTTTATTACTAATTACTTTATTTAATTTTTCTTTTCTTTGTTACTTCTGCTTCGTATACTCATTTCCCACAGGTGCAGGAATATGTTTCAATGTCAATTTCTTTGCCTGTTTTGGTTTCGTATATCGTTTTAAGAAATAATTCTTTTATTTGTTGTACATAAAAATAATGTGAAATAAATTAATAAATTTATGTAAATTAACAATTCTCGGTTACGGTTGAACATCTTTTTTAACAGACAAAAATCGGTGTTAAACCTCCTAAGCTGAACGTAACAAGTTAATGAGAGAATTTCTCAAGTTAACGAGATGATGAACTCAATGTCCTTGAGATTCAAAATGTTAAATTTCACTGTCAATTGACAATTTGAAATCTGATGACTTGTTTATTTAATGGATAATTTCTTTGCTTTAGTACATGAATTGGTAATTAAACTCTCCAAAACACTGTCATCCAGTGACGTACCGCGAGCCCCCGTAGCAATTTGTATAACTCAAATCATGCGACAGATGCTCTGGGCGAAGTGCCCGTGAACTCAAAGTTAACTAGTTGTAGTTATAAAGTCCGCAACCATGACATTCTTGTTCTAGAGCAACATGTTGCCTTACTGCGCCCACAAATTGTCCACCTACATACTTTAGATATAGTTACCAGATACAGTGCTTCACTATTCATTGAAGTTGGGTGAATACTTTTGTTTCGCTATAATACGAGGAATTTGTACCGGAATAAAATTGAGTTAACATTTCGGAGTTAATCGAGAACCACACTCGAGATATTAATATTATCAAATAGATGGAGACTTCCTATGATTTTTGTGGTTTATTCTGTATCTGATCCAAGCCCTTCATATATTAACAGAATAATAAATTAATATATTAGTAGATCTCAATTCTGAATTTTAGAAACCTTCACATTTTTTCTGATAATTCAGTATTTCCTTAATTACCTTAGCTCTTTAAATAATTTGGCAATAAAAATAAAACACATATCTTTTTACAGTTTTGACGAACGTCAAGATGAATAACAAGAACTTAAGGGAAATCTATGCAGTCTCTAATTCGTTGCTAAAATGTTGGAGAAGCTTGTCAGTAACAAGCAGTCGGTGCTTCCAAACCAGCAAGATTTGCAGGTATCCATAAATAATAATAATAATAATAATAATAATAATAATAATAATAATAATAATAATAATGATAATAATTACAGAATCCTTTATATTATCAGAGGCGAGTCTGACATCAATGTCACCGGATTTGAGACTAGCGAGTGTCAAGATAGACTTATTGCATAGTGGAATTAATTAATATTCTGATATTCTTTTATAGCAGAACTTTTTTTGAAGCGGTAAGAAATTATGAAATTCCTGTTATGAAATTCCTCTTCATTAAATTCTGGTAAATTTTTCTTTCTCGTATCAACTGGGCAGTCTCGTACCACGGGGTGGGCCTGCTTAGATAAAAGTCCCCAGACCCGCGTCGGGGGTAGTCTTGGAAGGAAGCCTGGGTCGAAACTCGGGTGCGGAACACTGCCTACGGGCAGTCTCCCCGCAAAAACAACCCGTACGATAATAATAATAATAATAATAATAATAATAATAATAATAATAATAATAATAATAATAATAATAATAATAACTGGGCAGTAACAGAAAGTTATGCTGCAGGGGTTTTTTTTACAGAAAGAACCTTTTGTGGAACCCAGAACTGAAAACGAGAATGTCTCCTCTTCTATGTGTAGAAAATTATTTCCTCGTGTATGTAGTGTAGTCGGAATTCACATTTCAAGGGTTGCTAATACTGAAAATATTTTTTGTTTTCTCTAATGTATGACCTCTGTGAACATCATTCGCGCCTTAATTGTGTACAGGATTTTCTCAAAAATTCCCTGATCAATCTGCAGTGAGAGTTTTGCAAGAGGTGGATTGAATAATAGTAGTGTAAGTTTTAGTTAACCGACATACAAAGCAAATCGATTTTGAGGTGAAAAAATTTCCTCATCAATCTGCGGTGAGATTTTTGCAAGAGGTGGATAAAAGAATAGTAGTGTAAGTTGCAGTTAACCGACTCACAAAAAAAATCGATGTTTGGGTGAAAAACGTTGTATCTAACCCTATCTGGAGCTGCTTAACCCATTCGCGTCTTTTGACGCGTCTTACCGACTTTTGACGTCAAGGAGACGCGAGTGAGTCAGGTCGGTGAACAGTATTCGAGCGTCTGAAAATGATTTCAACGCAGATATTTGAAACATATTTAAATTGACGGCTTATTCTGGTGTGTATCTGGATATTATGTTGGAATTTGGTTGTCCCATTCCTAGTCGATTCTTCATTTTAAATTGAAATACTGCAGTAAGAAGGAACGCAGAGGTTTTAAATCTGAGGGGAAGGCTCGTGCAGCGGGGAAAAAGGAGGAAGCGAGTGGGGTAAGTGTCCTTTGGGAGGCTTTCCGTTGCTGGGTGTCCCAGTGTGCGTAGTGGAACGGCTCCTCGGTGGGTGAGGGGTTAGCTTACTGGCCTCTGAACCTCCAGTGCGGGTTCGATCCCGGCCGAGGAACCCGGATTTTCGAAGGGCGGAAAATCCACAGTAGCCATGTCACCCTTGTGGCATGTAAAAGAACCCTGGCAGGATGCCCGGCAAAATTAAATCCCTCCGACAACATCCCGCCCTAACGAGATCCCACTTTCTCCCAACCAGACATCTCGGATATAGTTAACTGAGCCCGACATCTGGCGGAGAAAGTGAGAGTCAAATCCCAGGCGCAGATGGGACTGCCCACGGGGTGCGCCTGCTTAGATAAAAGTCCCCAGACCCGCGTCGGGGGTAGGCTTCGAAGGAAGCCTGGGTAGAAACTCGGGTGCGGAACACTGCCTACGGGCAGTCTCGCCGCAAAAATAACCCATCGATATATATATATATATATATATATATATATATATATATATATATATATATATATATGTGCGCAGGAAGGACGACTGTTCCCGCGGGAACGTGCGGGACCAAGTGCTCTGCCCAGTGGCGGAGCCCCCGAAGAAAGCCAAGGACAAGGTGACGGTGGTGGGCGTGGGGCAGGTGGGCATGGCCTGCGTCGTCGGCGTCCTCATGCAGGTCAGTGTTGCCCAGTCCTCCGCCCCCAACCCCCTCCTAGGCCCAATGGGCCCGGAAGTCCCACCGCGAGAGGTGGCTCAGTGTATCAAATGATGACGCTGCAGTGCCTCTGACCGGGAAGTCAAAGGCCCGTATTTATAAACCTCTGCCATGGCCCTGCCAGGTCTAGCAGGCTACCAATGTTCTGTTTTGTGATTTATGAACGGTCCCCAGCCAATTCCAGTAGCCCCTTAAGCTTCTAGCAAGCTCCCAGATGGCAGGCCCCGAAGAGCTCTGCTGGCAGTTTCTTAAATACGATCCCGATGGTGGCAGGATTTTCGACTTCACAGCTAAAATTCTTGGTGTCTTCCTATAACTTTAATTGTGAAAACACATTTTTAATGAAATATATTCATAAAAGCATCTTCAAATGTGGCCATGTTGAATTTTTCGAAAATAGTATTTTTTGTGTAAATTGGCGTCAAATGTAGTCACCCGCTCCGTTTTTCTGCGCTTCGTGAACGTAATTCCAGGCAGTTGGATGCTACGTAAGTTACAATTAGTATATTATTTCATATTTCATTGTTCGTTTCTTACCTTCGAGCTTTTTTATGTTTACAAATTAATCTTTTAAAAATTATTTAAAACCTTTTTTAAATGTATGAGCGCAAAAATTGCTAGCCTTCAGAGTATATCGGATTGGAATGCAATAATGGCATTCCACGCCGGCAGACAGCAGCATGCATTTTTGATAATTACGTCTCATTGTTGGAACATGATTTATCTGTATGAAAAGCAGCTGTAATCGTCAAATTTGTGGTGATATTAGCTTGAAAATATTTAGTTTTTTCACGAAATTTTCTACGATTTATAATGAGTTTTACAAAACTTATGACTGGAATGTGTTGATTCGGAGAGAATTCGTAGTATAAATAATATTACATAACAATTACCAAGAGCGAGAAAGTACTGTTATTAAGTGCGAGAAAGTACTACGCTTAGTAATATTTGAATACACCTACAATAATCATAGGAAACTATTTTTGAGCTTTGTGAAGCACAATATTTTTTAAAAAATTCGAATTTAAAAATCTCAAAGAAAACCCCCAACCAAAAAACAACAACACATGTGCACCTTAAAACATCCAATGAAAAACAAACCAACTAAATTTAGGGGGATACCCCCTAACCAGGCAACAATATCCTAGGGCTGGAAACTCGGCGGAGGTGGATTTTCGATGCGAGCTGGAGAGCTAGGTCGAATTCAATCACTGCCATACTCTGCACTACCTTATGAATACTCCACCTTTCATTTCGAAAAGCAATCAGACTTAGAACTTGTCCCGGCTGCGGCGGTGCCCCAGCTGGGAGAGGTCAAAAGGCGAACAAATCCCGTACGCTGACGTAGAGGCAGGTCGGCGTCCGCCGGATATCACGTTTCAGCGAGGTAGGAACACCGCCATCTTCCGGAATGTAACATGCGCTATATTTGGCAACAAGTTGACACACTCAGAATTAATATTTACTTAAGTTTGTTTTACACGGTTTTTGCATCCTTTTACATTTTTCTGTACAGAAAGTGGTTGAGTGGAAAGGACGTTTGTTTCTACGCGTTATAATTCGGTGCCGAAACTGGATGAAAGTGTTTCCGGCGTTTCACACAATCATTTCTGCTCTGTTCGTATTCGTGCTAAAAATGCTTCCTCCGGGCACCGCAAAAAGATCAAACCTGTGAACATCGTATCGCATGGTGACAAATTAGATTTTGTTATTTTAGGACCGAGCACGGAACGCAACATAAGAACACAGTATATAATTATTAATCTCTACATAATCACTTCACATTACAATTCAACACATCAGAACGCTCACAAAACTGTACAAAAAGAAAAAATCTCACCACACGCATAACAAACAATAGAAAGTTCCGAAAAGTGACACCAGGATCGCGGTAGTCAACTGGATGAAATCTGTACCGAAAAATGAAGCATGCATCGTTTTTTCGTACAAATTACATCCAGCGTGGTCTGTCTCTTTTGTGCACCGGCGAAAAATGATGAAAAAATTATCTTGTAAAACAGGCTTTCCTCTGGATACGTGACAATGTTACATGACTGATTTTTCATGACGTGTTTAACCGTATCCCGAAGATACCCAGTTTTGCACGTCTGGCTTAGCGGCGGATTGTGTTCCCAGTTCAGCGGCTGAGTTTGGACTCTCGCTAACTCTTCTGTTGTTCGCCTTTGTTCGCACAAGAATTGCTTTACACTCGGCGAGAGCGCGAAGCTATTTGGCTTGAAAAGGACCGTTTGCAGAACTGAGTCGCTCTTTCAGAGGCGACCCGACGCCGCACACGCCCCATTTCCCGAGCATCCATACTGCGGTTTTTACAGAGCTGCCTCTCAAGGCCTCTCAATTCCCATCACCTCGGTGACATTATGGCACGGCATTTCGCGTCTTTCTCTGTCGTGCCTCAAGGTGTCGCATGTTCGCGACCGTATCAAGCAGTGCTTCAGATGAAGCGACTCTACCGGCACGACCGAGAAAGACGCGAAAAATCGTGCCACAATGCCACCGTGATGACGGACATTGAGTGGCCTTGAGAGGCAGCTCTGTAAAAACAGCGGTAGACTTGAGTACTCAGATCACCCGGTCTGGTATCAATTAGCGCTCTGCATTCTTTAGAGAAAAAAATCGTCCTCGAACGATCGGCTCCCTGCCACCAGCAGAGAACGTTCGAGCACCTTCCCCAATAGGTAGCTTCAGCTCGAGCGCTGGAGATCGGGGTTCGATAAAGCAAACAATTCTCTGAAAGGTGGTTGATGCAAGAAAAAGGTTGGAAACCTCTGCTCTAAGATGACTACTCTCTTAGTTACGTAATATAATTTTGGCACTCACTATTTAAGTTCATTCATTCAAAGATAATTTTCAATTAAAATATAAATAATTACGCGAAACGTCAACAATAATTTGATTAAATATATGTCTACAAGAAATATTTAATAACAAAATCTTTTAATATATATTTACATTCTTTCCGATGTTCAATCTAGCATTTTGTCAAAGTGAATTGTATTTCAAATTTGTACAAATTGTCTTGTGGTGTGTGTGAGTGGCCGTGCGTGACGAAGGTTCTAATGGTGTGTTCTGTGTGCAGAAAATTTCTAATAACCTGGCGATGGTGGACATGAATGAGAAGGTCCTCCAGGGTGAGTTGCTGGACCTGCGCCACAGCTCCGTCTATCTGAACGACGCGGTCATCTGCGCCGACAAAGGTGGGTGGGGTTCTGCACATTAAGCAGGAAGAACATAAACTAGGAGTATCTCGTTATATCCAGAGGCATAGTGCGGGTATCACGGGCGTTATTGACACGGGATCCCATGGTTGTAGAAATAAAATTTATTCACCTTGACACGAAAAAAGGTATACAACACTTTCAATCAAGGTCATTGATAATGATCTAGTCTTAATATTTTCATGTCGTACACCATTGTTATTAGGGTTAGTTTTTAAAAAGTTCACTGATATAGAATGAGGAAAATATTATTTCTTCTCTTATTCCTTTCAATATGTGTAATCACCGCTTATGAAAGTATTTATTTAAAAAATAAGGGGGGGAATTATGTATTTGGCACGGAGTTAGTTTACACGTCTGTGGTTGTCATTCACCGTGTGTTTCTCTGTCACTCGATCGGTATTTCTATTTGCTTTGTGTTCCTTTCTGTCCCTCTCACCCCTTTCTCACTCCATCTTCTCTCCCCTTCCTCACCATCCCTTTCTCCCTTCCCCAACAATGTCTCCCTATCCCTATCTCTCTTTCTCTGTTTTCCTACTTCCATATCCCGTTATGTCTCCCTCCTTCTCATCCTCTCTCTTTTCCTCTCCCTTCCTCAGCTTTTCCTCCCTCCCCCTTTCCCCTCCCTCTGCCTTTGCTACATTCAGTAGCATACAGAGCCGCGTTGAGGCTCTTTCTCCTTACATCCGTGGTTCTTCCACCGAGATTTTTAGTGGATAGTAACTACGTAGCTCGATATTGTTGCATTTATTACACCACACGAGGATTACAAAATTCATCTAAAATATTCTTCAGAGAAGTCAAACATTTAAAGTTCTTAATCAGTTTATTAGTAAATAAAACTATTTGATGTGATATCGAAAGATGAAAATAAATCTACCATTTTTCGGTTACTTAATTTGAATTAACATGACGAATGTGAGTAAAAAATAACTTAGAAGTTTTGATGATTTTTATATTCGTTGTATAAGAAATTTTCATATTAGTATGCAAATTTTTGAATTATTTGAAAGTTTATGAATTGTATTATTCCCAATCTTGCGCTCTACTGATCTCAGATCAGAGGAGCACGTAAGTGCCTGGTGTCTACTATGTGGTCGAATATGCATCCCATCGAGTCACAAAGGATAACCGGCTGTCAGTTGGATAAAAAAATCTTGTAAAAATATTATTCCCATTTGAAATTCAGTCCTATACCAATTTCTGTTTACACTAATGTTTTCCTCTTGCATCAGATTTAACATTTCATGAGCCTGTGTCAACACAGATTACTCCGTGAGTGCCAACTCCAAGTTGATCATCATTACGGCGGGAGCCCGCCAGCAGAAGGATGAGTCGAGGCTCAACTTGGTCCAGAAGAACGTGGAGATCTACAAATGTATGATTCCTGAACTGGTGAAGCACAGCCCGGATTGCATATTGCTGATTATCACTAACCCAGGTGTGTAAACATGAAATAACTTCTCTTAAAATGTGACCTGGGACAGTAGAACAGATCATTTTTCCCCGCGAAAGAGATCCCACGAAAAAAGCGACACGTGGAACGCAATGACATGATGCTATTTTCAAGAGATGTTAGGCTAGAGTGGTGCCCACTATATCCCCCACAATATTATTCTGATCACAAAAAAATCATTTTTACTCAAAAAGTGTATCATTATAGTCGGTAATTGTACTAAAACGGAACAGGCTGAAGCCTAATCCTTGTTGGTAGAAGAATTTTACTGAAAAAGATTCCAATAGGCAATTTTCAGTAAAGCTATGAATATAGTCATAACTTCGTGTATTTTCATTCAGAATTCTTTTATACTTGGTATAAAATTAAAACATGAAAACACTATTTTCAGAAGCGTTCTCTAATCCACCTCTAACGAGCTCTAATGACAATGCTCTCCGCTTTGGATCTGCAGGAAATCTTTAAGAAAAAAATACGAAAATATTTACGAAAATATTTACGAAAATTAACGAATAAGTTGCAAAGTTACTCAGTGTTCCAAATTACATTGAGTAGCTACTTACTTGTGGAAAGTAATTTCCAGTTTTCCCATAGGGTTAGTACAGCCGTTTGCCGCACAAGTATCTATAACAAACTGTTACAAAAAGCTATATATTCTGAACAAGGCTTTTGCTTAATAACGATGCCAAACAACACATTTAAACACGAACACAGATAGAGCACTCACACCCAGTTTGTCTATGCCGCGCTTTCTGGACACCAATATGGCGAAGGTGGCTTCAAGTTTGTGACGTAATGCCATCTCCCTGTATTCATAGCTCCGTGGTTCCATCCACTCGAAATCAGCTGGTGAGTCAAGGCCATCTGCAATATATGTAATAGAAGGATTTGAGCGCTCTCCTCGCAAATGTGTAAAAAAATAAGCTGTTTTGGTGAAGTAAGTCACACAATTTCACTCGAAGTCGTCCGGTAACAAACGTCTAAAACTCCTAAGGTCACGGTCATAAAGCATCCAAAATATCGATCGATCATTACTGGACGATTAAAAGCAAACACGCCCCACGTATTTCATAAAAAAGACACCCGAAATGGAAAACAAATCTTCTCATTATTTCACAGCTCACTTTTTGAAACATTTGGGAGAAGACGCTCAAGTCCATCTACTTGTAATGCAGATGTCTTTGACTCTCCACCTGATTTCTTGCGAATGGAATGCCGACGGAACCAAAAGAAGTACCTTCGTGCGACAGCCGACGTTTTTGGACGCCGTCGGTCACTAAACCATTTCCGTTGGCCAACACATGTTTGAACAAATCCAACATATTAGATGGAAACGTCCGATGTCGACCAATCGAAAAATCGACTCCACTATGGCCCCCCTTTAAGGGTAAGGTCACAGTGCACCTGAAGTATGTGTCGTTGACTACCGGACGACTGCGAGCGAAATCATTCGATTCATTTCAACCAATATTGCACGCGAAACCATCCGAATATTCCCATAATTCTGCAGTTAGTTGTTTGAAAGCAGCACATTTGCAAGAAACACGCTCCAGACCATCTACATGTGATGCAGGTAGTCTTGGTATTACAGATGACATTGACTCTCCAACTGATTTCGGGCGGATGGATGCGACAGAATCAAACGAAACAGATCTTCGTCCGACAGACGATGTTTCCGGACTCCAGCATCAGAAGAAGGAGTTCGGGATCAATAAACATTTGCATTTACTAGCACGTGTTTGAATGAGTCGGGAATATCGAGCGCGAAGTTCAACGTCAACGACGGAAATTTCGCTCAAATTCACTCCACCTTCGGCCGCCGCCTAAGAGCAAGTTGCCGTGTTTTCCAGTGGACGTGATGACGTACGTGGCGTGGAAATTAAGCGGGGCTGTACACTTTCTATACTCAATACTACCGGTACAAATGACCTTAGCAGTTCACGCACTCGGAAAACCTAATCAATCAATTGGATGGGGAAGGAGTTTCGACACTAACGCGATAGCTAGGTCGAATTCAGATGCCGCCTGGAGAAGGGTAATAGAGGCCGGCGACTGATCTGTAGTTTGCTGATCAGTCAGATTATTCCAGGCGAATGCTGGAGCAATACCCTAACAAACGGGCCAAAGACCGCGAGCTTTCCTTCCTCTTCCTCGTCATATCCTCATCCTTTTCGTACTTAAACACACACACTCCCACTACTACACGTGTCGGGAGACCAGTCGGGAGTTATGGACTTGTTCCGGGTAAGGCGACGCCCTACAAGCTGACCTGTAGGCCGGCGCCGGATCTCACCATCCGGCGGGGTAAGTACACCGTCACCTCCAGTGATAAAACATGCACTACACTTGCGGGACGAATGACCACAACCGTTGACGCGAAATATCCAATCCATGAATGCCGTGTGCGCAGTGGACGTGATGACGTACGTGGCGTGGAAGTTAAGCGGGCTGCCGTGCCATCGGGTGATCGGCACGGGCTGCGCGCTGGACTCGGCGCGGTTCCGCTTCTTCATCGGCGATCGGCTGGGGGTGCAGCCCAGCAACGTGCACTGCTGGGTGATCGGGGAGCACGGCGACAGCAGCGGTGAGTCCGTCCGTCCGCCTTCGTTCTCCCCCGCGCAGCGAACTGGATGTAGCGACGACAGGCTCGTGTGGGACCAAAAACGTCCGAGTTCGCTCGCGGAACTTGTACACTCAGTTTCGTCACAGAGGATGGAGGCGGCTACTCTAAATGCCGTAGGAAAAACATTGACTTTGTAACTTTTCGACGGGTTGGTTTCGGACAAAAAATTTACATTGGAACTTCGTGTTAAAAAGCACACACGAAAACAACGAAGCAAATTACTAACGCGCCACAACAAATTTCTGAATGTCAATTTAGCGAGTTCAACCCTTCATTCTTAATATATATATATATATATATATATATATATATATATATATATATATATATATATATATATATATATATATATATAGATGGCTCTACTGCGCATTCTCATTGTATGAAGGTAATTGCCGTCTCTGTTGTAATGGCGTCGATGATGGTAATTTGTACTCCTTCTTTCATTTGTTCGAAGTTGGCTTATTTGATTTTGGCATCCTCGTTGTAAACTAATCGCTCCATTAAAAAGTAATGTGTCACAAATAATTTAAACTAGGAAGTTCCGCACTATTTGTGATTCTTCAAAAATATCATTGTTTTACAATATAATTACACGTTATTTTTGTGATAAGTGTAATGCATATTTTCCAAAAGACTCTGGAATGAGAAGTACGTACGTTCACTACGTGAGTCGTATACACCAATGTCGTCTTTACGGGAGCCATTAGCGAACAGAAATTATTTAAGAAAAGTAGTGTCTTAATAGCTTAGATATCCTATCGCTGTTATCTTGTCAGTATTGCAGGATGTGATGTAAGCACTGAAAATCTACACAACATGCAAATAAATTAATATCAATATTAAGAATGATTGTGGGTTTTCCATTATTGCTACGCGTTATGTGCCAGTGTGAGCTAAGATTGACCCTCCCGGCGCAGTGCCCGTGTGGTCTGGCGTGGACGTGGGGGGCTTGCGGCTTCGAGAGATAAACCCTGCGGTGGGCACCGAGGACGACAAGGAGAAGTTTTCCGAGTTGCACACCAAGGTTGTCCGCAGGTGAGCCGCCAAACAGTTACGCAATAAATGAAATCCTCACTGAACATCAATTACACTCATACCAAGGTATGTACAGTATTTTTAGGAACTATTTGCCGATTTATGGAGAAAAGTCAGAAAGAAGATCTCATTAAAATAGAATGCTCTTCCCGAGAATTCGTCTTGAGAGTAATGCGTATCGATGTGACGGTATTTCTTATATTGTATTGCAATGAAACTAATGCCGTATTAAAGAAAGATGAAAAAATGGAATTCTTGAAAATTTGAATGACAAGGGGATGGAAAAGAAACTTATTTTTACACGTAAACGTCGTAGATCAACGGAAACTTTACTAATACACCAAAAAGGTTTAATATGTGCTTCAACAATTTTACTGGATCAATTCAAAGTAGACGAAAATGGTCAAAAGCTCAATTATGGAAAATTAATATGATGAAATCATAGATTTCCGCGGCCGGAGTCAGTATCTACTCAGCACTAAGGAGACACTGTATCTCAGTCATACACACCAACGTTTTGGCCGTCATGCTACAAAACTTCCTCTTCAAAGCATTTCGCCCTGACGAAGGTCGCAGCATGGTAACCGAAAAGTTAGCATAGAAGACCCAGTATGGTGACTGAAAAGTTAGCCCAGACAACCTAGAAGATTCTAATTTATATAAGTAATTAAAACAATTAACTGACACCACCTGCACCGGCATCACACACGTTACTTTGCCTGTGCTAAGTGTTAAATATGTTTAAAATTGATCAAAGTTATTGTGGTACGTATCGTTACCGTCGCAACCCACATTACGTGATCTGTCCTGTGTGGTCAATTCGTTTCAAATTGGCGAACGCCCTTTCCGCGTGTTCGCAGCGCGTACGATGTGATCCAGCTGAAGGGCTACACGTCGTGGGCCATCGGGCTGACGGCGGCCTCCGTCACTCGCTCCATCCTCCGCAACACGGGGGAGATAAACGCCGTCTCCATCTTCGCCAAGGTGAGCACCGTCCCCAGCAAGCGAAAAGAGAAGTAGTTTTCTTGCACACAATTACTTGCTCTATATTATCACACATGTCGGGAGACCAGTCGGGAGCCTAGAGATTGTCCCAGCTTTCACAATGCCTCGCTGGCGAAGATACCTGGGGAGGGCAACCCTCTGCACGCCTAATGCAATCGGCGTCGATCTCACGTTCCAGTGGAGAAGGAACACCAGCACCTCCTGTGATACAACATTCATTACACATAAGGGAATAATTACCATAGTAGTTGACGCGCTGGGAAAGATCAGTCAATAAGACATAACGAGTGCATGAGATTTGGAAATTTGTCCATTCGAACACTCTTGTCTGAAGCGGACTGCTTTCTTTACTTCTAAATTTATATATGATATTCTTTACTTCGGCATTACATACATGGGCGCCTTTGGACTGTTTATGGACTCTGATATTCACCGACAGGAACCGACAGAGTCATTCCCGTTTATCGAATTGCTGTAAAGCGTTTTCCTCGGTTTCATGATGATGTAAAGATGCTATAATAATGCGGTAGGAGAATTTTCGTCATGCCCGCAAAGGACCAAAAACGTCACTGACTTGTTTAGAAGGTAACTTCAGACACACGTAACAGACACATCGAAACTCTGTAATTAGACCAATTTAATGATTGTTATTAAGCATGAAATTAAAAAAAAGAAATAATTTGTTAGCTGGGAGGCACGCACTCCATACGGATAATGCGTTTGTCTCAGAGAAGAAAAACGAAAAAGGGTACATAGAAACCCACTATTTTCTTTCTAACAAATTTTATTGACTGAAGTATCCATTTTAATCCTTAGTTACATTTTATTCTGGTAAAACAACAATCTTGTGACTTGAAAAATAACTTCATAGTCGTTCTATGGACGTCTCTCTTCAGGATACTGTATACGACTAATTTAAAATTGGAGCCTCATGGCTTCTACCTAATAATATATTATTAGGTTCGTGAGCTACCTTAAAGCAACAGATTTTTATTCTTTTGTTCCTCACACAAGAAATTTACTTCCAATTACCCGTTCTTTTACTGAATATTGTCTTAGCCTTCTGGACCCAAAAGATCCAGTTTTGCTATCACCTCGTAACAATTTCCCAAAATATCGCGATCTATTACGAGAATTGAAATTTTTAATTAGGAATTAGATCGTGGTTATGTCAGCTTGATTGTCAGAGGATAGGTAGCTTGATTCATCATGCGCAAGGTGTGTTGTGTTGGTAAGCTTGCTTCAGCATGCCAAAGGATATGGTCGTGGCTAGGTTTAGGGAAAGCGTCTCGTGCAACCCTTGCCCTCTCTATACACCCCCTCTCAGCCGGCGCTCTTGCCTAAACGAGAGCACAATATTGCACATATTTAAATACAACCTTTGTTATATCATCTGCATTCTCTCATTATATCCTTTAATTTATTTAAAAATTAGAATAGTTAAATACTCCTTAAATATTTGCTTTACTACGAGTTATTTTATTTATAAATGTGTATGAAATTGCGGAGTTCTGCTGAAGTCACTACCTGTATCATAATTTTATTTATGAAATGCTCTAATATTTTTTTCTTCTCAATTTAGTATTCATTTAATTTAAATTTGGTTGCTTTATTTTATAAATTGCTGGTCGCACGCTTCTGACTATGATTTTGTAACTTTTATGGAATGCATGGTCTTCTTTCGTACACCACAGGACAAAGATGTTTGTACAAATAACTTAGTGCTTATGATGCATGAAATGCTTATAATTACTAAGGCCAAGAATCGCGTGATAGGTTCTACCACGAGACAATCTACAATGCCTGGTTACGACTACAACCCTTAAAGTAAGAAGCTTGTCCTTTTAATCTACTGACTATCGAGAGTTTATTGTTTTAATTTTAAAACCGCTTAATAATATACATTTCTTTTATTTATTACAATTGAAATGCACTAGAAGAGAGAGTGTGTTACAGTTCACTTCGGGCCCACTGTGCCCTGATCATGCGGGTATTGAGCATTATAAGGTCTTATTGGCTGCGCAGCTAGGTGATTGGGGGGTTTGGGCAAGAACGAGGTTCCAGCGTTGGATTGTGGCTCGCAGGGGTACTTCGGCATCGACAAGGACGTGTACCTGTCGCTGCCCTGCGTGCTGAGGCGGAGCGGCGTGACGCACGTTCTGCGCATGCGCCTCACGGAGGAGGAGGCGTGCCGCCTGCGCAAGTCGGCCGACGTCATCCACGAGGTGCTGTGCGGCGTCAAACTGTGAACACCCTCTGTGTAGCATGCTACAAACGTAATATTGTATTTTATTTGTGTATAGTTTCTTGAAAAACGCATCTGGCTTCATTTCCAATGCTATTAAACATGTATAAAATTATGTAATAGATGTAGATTTCTTGATCATTCACAAATATATTGTTTTCAAATGCAATATTTGTGTGTGTAAATTTAATAAACAATAAGCCGTAGAATACAACAATGATTTTAGGTCAGTCGTCGAAGTGTAGTTTTGCGTAAAGTTCTGAAGGCGAAATATTATAAAAAATATGAGGTACTGAATTTGATATTCGGTCCCATCCAACATTTTTCATTGTTCTCAAACATTTTTTATTGTAACATCTAAATTGCATATTAAATTGTGTCCAAAGATTAGTAGAAAAATTGTCAACATTTCGTAATATAGTAATTGAAGTATATTTCCAAAAAATATTGTATACACTAATACAATAAATAAAAACTTCACTAATGCGAAATCGTAGGCCAGTTTAATATTCGGCCGCCTAAAGACACTAAACAAAATTAAATAATTATTTCTTCTTAGTGTTTAGTTGGATTAACTAGACGTCGTTTTACTTCTCCTTCTACGTTTTGGTACGTTGTTAAATGTATTCAGGGTCCATATTCTCCCATTCTTGAGTCAACTTAGTTTTGAGTTCTTCTTTTGACGTAATGGATGTTTCTCGAATTGAATGTGAATACCCAGTTTTTTAGAACTTTTCTACAAGTTCTTAAGTATTTGGAGATTCTGTTTTTTGTTAATTGAATTCTCAATGAAGGCCATGTACCCACTTCTGATGCGGAAATACACCCCTAGACCATTACCTGCTCGCACAATGCTTGACTAGCCTGCAAATTTTTCTTTTGAAGCTCTGAATTTGGTTTTGCTAAACCCTTGCACATCCATCAGATTTGTACCAGTTAAATTGACTTTCATCAACAAATATAAAGACCTTCCACCATTCTCTTTTCTTATTTATGTGCTCCTTCACGAAAACTATTTTTTCTTCCTATTAATTTTATTCATCTTTTACTGGATACTCTGGAATTGTATTCTATTCGTCGAATAACATTTTCAATGATTCCTGTTTAGTTTTTCTCGAATGTTGTTGGAACGTGTGCAGCAAGTTTTGGTGTACTTACTTTGAAATTTTTCTTTACATCTCAGACGCTGAGGCGTCGTTCATTTTCATTCAGCAGCTGTGAACGACCTTGTTGAGGCAAACACAGGATTTCATCCTCATTCTTATACCTCCAAGACGTACGTCAATTGAAAAGATAAAAATGATCTTGGCAGTCCAGTGTCCAAGTTGGTCTGCAGACCAGCCCTGAGGAAGATCACGACCAGATGATCGAAACGTCGGCAACACAGCCTTCGACATGGCGTCACCCGGACGGCCAAGATCATTTTCATCACTCTGGCCGCGGAAGCCTACGACTTCACGTAATTGGGAAGATTCTTGGGCCAAACGTGGGCTCGTGGACCACAAGTAGACGTGTTCGGTGGAAAAGGTCGCGCTTGAAGGTTCCCACAGTCTGGCACGGAAGATCCACAGCGGGTTCAGAGAGAAGTTCCACACTAAACGCGGCGAAAATTCCCGAGTCCGTTCATATCGCAGCGTTTGGTGATAGTTTTTAGTTGTATGTGAGCGTTTGGTGATAGTTTTCCTCGTCCAATAAAGAAATAGTACACGCTTCAATTCTTGCAGGTGATAGAAAATGATTATCTATTCGGGGGAACGCACCGGCACAGCGCTCCGGTACCCCTTCGCTTATGACATGATACAGAAAAAAGTAACGAGTCAACAGAGGATTTATTATTTTGATGTTTAGATGATCCAACTTAGATGAATTCAAAATGTATAAACACATTTCCGTTCTCAAAAACTATCAAATTATTAGAAAGATAAATGTAATTTTACGTCTTCCTGACAATTTGTCTAAACATGAGAAACCAATAACAGGAAACAACTATTTTTTTCTCTGTAAACTTCTTACCTTCTAAATTTGCGCAGTTTTCATTTAATTCTACTTCTAAGCCCATGTGTGGGATGTGGCCACGAATAGTTAATCAGACCATATGATATGTGGGCCGTCATCACCAACGCTTTGAAAACCGCGCGCCGAGTGGAAGTGCTGTTCTGTGGCTACCACGAAACTCCTAGCGGCGTTATCTGTCGTGGATGGTGGGACGTGGAGGGGCGGCAGTGAGAGGTGTGAGAGACGGTGGCGAGTAGTAGAAAGGTTGCGCCGAGTAGTATAGTGGTCGCATGGGGTGATAGTTAAGGAGATGTGGAGAGAGGACTGGTAGTAGAAAGGTTGCGCCGAGTGGTGTGGCACAGAGTGTTAGGCGATTATTAGTTGCCGAAGACGAGTGGAAGAAGGGACTGGACAGAGGGTGCTGGTGCTGGGGTCTGAGGAGCCGACGCCAGGAGCCGGAGAATCGCTGTCCGCCGGGGCAGCGGGCGGCGCTGGAGTCACCGCCTTGGGCGGTCGTGGCGACCTCTGCTGCGGTCGAGGGAGCTGGTGTGGAGCCGAGGGATTGTCGTCTAAACTGTAAAGTACTGAACTGAGAGTGCCTCTGGTCTCGCTTTGATATGTTATAAAAGTGATTGAGCTGCAGAACGGGTTATCATCTCGTAGGCTACGATCGGTGGTGGAGGGGTGTCGTGTATAGAGAAGTGACTGCCAGGCTACTCAGAATGTTAAGAATGATTTGTGTGTGTTTTTTGTAAATATTAGTTAATTTCCGTTCTGTGTATTTTTTTGTATTTACTTTCTTGTTTTGGAGCGGGCAGGAAAGCCCTTCCATGTTCATTGACAATTAACGAAAACCAGGTGTGACATGGTATGTGTTTGTCGAGAATTAAACAATGTTTGTTTTCTCTAAATGCACTCTGGTTTCTTATTTTGGAAGAGCGTTGGAGCAACGCAGAAACGCATTCCGTTCTTAGTTCCCGATTTCCGTTGCAGGAAACCAAAATAAAGTTTCACATTCTTTGCCGACAACCCCAACGGACGGTGGACCCATGCCACCGCCCGCGCACCAGTAAAGGGGGCGATTGGGACGTCACAATATATTAAACATTCTGTTTACATTATGATAATGGATAAAGCAGAATTCAAAATTCAATTTAGACGCAACCCAGCCTCTGATGTTTGACACTATTGGCACATAGGCGGCCAAATTAATTCAAATTTGGCGCCATGCTTGGAATTCAATCATTTATAACAATTCTTTGGTGCTAATTAACCGCAAAGGGTATACACTTCAAACATCCACGTTCGACTTAGTTAATTTTGCCCAAAAATCAGCGGCCTGACTTCCAGAGAGAAAGGAAATTCATTTTTCGTATGAAACTCTTTGGAAGGACTGATCTGCTTTGAAATTTTGATGGCCATAAGAGCACACCACAGACCAGACACCAAGAACGACCAGGCTAGACAACATTGCACATTGTGGCAATTTTGCGGAATCCTGCCTCTTTCCATATAAGACACGATGGGATCGCATTGTTTGAAGATCAGGAAGCCAAGCGGTTTCAGGGCGACTCACCTCGCTCGTGTAAAAAGCTAAGCAATACGCTTCTTGGCTGCATTAAAAGTTAGTCTTACGTTGGTAGTGTGTCTAGTTCACAGCATTATAGACTATGTGAAACAACGCCTTGGTGCGCGATCTCCACGTAATAACATTTAATACGCACGAATTACGAGAAAAAATAGGAGCAAATGATTTCCTTTTCGACCAGACAGGTAGCACTGACAACTTGTTCAATACTCAATCATCACTCTTACGCGGAGGTAAACTAATAGTTCTTTAATACTTAGTTTTCAGAACTTTCCCTTGTATCAAAGCATTAAAAGATAATAGGGGTCTTGTTCTCGACAAGAACATCTGCAGAAACTCTCTCAAAATACTTAAGCTATATTCGCAGTCTCAACAGACACAACAGATAACTTTGGTACATCCGATCATCTAGGTAAAGGAATTATATTGAATAATTAATGGTTATCTCAATCAGATTGTAATAGCATAAATGCTATCTAAATTGGATATAATAGACTAGCTTTTTAGACGAACAATTAGAACAACATAAACTGAAAAACATAAAATGCACTTCCCAAAAGGAAATATGTTACATCTCTCGGAGTTCACAATGTAAACGCGTCGTAACTGGCATGTTATAATTACTCTACAGTACAACTTGCCATTTTTTTGCCATTCTTGTTTGCCATTTTTAGAAAGCGTAGTGAATTTCATCGATGTTAATAACAATTTTTTTTGTTCGTGAATTTTTTATTGTTGGGGGCCTTACCTTATTTATCTATTTGATTTGTTCCTTTCTACTATGTAGGAAAAATTTAATATATCTTCAACGTTTTTTGATTTATTGATGTTCCTATGTGAAAGTCTGGGCAATGGCCCACTCTAGTAGGTCCTACTACAGGGGGTCCTAAAATCTTCTCCATTGTCCCACATGCCAATGGTGTAAGTATGTATAGCACTACAAACTTGAGAAAATTAATATGGTATGTGGAGGTGTATGTGGTGTGGTAATTTATATGGTATGGAGTAATAATGTCGTGCAAGTGTTGTTAAAATATGAGTTGTTTGATATTGAAAGGGAAAGATTCGTAACGCATATCCTCTAGTTTTCTAAAGTGATACGTATCAAACAACCAGGTCCTATCATTGAAAGTAACGTGATCGGTGGATAAAATTCAATCAAAGATGACAGATTCTCTGACATTCTTGCCTTAGACTCCATCTTCCAGGTGTATTACCATTCTGAAACCAACAAATTAATGTCGTAAATTCAACTCTTTTGTAAGAATTCTTTGCCTTAAAGTTCTCTTCATTTGGTTATGGAATTGTAAGATAATGGTAACAGATTCATTACAAAAAAAGGTGAAATATATAAACTAAATTGTTAATGCACCGTCGAATGTCGGTGGCGCGAAAACGTTTAATTATAAACATTGATAGTTTAAACATTTATATTTTGGACGGTAACATTAAAATGTTCCTCTAATGAATCTTCGGAATTAATTAGCCTAATGAATTTTATATCTTCTCCTGGTTTCTCTTGTTTTTCTAATGTTCATATCACATAAGAGAATTTCTTGAATAAATGTTGCATGTTATATCGGGTTACATTTGTTTTTATTTAAATATTAATTTGTAATTTTCCAATTATTTGGGTCCCCGAATTTCATAATGTAACATATTTGGTGTAGTAGATAAGAGTAATGCATTGGAAAATTATTAAGACATTTAAAAGGAGTACCGAAAACAGTGACTCTTATTAAATGAACTGTTATTTTCCTCAGGTTATTAAGATAACTCAGAGAGGTAATGGATATCAATAAAAACGCATGATCATTTAATTAGCTTTATTAAAAGTAAAGGCATAGATATGAAGACGTTGAAATGAAAACGTGACATGATTTTAAGATCAGGTCATTGATATAAAAGACATGAACATTAAGCCACTGATTTAAGACATGACATAAACCCATTTGAATATTAGGACTTTTGAAATATGTTGGCGAAGGCTGCCCAACAGCCGCACGATCCGTCATCTGTTTCTCGTAGTACGCGCCCTTGTCGCTCGCGTCGGAAGAGGCGGCGGGTGCTGGAAGTGCGAAGGAACCGGCCAATGGCTGGGGAGCAGGGGCGGGGCAGGCGAGGTGCGACCTCTCCGTCAGCAGATGCTTCCTCCTTATCCTCCTGCACTTTCTTGCCATTCTTGCCCTTTATCTCCACATCCTCTTCGTCCTCCTGTGAACGCCAGCACTCCTTGATCCAGCAAGAGGCGCAGTAGCCGCTGTCATTTTCAAAATAGGCAGTTTCCCCCGCGGCGTCAGTTACGGCTCGCAGATTAGTTTCACGGACGCGTTTCTGTGCCTCATCCATATTCCCCACATTCAGTGGCTCGTCCTTGGAGTAGCTAGTCTCCTCAGCTGCGTCATTGGCTGCACGGAATGGTTTAACCTCAAAGTTCTGGCTGCGATTCTCAAAATCTTCCAAGCTATCGGCGCTGTAGCCAAGATCAATGTCCGTGTCGGAGGATGCGCGGAGGAAACGCAAGTCCAGTGGAGGTACTGGTTTAAGCGACTCCCAGGAAAAGAACATCTTCCCTTTCCTGTTACGTAAGTCAGCGGGCAAAACACTGGGCAGGCTGCACCAACGAAGCATGTAGTAATTGTTGCAAACTTCGCAGCACTCCTCTATTCGTCCCAGGATGTCGTAGAGCTCGTTCGTGGAGTGGCAGAGGCGATCCCAATCGTTAAGACGTCGCCTTTTGTAGCGAAAGAAGCCATGTCGATGGTTTAATATGCCTCCCACTTTGAACGGCATGACGGGAGTCGAGAAGAGGCCCTCCTGCGAGATTTGCTTCGTTCACTGCCCGCTTTGCACGCGACCGTACCTACACTGGCTATTCAGAGCGTCTCTGCTTTGTGGTGGTTGCTGCGAAAACGTCGAGTGACTCCTCCTTTGTTGCTTGAACAATACTCATGTAGAGTCTACAATACTCTGACAATATTCTTACATGGTGTGTGGCAAAGGTTCGCTTGCTGCATAAACACAGTGTAAATATCTTGCTTCCAGTGTGAATCCTTGCCGGGAATTCGCAGGGGGTAGAGTGTGCGCAGATGTAGAACATGATATACCACATAGCGTGAATAACAAATTGTACACTCTCACTTCGTTTTACTTAATATCATTTTATATTTATGAAAAGATAGATAAAGATCGTGGACATGAATAGGAGTCAATATTCAGGGTGACGTTGCTCGACGGGGAACCAGAGCTTCATCTTCTCAGATTATTTTCTTCAAACATGTGAAGTATTTATCAGAATTTCCTGCCCATTTTAAGAGCCTGTCGTATTATAAACACAACACCATCTGGTTCAGGGAAATACACGAAGTAGTAAAATGTAGGAAATTTGAATTTTGCGGTCAAATACCAACCAGGAGTCACTCGGAGGCTCCGATTAAAAAGGGGAGAAAGAGTCGGAGGCACTTGCCACCGCCCCTCGGCCCGGTCACCTGAAGCAGTGCTGGCCGCCAATCGCCTCCGGCCTCGGCCCCGGCCCAGCAGCTATGTTCATGAGGGCCGTCTCTGACCTTTCGTGATATCTGAGGCCGTTCTACGGGCCATCGCTCCTAGCAAAGCTCCGACCGCCGATAGCCTCCGCTGGTCGCTGCTAGGCCTGCCAGGGCCGTCTCCGAGACCCGCACCGACCGCCCACGAACGATTTAAGAGGCATAAAGCATTAAAGGTTTTCACGGCCGGAGTCAATATTCATGTTTTCTTCCGGGCTGATGGGCCGTGATCCAATTGGGTTTGAAGAGATTTAAGAGACACGCACATAATTTTATTTAGGCCAGCCGCTGTGCATGTAAATAATTATTCTTTCGTTTATTCAAGTTATAAATAAAGTGTGGTGTCTATCTGAGAAATTATGTATTGTTTTCACCAAATTCCCGCGATGGATACAACCGATTCATTAGGGGTATATTTGAATATTGCTGTCAGAAACTTAATATTCAAACTGGTCAGATTTTGGAATTAAAGGCTTGGTACTATCATCATCTGGATGGTGCAGAGCCAATTTAGTACATCCATCTCAAAATCTTTTCTATCAGTCCTATTACAATATTCTTACTGTCATAACCACACGTAAAAAAATTAAAAGTCAGAGAATTCTCAAAGAAGAGGTGAATTTATGATATTAATTTGTACGTTTCAGAATGGTAATATACCTGGAAGAGGGAGTGTAACGCAAGAATGACAGATATCTATCATCGTTGATTTCATTTCATCCACCGATCACGTTACTATCAATGATAGGAGCTAGAAATTTGACACGTGTCACTTTAGGAAACTAGTGGAAATGCGCACCATACCTATTTTTCCCTTTCAGTCTTCAACAACTTCTCATATTTTTAACAACACTTACTTCATTTAAGAGGGAAACAAACCACTCCGCCTATACCAAATATAGTAATAAATATAGTTTTACAGAAAGGCATTTTAAAGTTAACTTACATAAAAGAGCGGAAATTCAGCATATTAGTTGACTACATTGAATCATCATGTTGATCTTTGTTGCTTTGCAAACTTTTTCTATTACATATTTAAATGTTTTTGTCCTTTGGGGCCCCCTATTATATAGCATGGCTGCTCAGATACGAGAAGTATTTTGAAATCGACGTAAAATTAAATTGAAGAATAAGAGAAAGTAATGATATTCCACTAAAACTTAGTGACTAATTCATTTTCTGTGAAATTTATTCCTTACCCTGCCATGCGCTGTGCGCTGTATGCTTTGGCGCCGCGTTTAAGAACGCTGCACCATCATCAATCTACAATGATATTTTAGGACAATTGAGGACGTGTCGTTTTAACAAAAGTGAGGTTGGGGGCAGCTCAACAGTACGCAGCATTGCAAAAAAGTTTTTGGAAGAAAGCGTGCATTTTTTCACACCATTTATGTGCGCACAAAATGGTATGTAGTTGAAGTTTAACAAAAAAAAACAACCTTAGTCCAAAACGTGAGATTTTGAGATACTAGAGCTGTTGCTAGAGCTTCAAAGCCATCATTTTCTGGCTGTGTTGTGAACAAAATCAGTTCCTGTCCGCAATTATTAGCTCAGAAAGTTTGAATAATTTTGGTAAAAGAATCATAGTTCAGAGTTTTCTTGGTACAAGAATCATAGTTCTTTAAATGTAAGTTTTCTCCGTGATTACTTCTCAAGCATAGCTATCTCAATGAGCAACGGGCGATAATGTTCGTTTTGCGAATGTGGTTATTCTGTATAACCACATTCTTTTTACGTAGTTTTGATCTGAAAGTTTGGTGATAATGTATAACCCTTTCCTGTAGCAAATACGTCCTTCGTGTCGTGAATCTGAACGAGCCAAGAAGAAATAAACAGTTAAGAAATGGATTATACCTCAAATATGGAAAGAACAGTGTAGAGGCGTAAGTGTAGAGACGACAAGTGTAGAGACGTAAACCAAAGAAAGAGAGGAAAGAGGATGTTCTAAGACTAAAGAGGGTTAAAGGAGAAGAACATTTTAATCACAAAGGAATCTTTAGTTTACAGTCACCGGCTAACAGAGGTTTGTATCTAAATTTGTCATCCGTGGCAGACGCAAATGTGGAAAACGAAAACACTTATATTGACGATAACAGTAGTGGCGAACAATAAGTTGGTCAATAATATTCCAAATTGTTTAAGGTCATTAACTTATTGCATTATTCCTTCAAATATTATAATATTACTGCCTCAAATAAATAATTTTGATATACAAATTTCTCAATTCTTTGAAAACAAAATACCATAGCCCCTACGCACATATTTATTCACTAACTTCCATAATACAGTTCAAGCATGCACTACATCCAAGCGTTCATTAGTATTTACAATAGCTTAAAAAGGTGCACACCAATTTTCATGCTTCTTATGTCTACCAAGTTTGTCTCGGAACGTTTTATCGCTCTTCTGAAAAATTGTGTTTTTGTATATTTTTTTTTGAAAACACCTTCAATTATGCATTTATGATTGGCAAGGCGAGTTTTAAGACAAATTAGAACTTATTTTTTATTATTATTTATTTACGTCAAAAAAAAACAGTTAAAAACTGCGTATGACGGGCTATGGGGAAAAGTGAATTGTGTGCACATTTTCAAAATTCTGTGATCCCTACACTAAATCATATACTACTTAAGTTTTGAATTTTGAAAAGGAGAAAAAAAAACAAAAACCCATGTAATAAAATCGATTTTCAAGGATAAATAAGCAATAAATTTTGAATTTTGAAAGGGAGAAAAACAAAAAAACTTGCAATAAATCGATTTTCAATAAATAAGCAATAAATTTTGAATTTTGAAAGGGAGAAAAAAAACAAAAAAACTCCCATGTAATAAAATCTATTTTCAAGGATAAATAAGCAATAAATTTTGGCTCTTATTACTTCCTGCCGCGACAACGTGGAAACGATAATTTGAATAATTGCATTTCCCACTGAATTCTAGAAGACGTGCACAGAAAATGAAGTTACATTTATGTCCAGAAGCAAAACAAGGGGCCATCTCAGCATTTGCTCAATGGATCAGGGAAACTGGACGAAAAACCGGATCGAGATGGGGGTCATTGACCCGGAAGCTGTGTTACAATAGTTGTTACAGGTTGTTTATACTCATTTATACAGTCCAAATGGTAATTAATGCATTATGTATCATTGTTAAAAATTAATGTTACTTTTCTTGTGATGCTCAGTATAGTCTCTAATTGTATAGAAACAGTTATGCAGCAGAAACGATTTCACTTGGGATTTAAACTTTTTCTATTGAATTTAATCGTTTAAGGTCATCTGGGAAAGTGTTGTAAAATAATGTACATGTATTGTATGTGAATTTTTTGTAATGAGCTGTTGATACTGTCACCTGATGAATATGATTTCTACGTCGAGTGTTATAGTAATAGACTTCGGCATTTTCTGAAAATATATTCCCGCCCTTAAGCAAGTCATTTTTTACAAAAACCACTGATTCGTAAATAAAAAGACACGGTAATGGTAGAATTCCTAGATTAATGAAGATAGGCTTACAAGAATCACGTGGGTGGGATTTGGTTATTATTCGTATAATTCGTTTTTGTAATCTAAAAGTCTGGGAGCTATAAGATGTATTTCCCCAGAATATTATGCCATATCTCAGGCGGGAATGAACATTCTTCTAATAAAATTCGCTCCTATAATTGTGCGACAATTTTAAACAATAGACTTGCCATAAACAATTAATTACTCTCAACTTACTGCTTATATTTTTTAAAACGAATGTGCCATTTTATTGCAATATCAGTAAGTTTTTATAGGTACTGAAATGTTTTAACTTTATTGATATAAGTTATTTCACGTTGGCAATACCAATTTGAAACGTTTATTATTTACGTTTGAATGTATCTAGGCTTCAAACAATTTAATTTCTTTAAAAGCCCGATACCAAATGTTTTGCTGTAGAACAATACTTACGTGAGTTAACATACTTGAAAATACTTACGTGTTCTATAATCAGCGTCGTCCCAAATCATGAATGTGTTTAATTTATATTAGGAGTATCTGATGTCCAATATTTACTATATATTCCAACCTCAAACACTCATAAGTCCTTTATTCGTGTTGCAATATTTGCATTTTATTTTCGTCACGAATTTGTCGTCCGTATGTTTTATATTCGTCACATACCGTATGTCCTTTTTTGTAAATGCGTTATACCACTCGTATATTATCGTTTCTGGGTCTCAATGTCATAAAATAGGTTATTAATCTAGTAAATTCTTATCCCTTGGGCATATTTGGTATATATCAATACTTTCCACAGTGTAGGATTTATTTGGTTATGTCACTTAGTTCCAAGGCGATGAGCGGGCGATTTCCCTTTTCCACTCAGTATTTTTGAATGTGCATGCCCTCATCATTAAATTTCATAAATAAGCACACTACCTATTTTTCTTAATGGTAATTGTAATTGGATACGTTAGTTTACTATATTTAAAGGTAATGTAAATTTGCAAGACTATTGAATTTACCAAAGTAAATTTGCGTTGTTTTCTTATCAATTTTTATTGAATTGAGACAATGGATGTTCTAGTCATATCGACACTTTTAAATGCTTTACCAGATTAATTTATGGCTATTTTTTAAAATTGTGTGCAATGGCATTAATGGTTTGTTATAGTACCTCAGTAAGTATATTTTATTTTTAATACAGATACTTAAAGTCGTATTTTTATTGTGTGATTTTCAATTCATGAATTTCCAATATTCTTTGCAACTTTTTATACGAAATGTAACTCCCAAAAAATGTAATGTTTTCATGTCAATTGCACAGGGCGTCTTTTAATTTCTCCCTTTCGTCCCCTGTGATTCCTTCTCTGAAGATCGGAATTACTTTTACTTTGAATTATATAAAGATGTTTAATAAAAAATCAAATGTAATATTTATTTCAAAAAAGAAGCTGGAATTAGAAAATGGATTTCTCTGTATTTCGGGCAAGTAGTGGCACCAATTAAATGATTTCGTAGCAATCAATACGATTTAAAACACCTTGAAGCTTGTTATTATTTTATTGTTTTTTATTCTTCCTTCAAAAGGTACAGTGTGGGGAAGATAGATCATGGCGAAGATAGTGTTATTCAAATTTATACGAATTTCATGTTACGTATTTTCATTTCTGAGTCCATTGTTACGAAATTTGCACCAAAGCACGTTTTTGTTATAAACAAGTAAGTATTAGATATCGCATGAAACTATCTAGGAAGTTGGATATTTTAGGTTCAAGGGTTGTTTGAATGGTCTATGGACAATTTACACGAAGTAGCCTAAAATGCCCTTAATTGACATTGCAATTGGAAAGTATGATTCTTTTGATGGTGCACGACGTTTCATTATTTCATGGAACACGACATTTCAGTTCACTCTAAAGAGTAGTTGAGACACAACGGACTTCATTAAGTGTTGTTTAAGTTCGTGAATATGGAGAAGAGCAGGGTTTGCTCTGCAATGAAGCACTTTGAATACTTCACTGAACTCCTGAGCTGATTAAAACACTGCTGTATGATATTTATGATGTTTGTGGACAAAATGTGAAGGTAGTGTTTTGTTTTCACGAGTTTACTGGTCACTGCAGATAAAGCTCCGGAAGTCCCCACGACGACAATCGTGTCAACCCGAGGGATTTTGTACTACAGTGTTTCGTGACCAGAGATGAAAATGAAGTTTTTTATTATAATCATCTTATGATAAGAAAATTGCAACTGTGAACACAACAGGTGAAAAGTTTCGACGATTAGAAAATAAAATTGAAAAAATAGTAATGTGGCTACTGCTTTTTTATATTGATTGAAAAATGAATTGAATAAAAAAATAGACAAGTTATGCACGCAAAGTGTGTTTATCCAGAACTGTGGGTCTTTCAATGACGGCAATTGTCAAGATCAATGTGCATAAAATAGGAATCGGATGATTTTACCATTGATCTGATACTTCTAACGTGTGCTGTTCCCTGTGGTCATCTGGAACTATGTCCTGTTCCCAAGTTCGAACATTTTGGCTCGCTGGGAATGTTTTTTCTTTTCACGAAACCAGCTTTCTGACTTGAGTGACCGGAATTTTTCAGTGTTTGGCAAAACCTATGAAAACGTTAGAAAAAGCAAAATATTTTTGAAATTTATGATATGTAAGAGTTTTCTTTCAAAAAGAATATTTTACTGATTTTGTTACTATTATGAAAAAGATATTCGTGTATTCGTATATCTGAGAGGAGCGTTATTAATGTGGTGCTAAAATAACGATAATCAATCAAGGTTTTATGGTTGTTGCGTTAGCGACAACTTGGACTACACATGTTACTATATCCAAAAGAATGAATGAATGAAGGGTAAATAACATGTGTGAATGAATCGATGAGGAGAAAAAATTAAGTCAAATCTTGCGCAAACTCATGGGAAGCCAGAGAGAACGATTCTTCCGATTCAAAGAGTGGACAGGTATTGGAGTTGGTTCGTGTTCACCACAATAGTTTCTTTCGAATCGTATCGAGTGGTGTAACGTATCAGTACTATGATCTACCGGAGTCAGTGTGGCGAACCATCCGAGGGATGGCTGATTTTAGATCGCATGCAAGATGGAGCACACGCCGTTGCATTGTCCCGAAGTGTATTTTCACGACTCCACACTACGTACAAACATCGTCTTAGGTAACGCAGTCTGAAAGTTAGTGTATTGCTTAGTACACTATTAATGGAATTCATATATATTATTATATGAAATAATATTTCAAAATTATCTATGATGCAAATTTAGCTCTCATTAATCCGATATTGAATGGCGAAAAACTAAGAATTTTTTTGGTCATGAAATTCATAATCAAACCAATAGACATATGAAATTTCACTATACTATAATCGGATAATATGAAGTGAATATTGTTTAGGTTTCAAAGATTGTATGATTTTCAAATCCGGACTCCTGAATATTCCGAGATTATTGAATTGCCATACGTCTGCCAAACTCACTAACTTTCCATTTAGGGAACGAAGATTATTTATGAAGAAGCAAGAATTTCTAATTGAACCAACAATAGAGATCGTTTCGGATGTCAAAGCGTGTAGCGTGCCGCAATTGACATGAAAAAAAAGCAGAGGTCCCAGGGCTGACAAACATCAATGGTGTTGCAAAAAGTATGGAATACTGCCAAACAAACTATACACATTCATAAAAGAATTGAATAAATGGTAGTTGAAGAATTGTGGCGTAACGGCCGAGGAAAAAGAATTATGAGAATTTCAAAAACACAGACTTGCAAGTTTTAAATGTTTTGAATCAAAATTTGCCATGAAGAGTAGTTATGACTGGTTAATAGGAACTGAGACAATAGAATTTTGCATTCGCTATACGTTGGCATTGCATTCTTCTTCAACTGGATATTTTGAATCTTAAGATTCAAAGTTATTTAAATATAGTTAGTTATAGTACATATTACCAGTTATAGAAGTTATGTCTATAATATTTATCACCAGGAGAAAAAAGTGAAAATCAAAGAAATTCTCAAGTTAAAAGTACTACATAAAATGTACTTATACACTTGTTGTATGTATAAAATGGAATATAATACCTCTGAAGAAGGCAATCACTGAATTGATTAAACGTTACCTTAATGTGAATTATGAGAATATGACATTAGCTGAATTAGATTTTTACCTAAATCCACTCAAAAGAGTAGATATTTCTTAGAAATATCAACAGTAATAAAGTTGTCAAACGCTCCCATAAAACTTGCTTCCTCCAATTTACTCTATATGACTCAAAGGAAAAATGGAGAGGTAAAAATAATACTGTCTTTTGCAGATTCTACAACATTTAAAATGTGTAACAACTTTAGAGGAATCTATACAGTTTTTGATTTGTTGCTGCCACGATGGAAGTGTCCGACGGAGAACGTAAAACGACGCTTGCAAACCAGCAATCCATATTGCAGGTACCTATAGATGAATAAAGTATATGAGTGCTCAATATATGTAATAAAGTATCACCGATAAATACATATGATTTGATGAACCAGCAAATCCCCAAATAATTATTAGCTGTTTTTTAATGTTCTCTAAACGTACGGACAAGGAAGGGAAGCATAACTTTTGAACTAAGTGATATATTGGAGGATTATGTGACATGGGAAATTTTGAGAAAAGATGGCAGTAGGCAAGAGGCATTTTTTGTGAGTGTTTTAAACCTAAAATTGAACGCACTTGGAATACAATTCGGCAGTGAATTGTCACGAATAGTGTCTGAAAGGACTTTAGTTGTAATTTGTGACGAGTAATCGCAGGTCCTTGAATACTCATTCACACGGTACCCGATTTCCCACCTACCGTGACTGAAGTCACATTGACTTCACTGAAGTCACATAGACCTTCTTTGAAGTCACATAGACTTCAAAATTCGCAACAATGAAGAGTACCATGTTGTGTGCGCAGATCGGAAGAAGGCGGCCGCAAGTGTGAAACCATGAAAGAGCTGCTCCTGTGCCAGGTGGCTGAAAACCCAATGCGCGCATCGCACAAGGTGTCGGTTGTGGGCGTCGGGCAAGTGGGCATGGCGTCCGCTGTGAGCTTGCTCATGCAGGTCAGTACTCACGAGTCAGGTCTCGCCTGGGCTTCACTGTTGGTAGAGCCACAATACGGACAATATTTGATAAAGCAATGAATTCATATGCCTGTGAAAAAATTGGAGCAGTTTTCAAGAAACTTTTGTTTACTATTGTTTCAATAGCCTTCAAAATTACGCGTTAACTATATACGTATTTAAAAAATACATGGCCTTTTCAAAGATCTAGTTTTAAAGAACTCAATTAATTAAGAAAAGTTGTCTTAAAAATCTAGTTCGTGGAGAGCGGAAAAAGTGTTCTTGTTTTCGACAATTCAGAGCATTCAGTAAAATTCGGACTTGTTCCAATTTTTATGTATATATTGATTTATTCGAACGAAAATTTAAAAGAATTCGAGCCATTTTTCAAACAAAATCGGAAATGTTGAGACTTCATGTAAAATACCTCTTTAAATAAAAAAATCGTTTCAAATATTCGAAAGGCCACTACCACAACAAGATTGATAGGTCGTATATCGTTGATAATTCTGTCTACCGTGTAGGCATTAGAGTTGTTCACACAGAGACGAACGGATTGCCGAAAACCACTTATTCATTATATAGGACTCGCAACACATGGAGATAGAAGCAAATAACATATATTTTAGGAGTCATGAACCCACAAAATGATTTCTTTTGGTCAAAATACAATACTTTCTCTCTACCTACTGCGTACGAGTAAGTAAAATATTTAAAAATATTTTTTAAGTATTTATAATTTATAAAGACTCCTAGTTCATATTTTTATAGTGTTGAGTGTTTGTTGAGTTGTGTTTTCAGTGCCTTCTCCAGAAATATTGATCTTTATATTAGTAGAGTTGTATAATCAATTTAACCCAATTTAATTTCATTCCACATATTTGGAATTCAAAATTTGTTCTTTTAAGATTCTCTCTCTATTTCATATGTTATTTTCCTTTGTTATATCTCACTAGACAGACATTTTTATTATTCACAATCACATCATTTCATTTACAATAGCATGGTGTAAATCAAGTGATGTGGTTGTTAATAATAAAAACGTTTGTCTAAAATATTAAGGAGTAACAAAGGGAAATAACAAAGGGAATTCAAAATATTTACAATCTGGATTGCTGAATTGACGTTTCTAATACCGGATACTGAGAGACATCTGAAATTGCTAGACTCTTGAAATTTCTTGAAAATTACTAATTTCCTATCCTGTCGGGTGGATAGCGTGCTAGCTTACTGTCAGACGATCCTGGCTTAGATTCCTCACTGGGGCAAAAATGAAGCTGTCGCTTTCTAATAAAAATCGTCTCCGCTTCTGTGTGACGAAAGAAAACTTTCCAGCGGACCAAGTAAGCTATGTATGGTGATGGGAATATGGCATGCTTTTCTGAGGTCTCCTTTACCCCCAGGCGTGAATATTACAAGGTCGAGACCTGCCAACTCTGCTAGCTGGCAAAAGTCGCATTAATCCGAACTTAAAATGCCAAATACATTCTGCATACATACTAATTTCCTGTTAATTTATTTGGATATGCTTTCGTCTGCTTACAGAACGTGACCAAACAGCTGGTGTTGATCGGCCGAACGAAGGAAAAGGTGAAAGGCGAGAAGCTGGACCTACGACACGGTACCGTCTTCATGCAGAACGCGCATATCTTCGCAGGCACAGGTGAATATGAGGATGCTGGGAGAGTGGGCGATATTTTGAGTGATGGTTAAAAAACAGAGGGATCAGTCGTCTGACAATAACGAATTGTCACATAGCAATCACCCCGCGTGTGTCACGTTATTTAGAAATATTCACTTTGTAAGTAACCGACGTATTTTGTACAACTTTTCTCTGGCTCTTCGTAATGAATTGCGGTCACATCGAAAAAATCTAGTGTTCAACTGAGAGTTCGACAATTGCGTTGGTGTCAACAATCAAGGAAATTTCTCTGTTGGCGCAGATATCTCGAAGAGCGCCAACTCGCAGTTGGTGGTGGTCACGGCGGGTGCGCGGCAGCTGAAGGACGAGTCGAGGTTGGCGCTGGTACAAAAGAACGCCGATATCTTCAAGACCTTGATCCCCGAGTTAGTGAAGCACAGCCCGAACTGCATCTTGATGATCGTTTCAAACCCAGGTACGCAGAATAAACTTTCTTTACAACGATTACCGGCTTAAGTGACTCAGCCCATCAATTGTCAATGCAGTGGCTCTGACTGGGAAAAACTAGGGTCCGAGTTCCGACGGTAGCAAGATTTTCGACACCAGCTTGATAGCTAGGTCGAATTTAGCCGCTGTCTGGAGGAACATTCTTGCGGCCGGCTGCTCCGATCGGTGGTTTTACGTGAATTCCCCGATCATCACCAGGTGAATGCCCTAACAAAAGGGACACACACCGCGCGCGATCTTTCCTTCCTCTTCCTTGTCCTACGCTCACCCCTTACTTACCCACACTTATAATTACATGAACTACTCTATCACGCATGCCGGGAGATCAGTTGGGATCAGAGATTCGGCTGAGGCGGAGTCACGGTAGTGGAAGTTAACGGACTGGGGAAAATCTCCACAAGCCTACATGCAAGTCGGCACCGGGTTTCTCCATCTAGCGAGGGAAGTTCGCTACCATCTCTCGCAATAAAACACTCACTACACTTAATGTACACTATACTGTACATTTTTCATACTCAATACTACCGGAAGTAGCGACCTCAGCAGGTAACGCACCCGGAAAAAAACTAATCAATCAATTGGGTGGGGAAGGAGTTTCGACACTAGCGTGATAGATAGGTCGAATTCAAATGCCGCCTGGAGAAGGGTAATAGAAGCCGGTGACTGATCGGTAGTTTGCTGATCACTACCAGGCGAATGTTATAGCAATACCCTAACAAATGGGCCAAAGACCGCGTGCTTTCCTTCCTCTTCCTCGTCATATCCTCATCCTTTTCGTTCCTAAACACACACACTCCCACTAATACACGTGTCGGGAGACCAGTCGGGAGTTATGGACTTGTTCCGGGTAGGGTGCCCTACAAGCTGACCTGTAGGCCGGCGCCGGATCTCACCATCCGGCGGGGTAAGTATACCGTCACCTCCAGTGATAAAACATGCACTACACTTGCGGGAAGAATGACCACATCCGTTGACGCGAAATATACAATCCATCAATGCCATGTGCGCAGTGGACGTGATGACGTACGTGGCGTGGAAGTTGAGCGGGCTGCCGTGCCACCGGGTGATCGGCTCGGGGTGCGCGCTGGACTCGGCGCGGTTCCGCTTCTTCATCGGGAAGCGTCTGGGAGTGCGGCCCAGCAGCGTTCACAGCTGGGTCATCGGGGAGCACGGCGACAGCAGCGGTGAGCTTCGGCCTTCAACACCGTCCGCATTGCCGACACAAAACTGATTCAACTGACGTATGGGGGGTTGGTGCGGGTGTGCCACAGTGCCCGTGTGGTCCAGCGTGAACGTGGCTGGTGTGCGGCTCCGAGAGCTGAACCCTGCACTGGGCACTTCAGAGGACGAGGAGAACTGGGCCGAAGAGCACGAGCAGGTGATAAGCAGGTGAGGAGCCGAATTTTCTTATGTTTTAACAGGCGCAATGTTGCTGCAATGACTTAATCAAAGTGCGAAAGGCTGTTTTAGTTATTACTTTCTCACTACGAAGTAGAACGATGTCGAGGATGGAGACGATGTTGCGCGAAAAAATGGCGAATTTTTGGCAGAAAAACTCTTATTACAGGGCCCTGGTGACGAATATTGGGATAAATCCAGTTACTATATTTTTAAAAATTGTCTAATACGTGGTTTAACTAGAATACACGTTTTGTTGGGCCTTGATACCGAAAAATTGATTGACGACAAAACATCGGTCAGTCCGTCCGTCTGTCTATGCACAACGCTAGCGACTGAACCGTTCAGTGTATTTTCTCCAAAATTGATATTCCTCAATAGATGTAGCTGTTGATGCGGTCCCTTGAGTTTGAAACCGATATTTTAATTCTGGGGGATAACTTAAAAGCTCTGTGACATTTTCAAAATTTTCAAAAAATGGCTCCATCGTTTTTTATTAGATTTTGTTGTTGGATAGTATGAAAGAAGTTTAAGAGAATGACGCAGGTATCATGTTCGTTAAAAACTTTTATTTTTCGAAAATTGTACAAATTCAAAAATTTTTTGGCATCTTGCTACAACAATTATGAAGATTGCCATTTTTGCTCTTAATAAAATCTGTCCCTTATAGATAGATTTTGAAATAAGGTCATGTACAATTTTTCGAAAATTTGAGAACATTTCCGTATTTTGCGTGAAAATACGGGTGAGAAAGTGCATGCTGCTTTAATTATATTTTTGCAATATATAACACATCCATCTTATCCGGAGCTTTTCGATTCAACTTTCACTTTTAGACATTACACTTGTTAAAAACTATTCAAAACCGTTTTATCAAAGATAACTAGAAGACAAATTGAATTACAAAGCAACAGAAAACGGCAATCGACTATGTATTTTCTTGAAATTCTCTGTGCATTTCTAATTTAAAATTGTTCCAGCATGTGGGGCGCATATCCTTGGAAATTTCTCTAATCCCCAGAACTTTGCTATTTGTAAATTGGAAGAGGTCGCTGTCTCAGTATTATTTCCAAATTTAGAACGTAATCCGATTCCGTAGATGTCTCCACGCTAGACACTCAGAAAGACAAGAGCAATTGTTTCAAGATGAAGGTTGTCCACAGGCGAGATGGGAATGGGTTACGCAACAAAAGTCTCACCAAAAAGCTGTTTCAGTAATCTCACACAAATAAAAGGCTAAAAATCTAAGAGAGAATGGCCACTGTTATTTCGGACATAATAATTATTGTGCTAAAATTTTACTGGGTGATTATCAGTCTAACTGAAATAAAAGTAAAGCTTTCCACCCGAAAGCGCGAAGCAAAAAAGGTTTGGGCAATTCCTGTTTGTGCATGTGAATTTATTTGTTACCACACGTCGTCTGATTCGACTGGTCTACTTATGTGTCACAAGTTTACATTTGTATTGACAGCGTGAATGTTAAAGGCAATATAAAGTACTTAAAACTCTAATACGGCGAACACTATCCACCATTTTCTTCTTTTTTTGCCTGAAATGCTGAACACATTTTCTTGTGTTAGGTATACATAAAGTCTTGATATTTTGAATGTGATATACTGTACACACTAAAAACAATAAGTCGGACAAGATATTTATATTTGTCGGATATTTATTACAGGAAATAAAATAACATTTCGTTCATTTATCGTTAATAATGTTGTCAATTTTACATTTCTTAACCGTAGAAAGATAGCTTTTGTTCCATCAATAACGAAAGACTAAAAGCATTTGCATGATTGAGTTAATTGAACTACAACTCATCGTCATGTAAAAATATTCTTTAGAATAGTCGTTTTTTCTGCACAAACAATGGTTTTAATTTGAAAACACGTTATTCTGTGTTAAATTACGTTTATTGGAATTTATTTTTGGGGAATTATTCGCCGATATATAGACTGAAAAGTTAGTAAGAAAACCTCACCCTGATTGAGTGCTCTTCCCTTGATGTAAAATAGAACTGACTTTCGAACCAAATTGATAAAATTTGATTTTAGACATTCAAAGTACATAAAATGTCTACGATATTTGTACCGAAACATTTTGTTACAGAATTCGATAGACTATTGAATTCGGACTAATAGTCTCGGTTGAAAATTCTCCAATCTAGAATTGTAATAGGATGTCTTACAGTGATTGAAGTAACCCTTACGACAGTAACTGAAGTAACCCTTACAGTGCACCCCTTACGACATCTTTTTTTTATTCAAATGTTTTCTGATACAGCGTACATAGCCACTTTACAGAATTGTTTGCTTATACAATAATATACAGACAAAAATATGAGGGAGAATGACCCCACTGGGTTCCTCTACACTTACGACATCTACAAGGCAAGTAATTGGCGATTGTTCTTATCGTTCTTACCATTATCGACAGCACACACATCATGTGATCCGTCCAAGTGGCTAATGCGTCTGAAATGAGCGAACGCTCTTTTTGTGCGCTGCGCAGTGCATACGAGGTGATCAAGATGAAGGGCTACACGTCGTGGGCCATCGGTCTCACCGTATCAGCCCTCGCGCGCGCTATCGTCCGCAACACCGAGGAGATCAACGCCGTCTCCATCTTCGCAAAGGTGGGCGTTTTCACCAAGATGCGTTCATTTGTTGTTTACTCTGCGAGTGCTTGAATCCTATAAACTTGTCCATGGGGCTACCTCTGGCTGACACAGGCCTCATTATTGCGCATTCTTACATTACCTGCCAGTTCTATATGGAGATATCAACGCCCCCTCCATCTTAGCAAAAGTGGGCGTTCTCTCCAGGATGCGCACAGTTGCTTTTTACTCTGCAAGTGCCAGTATCCTAGAAACTTGTCCATGGGGCTACCTCTGGCTGACACAGGCCTCATTATTGCGCATTCTTACATTACCTGCCAGTACTATAGGGAGATATCAACGCCCCCTCCATCTTAGGAAAAGTGGGCGTTCTCTCCAGGATGCGCACAGTTGCTTTTTACTCTGCAAGTGCCAGTATCCTAGAAACTTGTCCATGGGGCTACCTCTGGCTGACACAGGCCTCATTATTGCGCATTCTTACATTACCTGCCAGTACTATAGGGAGATATCAACGCCCCCTCCATCTTAGGAAAAGTGGGCGTTCTCTCCAGGATGCGCACAGTTGCTTTTTACTCTGCAAGTGCCAGTATCCTAGAAACTTGTCCATGGGGCTACCTCTAGCTGACACAGGCCTCATTATTGCGCATTCTTACATTACCTGCCAGTACTATAGGGAGATATCAACGCCCCCTCCATCTTAGGAAAAGTGGGCGTTCTCTCCAGGATGCGCACAGTTGCTTTTTACTCTGCAAGTGCCAGTATCCTAGAAACTTGTCCATGGGGCTACCTCTGGCTGACACAGGCCTCATTATTGCGCATTCTTACATTACCTGCCAGTACTATAGGAGATATCAACGCCCCCTCCATCTTAGCAAAAGTGGGCGTTCTCTCCAGGATGCGCACAGTTGCTTTTTACTCTGCAAGTGCCAGTATCCTAGAAACTTGTCCATGGGGCTACCTCTGGTTGTCACAGGCGGCATTATTGCGCATTTTCAACTTACCTGCCAATACCATAGTACATGGAGATATCAACGCCACCTCCATCTTAGCAATGGTGGGCGTTCTCTCCAGGATGCGCAAAATTGGGTTTTTGCTCAGCGAGTGCCCGAATCCTAGAAACTTCTCCATGGGGCTACCTATGACTGACACAGGCTGCATTATTGCGCATGGTCACCTTACCTGTCAATACTGTAATACAGATAGCTAAAGCATTGGAATCACCTGAACAATCAGATGTCAAATTTTCGATCGTCAAATCATATTTAAGGTTCTTCAGAGCCGTAACTTTGCTTACTTGTCAAAATTAAGTTTTATTAGTCTTTTCTCATGGATAGTGAAGATTAATGTAGGTGGTGAGAAAAAACGTAGTTTTCTACCCAAAAATCGGGATCTGTGCCTAAATGGATGGATGAAAGCATGTGTCACGCCTAACTTCGTGAAATTAAAAGTGTTTGTGCCGAAACTTGGTAAGTATGTCAGGAGTAAGATCAAATTGCCTCGTTCCAATTACATTTCGAACACAGTGTAATAATAGGGAAGTACGATTTCGAGGTCTTTTTTGACTGTGCTGTTAGGTGGTTTAGGAGTTCGTATGCTCGAGGCTCCAGTTGTGATGATTGTTTGTCGCAGGGGTACAAAGGCATCGAAAAGGACTGTGTGGGCGGATGCCCTATATGAATGCCAACTCAACTACTTACCTACCATAGTTTCTTGAAGGACCAGTATGTTTTGATAGTGAACATACACACTGTATTTCTGAAATAAATACATAATATTTGACAGAGATTGCTATCATTCGGGGTAATTCAAAGACATTACTTGAAATAAGAGATATAATTGGACTGAATAATTGTTACATAAAATTAGTTAAACAAACCAGCCACATGACGTGATGTTGAAGCATGAGCATACGCATTCACTGTGAAGTGCAAATAATAACCATAAGATGTTGCACAATTCTTGTGAGAAAAGTTACAACACATACATTCTGTAATTGATGCATAACAGAATTGTAACACACAAATGCTCCATCAAGAATACAGCGAGATGCTTTACTCACGGACTTTACAAGTCAATTGTGAATTAACATACACTGTTTACGAATCCGAGTGCTCAATGTAGACATTGTGCAATACTCGTCACAAGTCACGTTACAGTTAATGGTAACTAGTTCAGTTCTCGTAGATCATTATGAAGAAATATAGAATGGCGTTTTAACCAATTTTGCGTATGCAAACGAAGCATAGTGGCACATATAACAGAAATAGATCACATATGCATTTTAATGCGAGCCAGAGAAACATTGGTGTGTCGCATAGCGATGCTGGTGCCCGACTGAATTCGTTCTCTCGCGTCGTAGGCAGCGTGAGCCAAGGTTCGCGATTGATTGAGTCTCAACCAAACAGAGTTAAATCTTAACAAGGTGCAATTAGATATTTTAAGGTAAGCCTTAAATTGTAGTTTGAACTAGTTATATGATTGTGTAGCAATTTAACAATTAGGAAATGTAATGTGTTTTACAAGGTTAAATTATCAAGTAGCTTGAATGGTGCAATATTTTTCTGAGAAAGCTGCATCGTCGACCGGCGGCTGCGTATGCAGACAACGTGGGTTGATTCTAAGAATTTTTGCGAGCAGGCGGGCGGATGTACTGTCCGTAGGCGGCTCTAGGAGTCGCAAATGAACTTCTACCTGCCGATTGCGTAACATGAGGTGATGGGCATTGCGTGTGAAAATATAGAATATAGAGTACAGAACAGTACAATACAAACAATTATTTGTACGATACTTAGTCACTGTTCCATGACAAGTTGTGCACATTAAATTATGCATAATGTGCTTATAAATATATTAAGTAAGCTTGTTCCAATAACGCTAAACAAAAATAAAATAATGAAAAGTTTAATTATACGAAAGTAAGATTACGATGCCTTAGTGGCAGCGCTGCTCCGTCGTTGAAGGGATCGAGTGCTTCGGGTTCCACTGAGAGATGATTGTGTATCGCAGGGGTACCACGGCATCTACAAGGACGTGTATGTCTCTTACGTCCGTAAGAGATACTCTAGACAAAAATAAATAATTAAAGCTTTATTGATTGGGAAGTATGATTATTATTGCACTGGTAGGTGGTTGAGTCGCAAAATCGAGGTTCCATTGTGACGATTGTTCCTCGCAGGGGTATCACGGTATCGACAAGGACGTGTACCTGTCGCTGCCCTGCGTGCTGGGGCGGAGTGGCGTGTCGCACGTTCTGCGCATGCGCCTCACGGAGGAGGAGGCGTGCCGCCTGCGCAAGTCGGCTGACATCATCCACGAGGTGCTGTGCGGCATCGAACTTTGAACACCCACTGTGTAGTATGCTACGAATTTATGGATGTATTTTATAATCTCTTAAAAAGTGCATATGGCTCCTTATCCAAAGCCACTGAACATGTATAATATTATATATTAGATAAATATACCATATTCATTTTCAAATACCTTGTAACTGAGTGTTGTACCCAAGGCCATGGAAACAGCATGAATACTCTAATATTTGACAAGAAGTAGTGTTATATTGTGTCGTTCTTTTCGAAAAAAAAACAATCCATCATGAAATATGCAGGTATCTCAGAATAAATATTACAAACTACATTTTGCATAACTAAACAGGCATACGTTTTACATTTAACATGTTGGTGTCAAAAATGTTAAGGTGTGGACACGCACCTCAAACTTTTATCAGCTCCGGCAGAATAGTGCTGTAATTGCTCGTGCGAAAATAAAATATTTTCAGATTTTGATAATTAAGTAATTGAAATATCAATGCGCATTGAGAGAGCTCTCCTCTTGAACTATCTTATTCGAACATCACGCTAGCTAAAAAGCAATCAAAACCATTGTATCAGTGATAACAGTGGAAGACATTGAATGAAGAAACAACGGAAAATTGCAATCGACGGAGAATTTTCTTTAACAATGCGTTTATAATTCACATTATTCCAGCATGTTAAAAGCATGTTCCCTACAAGATTTGTTCAAATTCAACAACCTACCTATTTGCAATCTGTATGAAATCACACTGTTGCAAACATACTTGCCACGCTAAATTCTTGTAGCGAATTCCGTAGGTGTGTAGAAAAAACGTATTTGAAGAAGTAAAAAAGGTTTGGGTAGTAACAATTCTTTGCTGAAAATAAAGCTTTTTTGTATTCTTTTCTTCATTATTAGTTAGTACTTTATAATAAATATACCCAGCGTCGCCCGCGCAGGCAAAAGGAGAGCAATCTCACGTTCAGGAAAATCGAAAACGCTTTCTTATTTCTAATTTATATAAGAATCGTGATCACATACCGTTGTTGAAACCAGACACCCGGCACCACAGCGTAAGAAAAACACCGTGCCCGGCACTGTATACGAAAAATATACTTTATTTTTCTTTCCCATGTTCTGCTCGTCTGGATGTCAGAGAGCTCATGGACTCCTAACTTACCTCATAAACTTGACGTTTTGATTTAACGAACATTTTTATTACGTATATAATATTATCTAGAATAATCAGACTAGTAACTTTCAAAGTGTTAGCCAATGTATTATCAACACAGCTCACGTGTGGTATTCAAAAAATGACGTGTAGGTTAGCAATAAAAACGTGAAGTAGGTAAAAAATGACTACCTTAATATGTAATACCGTTATGACCAAGAAGTAGTGGGACGATTTGGAAATGCAAGAAAATAGAAATGAAATCATAAACAACATTTATTACAACTTCTGGAGGAACTAAAATAATGATATGACAAGACTTTGTCTATAAATCAACTCAAACAACGTCCTCTCCTGTGGAGTAACAGACTAATGCTCGGGCTTCAGTATGCGTAGACATCTGATGCTTCATAAATCGCTCTTTGTCCCCTAGCGGACTGTCAGCTCCAGCAGAGCTCCGAGCTCAAATACGCCTCGAAGTGATGATGCGAGTCTAGTCTCGCAGTCCCTTGTTCCCGTGCTGACGACCTATTGGGGGGTTATTGCAACTTCAAACGTTAAAGCACTATCGATCATCTGCGCATGCGCAGTTCAGGTGTCGCATCACTTTAGTGCATCTGCGCGTGCGCTGATGATCGATAGTGCTGTCCGCTGTGGCGTGCACAAACTCCCTATTCTTAAGGCTTCGAGACGATCTTGACCGATCGAGATTGACGTCAACGCGAAAGAAAATGAGGGAATCTTATTCTTAAGCGCTTGACTCGTCTCAACCTTCCGAGATATTCGTTCGAGTGCAAGTGGGGCGATAGCGCGTTGACAGTATCGCGAAGGGTAACAGAAGCGCAATCAGTGTGTCTGTGCGCCTTGCGCGTGTTGTTACTTTGTGTGTTGATCCTGTGGTGTTGTAATATATGGCTGCCAAAACGTTCATGTGTGATCAGTTGTAGTATATTTCACCAAGTAAGTATATGTATTTCGTTTTAATTTATAATTCAATAAATAATACGTGACCAATTAAATTTTACACTATTTCACTGTTATGCGATAGTCAATTCTGTTCATGTAATGTTCTTTTAATATTTCAATGCGTGCACAAAAGTGTCACAAGATATTACATGACTAAATAAAAAGGCTGAAGTCTAGAGCCCGGCACAACTAAAGGAAATCGTTTAAACCGGCACTTCGTGGCGCTCCGGCGAGGGGGAAATCCACGGAGGAGGGGACGGGGGTGATTAGCGGTTTATGAGAGGAATCTTTCGGTAGGGAGGGGTAGTGAGTAACGCACCTACAACCTAACTTAGTACATACTTATAATAAGCAAAGTGTGAGCAGTTTTGCCGACGAGACTGCCATAAATAAATAGATTCTATGAAAAGATGAAGCGTTTAATAGATCAGTCTCTGTTTTAACGAAATATGCAAGATGTGACCTATAATTACACGAATACACACCAACTGAAAAAATCGACCAAATATGCACAAACTTATTAATCTATATAACATATTCTAAACAAATGTCAAGAAATTTCACTTAGCTATACACTCTAGCAACACAGAAAAATATGTAAAATCATAGAAATCCGCTTCCTAATCATAAGGTAATTCAAGAGTCACTAAAAATGTATTACTTTCTTTTACAGTTTCAGCTAATTTCTGAAATGGATGAATTAGTAGCATTAAATCTATTAGAAACTTTAGCCGACGAAGAATGTGCTCAGCATAGGCCCAGTGCTACAAAAGTGGTGCCGCAAGAAATACCTTGGAAGAATTATCAAACAAGGATTTCGTAAAAAAGTGACGTAGGAACATTTTGAATTCATTGTAATCACTTCAACCTCCTTCTTGTGTCCAAATCATTCCAGGAAGGATATAGAAGTGCCCTTGGAGGTTTTTTATTTCTCTATTAAAAAATATTGTTTTTATTCCTTTTATGTATAATTATTCTTTGTGTATTTTAATGCAATACTTTTTTCCTGGTGCTAGTGGCGTTAATTTTTTGTCTCTGATAGCTACCAAGGCTATATAAGAAACAATTTTTTGGGGGTGTTTCACAGTTATTTGTGAGCAGATGCATTAGTGAAGTGACAGCTGCTTTGAACCACCCATATGTGTTCAACACATTTGTAAAATTTCCTTAAAACATTCAAGAAATGAATGAAGTAATGAGAAAGTTTTTTCAAAAGTTTCCTTTCCTGGAATTTTGGATGCATTGCTTGTACCCACATAGCCTCTGTCCCTCCCAAAGCTAACCATTCTCAGTACACAGAACATCTGTATGCTAACAGAAAAGGGTACAACTCAATAAACGTGTAATTAGTGTGTGACGATCAATTAAAAATTTTAACCGTAAATACTAAGTATTCAGGATTATTTTATACGGCAGAATTCAAACCTAATTATACTGCTGACAGGTTTCCATTCAAGAGGACTCCAAGACTATTTTTGATAGGGGATTCTGGATATCCATTGAGATCTTGGACGATACCTCATTATTATTCAATTCCATACTCTCCAAAGTGTAAATTTAATGCTGCCTATCAAATTGCCCAAACAACTATTGAGCATTGCAATGGTGAGCTGAAAGCAGTTTTTCGGTGTTTGTAGAAACACAGAGTTTTGCACTATTCACCAGAGAAGGCATGCCTAATAATAAATGCCTGTGTCGTGTTACAAAATCTCTGTATAATGCACAACATGCCAGAGTCCGAAATAGAACTTAACATTTTAGATTTAGATTTTGGAATGTATAATGTTGCAGGAGGAGAGGTGAATAAAGAATTAGGAAACATTAATAGTGACTTGGTAGAAGGAAATAAGTGACGACAGTTGTTAGAGTTAACAGATTTAATTAATAACTTGTATTACAAAAGTTATTTGAAATGTTTTCTAATGCCTCCACTGTTTTTACTTGGGTAATAGCAGCTTTCTCCTGCGCACTAGCTGCTCTCTCATGAGGTTCTGCACTTTTTTGTATTTTTTCAGTTTTTCTTTGTAATAAGTAGCTTTAATTTTTAATTTTTCTTCTAAAAATTTGCTATACATTTTTAGAGCAGTACTCTGACGAGTTAAATTTGCAGACCTTTTCGGAATTGATGTAGGGAATTGCATTTCTTCTCTCCCATTAATAAGTGGTGCAGGAGCCGGAGGTCCTGCCGGAGCCGAAGGTTTTTCCGGAGCCAGAGATTCTTCCAGAGACAATGGTTCTGCCAGTTCCAGAGGTTATGCCAGTGCCAAAGGTTCTGCCGCAGCCAGAGGCTCTGCCGGTGCCAGAGGTTCTGCCGGAGCCAAACGTTCTACCGGAGCCACAGGTTCTGCCGGAGCCACAGGTTCTGCCGGTGGCCAAGATTCTTCATCTATCATAAACGAGCCATTCCCTTCAAAAATGAAGTTTTACGTTTTAAAATAATTGCACAAATAAGTTCTTAAAATATGTCCTTTAAAAAGAGATCACTTGTGTAGAACTGGTGGATTGCACTGGAACGATGAAAACTAATCAAGGCTTTAAATGTATAATGTTACGGGCTGAAATTATTTAAATAAAATATTGGAATTTTTTAAAAATAATGATTATTAGAAACCATAGATTATATGTTACTTTGTATTTGAAACAATTATATTGTAAGTGTAGTCCCTGTGTAAAGTTTTGAAATTTTTACCTCTTTCCACGTTTTCCAATCTTTCGGTGCTCCGCTTGGAACAGAATTAAGTAAATCATTTAATATTTTCCAACTACTTCCCACGTACTTTTGCGGGTAAGTGGGTGAATTTTCCCGTCAACAACATTACATTTTCTTCTTTCTTCAAAAATTCGAACATCAGCCTTTTATGGCCTTTATATAAATGTCCTTTCCGTTACTAACCAAACGAAGAACTCTATATAAATTTATCCGCATTATTCACACTCGCTCTGAAAACGAACAACAATCGGGAAGACTAATAGCAACTAAGAGCGTCTAGAAAGAAAGTCGTTCATTTCAAATGAGCTTCGTGTATTTGGCCACAAGGTTTTGACAGACAGCTTATTACAAATTCTGTATATGTGTCTATAAATTAATAACAGGATGTTTGTAATAAGCTGTCTGTCAAAATCTTGTGGCCAAATACATGAAGCTGATTAGAGCGAGAAAGTGATAGAAGAAACATTTTGAAAGTGGCACAAAATGACAGCTTTCAACGGTAACCAACCGAAAATAATACTATGAAGACAATATTTAAAAGAAATGCTTCATAAATCTGTTTCAATGCCTTGTAACGAGGTGATTTTGATATTTTACCGCATTTAAAATTCCCGCTAATATTGTGACGCAAACTGGTATCTGAAGCTTATTGGTCTGATACGATGAGCAAGAGCCTTAGCCTAGGCTTCCTCCATTGCTGTGCCTTGACGTGATACGATTCTTTTCTAATCGGTGCGCAGGAATGTTATCGTTCACCACAAAGGAATCGTTTATATTATTTTGAGAAACATTTTAAAATAAATTTTCTTAAAAGTGAGCATTTCGTTTAAAATAAATTCTCTTATTTAAAATAAATTGATTTGCATATATGTGGAGAACATAAAGAACCTATTCACCCCAAAATTTGTTCGTATTCGCATAAAATGCGTTGATAATTATGCGTTGGACTCAAGGATGTTTTATGTTATCGCGAGGTCCGAAGACCTGAGCCTCGTCCTCAACTTGAACACGCGTAGCGAAGCGTCACAATTCTGCACACGTGAACAAGACGGATCACAAACTGCATTTCTACCGAAAGAAATTTTCTAAAACAAGTGTTTAAACGTTCCTTGTATGAATCATTGACTATCGTTCATGTCAAGAATCAGAAGTGAACGATACATACAGTAGTATTAAGGAGGCCGTGACAGCGAAGGCAGAGGTGCACAGTAAACCCGGATCAACCTTTAATGGGTATTTAATTGCAATGTTATGCTATGTTGCGGAGTTTGCTATTGTTATAATTTGTTGTTACAAAACATCATAAGTATAGTGGATTTACAGACAACTTTTTTGTGTTTGGGCATGTGCGTGTGTGTGTTTGTTTATTTTTGGAGGGGATTTGTTACATTTACTCAGTTTTCCTACATTTACTCAGTGTACTATATAATCCCATTCACAAAAAAAGTCTAGTATTACAGAGCAAGCTATACTCTGTAAATGTAGCATACATCTGGGCCAGCATTGCTCAGGTGATTGCGACCAGCTTTAGCTGAAGAAGTCGCGAGGTCGCAATATATTGACAATTATAGGTTCATTGAATCCATTGTATTGATAGGCCCCCGAACTTCATTGAAACAAGGCTATTGACTTTTTGACTAGTTGACTATTCGACGTATAGTCTCTGAATTCAATGTTGCCGAATATTACATTTAATATTGTTCCCTGTTGCTATTATTACCTAGTTATCAAATGAATATTAAAGACAGAGAAAAAACATTCATTAACTGTTATTTGGGATACTTTATTATTATTATTATTATTATTATTATTATTATTATTATTATTATTATTATTATTATTATTATTATTATTATTTGCATATAAAGCAAAAATTTCCCATTTCCAACTCGTGTAACAGGAGCTCTACACGTGTTCAAAATGACCTCTTGCGTGAACGCAAGATAGTTCTGTGCCACGCGACGAGCGTGTCGCGATCAACTCTGTCGGGTTGTCGCTTTATTTCTCCTATCGCGCTTTCAATACGCCGAAGAAAGCCATCATGGTCCACGAGTATCCACGGTAGCATAAACGCGATCTTTCATTAACCCCGAGAAAATAAGTCCAGCGGATTCAAATCCGGAGACTCAGGCGGCCATGCGATTGGGCCTCCTTGTCCGATCCCCTATCTGAAAACAAAAGTCGACTGTACTTTGCTTAGCAGCGCGTGCAACGCGAGGAGGCTCAAGGGCTATACCTCGTAGGCCACCAGGCTGAGCGCACTGCCCTGGCGCACTCGTTATGAATAGGGGGCGGATTTTCATGACCTAAAACATCGCCAAAAATGAACAATAAAATGCTTTTAAACTGATTTAAAAATTACCTAAAACCAAAGAAAAATGACGTAAAAAAAGTGTTCAAAATCAGTTCGGATGATCGATTCGTGTTGTTGAATACATGACTGATGTGGTCGAGGCTTCTTCCATTCGTTCGAGTGAACCCAGCTTTCAAACTTTTGGTTTAAACTGTTCTTTACCAGAATATCTCTGACTTTAGAAATCGGTTGAACCGCCAAAAGCTCTGACAGGAACTTTAAATTACATACACACAATGGCTGACATTACAATTTCTGAGCGAAGAAATCGAATAGGCTACCAGGTACAGGTACTCAGGAATTCTGTGGAGAACATTTGTTGCATCTCATAAATAGTATCTGAAGCAAGTAGCATTAGAATGATATTAAAATCGATGAAATCAGCGAAAATGCATTAAAAATGAAAGAAAAAGGTAAAATGATGTATTAGTCGAAATCATTGAAAAATGTAAAAAGAAAATGACCTATAAAAATGGGTTATTTCCTTTTGGCATAGCATAAAATTAATTTCTATATTAAACGGTATTTCCCTAAAGTGAAAAGAAACTAGCGGTGCTACAGAATGGCGCAAACTTTCTCGTAGTGAAGTTTTCTAATTTCCTTGGCGTTGACTAACTTCATGGGCTCCATTCTCGGTCCAGCTACCATCTATCGTCGCCCAAAGTTAATTTTTTTCACATTTCACAACGTTTTTCTTTTCTAATAGCACAACTGAAATATTACTTCGCAAATATTAAAGAAGAGTAAAAACTCCACTTAAATAGAAATTTTCTTTCAACATTTTGAAGCCGTTTTTAAGTAAATGCGTTTTGACTGTATTTGCGAAATTTGAAGATTTTTCACAGGAATATATTGAGTTTTCGAAAAACTTCAATTAAAGTCGTTTGAAGCACTTCCACTCACAAATGTAATATTGAATACAAGTTGATGGAAATATGCATATTAACGGCATGGGAGATATTTAAAAAAAAATTACATTTTTGTAAATTTTGAAAAATCAAAAGAATACACGACAATGATTACGTCATTTTAAACAGTGCAATTTCCACTATCTATTGAAAAATTCTAAGAAAAGAATTGTAGCCATTTATGGGAAAATGGCGTTTAAACGTTTCTGAAAATGTGGAATTTTGAGTTCATTTTTATAGAAATCTGTTGAGTTCTCGAGAAACTTTAATTTAAATTATTTAAAACACATGTACTCATAAATCTAATAGTGTGAAGAAATCGTCTCTAATGTAAATATTACCGACGTGAGAGAAGTCAAAAAAATATGTGTCTGTAATTTTTGAAAAACCAAAAGAATACGGCAATATGGCGTTTTTGTAATTGGATAGTATGCGCTTCGTACTACCCCTACCAAAAATTTAAAGAATTTGGAGCTGTTAATGAGAAACTATTGTTTTTGTAATTATTAAAAATTGCAGACATTCCACGCACTATTACACGAAAACTACTAAAATTTTTAAAAAATCTACATGACCTTAATGAAAGAACTGTTTATGGACTAGAAATTTTATTTGAAGGAAACATTTCTACCGTGAAAATCGGAACTATATCACTTGTATAAGTGTATTTTACTCTATTCTTACAAGAAATTTAAGGAAAATATTTGAAGCCTTTTCGAGAAAATTTTGAAAATGTCCGCTGGTCTTGATGTAAAGTTCTCCCAAATTTTAAAGGATGTTTTTCAAAATCTCCAAGCTTGAACTAGAGTCAGATTGACTGAGGATTCTTCAAGTTGGAAAAGACCGTACGGATGGTTTAGGCGCTAGTAGTGTTCACGGGCGGACAGACATTTTGCGTTCAATTGGTTTTTCGTCATCAAGGACTCACAAACTGGGATTCTGGCTCCACCACGTATTAGAGAATTTTTCTCTTAATTTTGCAACTGGATTTATTCACTTTCTTGTTTTAAGGGTCGACAATGAATTTTTTCTGTCAAAAATTCGCGTTTTCTTCGCGCAGCATTACATAACTTACTCTATACCACGAACATATGAGAAAGTAAAAAAAATGACATTTCATTAAAATCCGCCCCCTAGTCAACAACAACCTGGGGAAGATCCACGCCTTCTCCAAGGCTGCGAGAGGCACCACCGGCCGCAATGCCGAGGGGGTCTTGCGGTCCGCAAGGGGGGTTCTAGGTCGCTCCACAACAGCCCGCGAATGGGAACATAAATAAAGTGGAAAGACGGACATCTGAGGCCTTCGCAACACGTCGGGGACGCGAAGCGAGACGGGAACGGCAACGGGAAGGATTGTTAATATTTGTCTTGCCTGGGGATTGGGAAGCCTCTCGACCAATGAAGTGCAGCAAATGGCGGCGAAGTTTCCCAGCTGATCGAGTGCGCGACCTGCGCGCGACACTGGTCTAGGGAGGAATTGAGACCACAGTGCGATACTGAGGGAAGAGGTTGGATTTGCGAAGTTACGGGTTGAGGTGAGTTTTGTTAGTCACCGAGTTGTTTTAGTTCTTTTTAGTAATTATACCTTCATTATTTTGCTGTTTATATTAATTCTTAGAATTAAAATTCCCCTAAAATAATTTTTACATATTTTGTTGAAGTACATTGGTATTGTTTTTGGATACAATTTTAGTTAGTTGTTTTTTCCGTAAGTTGATAACAGTTTTTCCATTTTTAATTTTCATTATTTTGTTGTTTTTTTCCTAATTAATATTATTTTGTTAACGTATTCATTAATCGTAGCAGCATAAGCAAACACAACAGAGAGATGACAAAGCAAAAGGTGAACAGGGTAGCGTAGCTAGAAGAACTTTGGTTTCGGCAACTGTTTTTCGATGTTGTCATTTGTGCCCCTACAGGTTCATAGCGCTATTTCTCTTCCCATTGGCGTTTATTGTGAAGCGTACGTAACTCGCGTTCCAGTTTCAGTCCTCGCCTTCGTGTTGTTCATGTTCGCGGGCTATTGTGGAGCAGCCTTTGGGCCCCGACCCCCCCTCCCCCGAATAACTTCTGCTGCTGCTACAACATAGCACAGACTTAGTAGAAAAAGCAGTAACAGATTTTTAAATTCAAGCTAGTGGCTGAATGAACTGGGGTGGAAAAAAATCTGCGCTACCGACAATTTCATTTGCAACAATATCCTCTAGCGTGCTTTCCCGTCTCCTTAGTTCATATAATGTTAAAACTGAAAATATGTTTGCTAGTGTTGATACTTGATCCGCCACTTTTCCAATTAAGATCATCACGTTACCATTATCACCTCTTCTGGGACGACAATATTATGTTATTATAAATCCAAAGAATAAATTAAATATTTGCACTCGGAAAGTATTGGCCACAAGAGAAATCTTAAAATAGACATAAGTTTTTTGGCATATCAACTGGTGGCCTTTTGTCTGGTAATTTGATACCATTCGACAGATCAAATCTAACTGCCTCCATGCAACTGTCCCCCCCCTCCCTCTTCATTCTCTATTATCTTCCCTCTGCCTTTCTTTCTTAGATATTTTTGAATTAGGTAGAAATAACACATCGCAATCTTTACTTACCAATGCTTACAAGGTTTTCATGGCATTGATAAGTAAGTGTATACACAGAACCCAAAGAGTGTATGCGACATGTGTCACTGACGTGTGTGCTCTGTGGAAATGGCATCTCATGCTTTGTGCAGCTGCCATTGTCAGAGGAAGAGATTTGCCTACAGCACAAATCGGCTGACATTTGTCAGGTCCAATGTGGTCTTAAAGAATGAAATCTTTGAAACGGAAGGCTTATGATATTTCAAATTTGCATTTACTTTCTTACATGCTACGTACGTAGTATAGTAAAAGTTCTGTAATGCTGCCGCGAAGAACGCAATTTTTCGGTAGAAAAATGTCGTAAGTCCCTGATACCAAAAAAGTTGATAAGCCTCGCTCCAAAGTAGTAAATTATTTCCTTTAATACTGTTTGTAGTCGGAATCCATTCTGTAGATTGCAGTTATTATATTATATACCGTTTTCTGAATAATACACTGGATCCAAAATAATAGAATTTCTCAAAGAAATATTGCTGGAAGACAGAGTAAGTCTGTAATGGAACTTTGTTGTTCTGTGTGAGCGTAGACTACAAAACAAACCATTCGGTGAGCCAACAACTATATTTTTATGTTTCGTGCAATGTTAATATAATCTTGGTGGAAATAAATGAAAATAACACGTACACGATGAATACAACAGCTTTCCTTCTCTTCTTTTTTTCTTGTAATATTACATTGCTTAGTTACAGAAAAATATTTATAAAGCCAACTATCAACTTTAACCCAATAGATGGAAACATGAAATTTTAAACATTGGTTTCAAGTATTGTAAGAAGCAGAAGATTTCAACAATAAATTTATCATAACGATCCGTTTACTTATTACGTCTTTTCGAAGACATGAAATTGGCTTTGTATACGTTCAGTGTTATGTTTCTGTGTCCTTGGTAACTGACATTTGCACCCTCTATACGAGTACGAGAGTACTTGATCAGGTTATGACCATGTAAGTCATTAGTTTAACGTTGAGTGAGTAAATTGCTTAATATTAAGCAAAATTAGAATCATTAATGAAAAAGTGAATACCTATCTTATATTAACTTCGTAGTAACAAATGCTGCGTACTAATAGTATTATGCTGGTGACTGCATATTTGTGTGGTTTATCTCAGAATTAAAGCAATTAATATTTATTGCAGAATCTGTCGCCTTTAATGTTAGAAGTAAACATGTGTATGAGAACAATAATTTAAAAACATTACCCAGGATTATTTTTCAAAATGATACTTGAGGGTATCTCACATTTTCTAGAAATTCAAAATGTATTTTAATCAGAAAGGTAACACTGGACAAATATATGCTTTTTTCAGATTGCGAAAGCAAGTAAGATGATTTACAAGAACTTCAGAGGAATCCGTACTGTTTCTGAATTGTTGCTGCAATGTTGGAAGTGTCCGTCAGTGAATGTCAACCGGTGGTTGCAAACTAGCAAGATGTGCCGCAGGTATCTATGGCCCAATTGAAATTCCTAATCAATAATTCATGGCATTTCTCTCACCTTCTCAAAAATATTGAATTGAGTTTATCACTAAATTTAGATTTTCTAAATTTAGTTATAAACTCGTTTTATTTAAACTTTTACGTCGTGTGTAGTTATTAGGGCACTCAAACTTCTAGAGAGGCATTACACCAACTTATCTTCGCCCTTTCTATCGCCGATGGCATGGGAGAGATATTACATGATTCAAAGACCTTAACATTAGATGCGTAGTGACGTAAGTAACCTCAACATTAGATGCGTAGTGACGTAAGTAAAATGTCGGCTTAAGACGGACGCAATAGGCGCACTAATTCATGATTTCGTAAGTGAAGAGTTCAACGATTGAGAATTCAAACCCGTATGACACTGCAGAAACGTTTTCAAAACAATGCAAAAATATACTTAATCTAAACTATTTTTTGCTCAGTTTTAAAATTTCCTGGCATCCAGTGTCTTGTCTCGTCATGCTGTCCATGAAAATATATTTGCTGAACTATTAGGAAATGTGCATTTTTTTTTTTTGAGATTATCCTTATATCACGGAATGAAACAAGAAGTAGCATTTTGTTTTGATGAAATAAGGCCAATCAGTGACATAATAGATTACAATGATAGGAAAGGTATGGAATGATTAGTTAGTGATGTGTATCAACGAGTTATATTATCCGAAATAAAAATAAACGAAGTAAAAGTTAAAAAAAGACTATGTAACAAAATTTTAAACATTTGAACATTCGATTTTTTGTGAATCAAAGTTTGATGGTACCATTCAAGAACAGGTATTCGGGTGTCGAATCTATCTTCACGCAATGCTCATTTAGAAGTTATATCTAATATCCTCGAAAAGTAATAATTGCGCAGAAGCTATCCTTTATCTTTAAACAAGTAAAAATGTATTGACTCTATTTAAGCAGGCGAAACTATAAAGAAATACTATAATACTATAAAGAAATACTATACCAAAATAAAAGTAGAGTAGCTTATTTCCATTAGTTTGTCTAAAATGATACAAAAATTCTTGAAAAACGAGAAGTAAACAACTTTTCGACATACGGAAAATCGATATCCACTATTCCGTAATTCGTTGTTCAGTAGTATCTTGTATTAATTATAGAATTAATGAAACAAAAAAGTGCGTTTCATGTTCAGAAAATAAACTATTTTGTTTCCATCGGCAACCATTTCCCCCAGCCTCTGACACAGATAAATCCCTCTTTTGAAATCAAAACGATTCATTCCCACCGGGAGAGGTCAACTGATGCAGAGCATCAACTGACGTCACTGCAGTGCCTCTGACACTGAGGTCCAAGGTTCGAGTAGGATTTTCGACACTAGCTAGATAGCCAGGTTGAATTCAGTCGCTGTGTGGAGGCGAGTTCTAGCGGCCGGCCGCTCTGATCGGAAGTTTTCCATTGCTTCGACACCAGGCGAATGCTGGAGCAATACCCTAACAAACGGCTCACGGATCGCGCGCGAACTTTCCTTCCTCTTCCTTGTCCTATCCTCTCCCCTTACACACACACACACACTAACATGCACAACACTACCACATATTCCGAGAGACAGGTCGGGAGTTTTGAGCTCGTCCCCATTGGTGGAAGATATCTGGTTGGAAGAAACCCCGTTATACGACGGCAAGTCGGCGCCGGATCTCATCATTCAGCCGGGCAAGATCACCACCACCTCTCAAAAAAAACGCATGCACTACACTTACGGGACTAATGATCTTAGCAATTGCCGCGCCCGGAATCACTAATTACTAATCGTCACTGCAGCGCCTCTGACCGGGAGGTCCTAGGTTCGAGTTCTGACGGCGGCAGTATTTTCGACACTAGCTTTTCAGCTAGGTTGAATTCAGTCGCTGTCTGGAGGATCATTTTGGCGGCCGGCTGCTCTCATCGGTAGTTTTCCGTGGTTTCTCCGATCAACACCAGGCGAATGCCGGAGCAGTACCCTACCAAACGGGTCACGGACCGCGTGCGATCTGTCCTTCCTCTTCCTTGTCCAATCCTTTCCCTCCCACACACACACTTACACTAACATGCACTACACTACCACATATTCCGGGAGACCCGTCGGGAGCTTCGTGCTTGTCCCGGCTGGGGCGGTGCCCCGCTGGTGGGAGAGTCCTGGTTAGGGGGAAATCCCACTAGCCGACGGTAGGTCGGTGCCGGATCTCGCCATCTAGCTGGAGAAGATCATCGCCATCTCCGGAGAAAAAACATGCACTACACTAACGGGAATAATGACCAAAGCAGTTGATGTGCCCGGAAACACGAAAAAATCAATCAATCTAATTACTAATCAATCATTCCCAATTCCGACGCGGATTGCGCCGTGCTGTGTGCGCAGGGCCGGCGGAGAGGGCCGCGTGTGCGTGAAGGAGATGCTCATGTGCACAGTGGCCGAGCCCGGCCCTCGCAGGGTGGACAGGGTGACGGTGGTGGGCGCGGGGCAGGTGGGCATGGCGTGCGCAGCCAGCCTTCTCATGCAGGTGAGTGCTGTGTTCGCTCAGCGGCCGCGTTGCGCCCTCTGCAGCAGCGGTCACCTGCAGGTCTTAACCCTCGGTCACAGCGGAGCCGAAATATCGGTCGCTCGCTACCGGACGACTGCGAGCGAAATCGTCAGTCTTATTTCATCCAAAAAAATGTTGCACCCATGGAGCTATGTATTCCTTGGCCCATGATTGCACCCGAAATCGTAGGAATATTCCCATAATTCTGCAGTTTCTGTTTCAAACATTTGGGAAAAACACGCTCAAGATCATCTACATGTAATGCAGATATTCTTGGTATTACAGATGGCTTGGACTCTCCAGCTGATTTAGGGCGAATGGAAATCTCTGAAACAAACGAGATATTCATCCGATAGCTGACGTTTCGGGTTCAATATGCCTATTCAGTTTAGGGGTTCACTCTGCCCGTTCCATAGGATATATCGGACGCAAACGTCCGACGTCGGCCGTCCAGAATTACGTCCAAAATCTGCTCCTCTGTGACCTCTGCCTTAAGCTAGAGTCACACTGCAGCCGAAATATCGGTGAACCACTACTGGGCAACTACAAGCAAAACAGTCCGAATTATTTCATCCAAAACACATATAAACGTTGCACTTGAAATTGTTGGAATATTCCCTTAATTCTACAACAATTTCTTTAAAAATATTTTGAAGAAGCATTCTCAAGACCATCTACATATATTGCAGATTGTCTTGATATTAAAATAGATTTTGGTAATGAAAATGACCTTGACACTCCAGCTGATTTCGGGCAAATGGAAACCCGTCGTTTGTGTTCACTATTTTATATTTACCAGCACATTTTTTATCGATTCCAGCGCTTGCTTTGCCTAGAAAGCGTCTGGAAAGTTATTACTTTAGCTGACACAACATTCCCAAATGATGATAGAAATTTCGGCCAAAATCTGTGTTACTGTAATCACAGCCTAAGAGGTCCAATGTTGGTGCATTTTCGACAATATCTTCGTTGCTTGGTTCAACCACTGACTACAGGAGGATTGTAGCATCTGACTGCTCTCATCAGTAGTTTCTCGTGACTTCTCCAAACAGACGAGTGTTAGAGCAGAAACATATTAAATGGGCCACGGTCCACGCTGAATCTTTACTTTGTGTCCCCTCCTCTCCACTTACACACATTACACTACACACACGTGACAGTAGAACGGGAGTTCTGAGCATTTCGAGTCTGAGGCAGCGTCCCGCGGGTGGAGTTAACGGAAGGGGAAATGGCAAGACATCGTGTAGTCGGCGCCCAATCTCACGTTACAACGGGAGAGGATCACGCCATCTCTCAGAATATAACAAGTGTAGCGTCACGTTGGCGGCCGTGGGTGGGAGTAGGAGCGGAAGTATCGCATACCTGCGGGCTGAATAGCCTCGGCGCCACGGCGTTGGGATATATTTAGACAAAGTGGACACCAGCTTGACCTGGAAGGTCACGTGGTAGACGCGAGCCTCCCTCCTACACCAAGGACGGTCACGTGACGGCTACACTCTAGTATAAAATCGAGCCGACGAGCTCACACGAGAGTTTTGTTTTGGAAACCTCGCGCGATGCGCAAAACTTTACGCCCAGGCTGGAGCGTGTCGTGCCTCTTGCACGGGTGACGAGGTCACGGTAGTGGCGCGGGAGTAGCGTCAGAGAAGGCGGGGCCTCCCTAGCTATGTGGGGTATATACAGGGAAATACAAGGGTGTAGTTTCGGAGCAGAAGTTGGTTATTGTACATAAGTGTAAATAAACTTGTACTACTTGTAAATGTCTGTGTGTTTTTCTCCATGACGCCACACAAGCTACTACTGAGAACAATGACCTCGGTAGTCGATGAAACGATAATCACTCACTCGTGGGGTGACTATCAGTATTTCTATCACAAACAGCTGAAGCAAATAGATACATAAAATACGCTTTGAATGTGCTGTTTAAGGGATGATGGTACCAAACGTTTTATCTGTTAAGGTGTTTTGGTTACTTTATCTTCGCAAAACAATGGCCAAGGTGATTTTCGTCGCTTGCGCATTTCCAAGACGAGGGCAAGGTTCCGGCTTTTGGTTTGGTTTGAACATAAAACATCATTGTGCACACTAAAGTACAGATACGACTTCCCTTGACTATCTTTTTTCATGTGATTTCTATCATACTATTTTTATGGAAATAAATGTTCTCATTTCACGCGAGGTCTTTTTATCGATATGCTTTAGCACTTTGTGAAGAAAAAATACTCGCTGCCGGCGTTGTGGAATGATACCACACTTCACTGCTTGCACGCTATTCCCATGTCTTGTAACATTTCTGATCTGTAGCATAAAAAGAAAACACAGGTCAGCACAGACATTAGCTATTCGACACGATTATAGTTGTGTGTACTGCAATTATTTTGACGACTTTCGAGGTGGTTGTTCGGTCTTTTAAAGTGCTGTACGTGTTCGTAAGTGCGTACTTATTGCCTCGGCAACCCGGTAAGGAGTAAACTTGAACCTGTCAATGAAAAGCGATTTTCCCTACTACTTTGTTAATGTATATGTATGACCTTGCTTGATACTAATAGAATTGAAGACGGAACTCTCTGTCAATGCTTATTCTGTCTAGTTATTTTAACGATCGAACACAAATTACTCCCGAGAATTTTTATACTTGTTGTGTTATCATACCATGCGCGTGTCATTCATTGTAGCGTACGAAAAATAACCAATCTCTTACCAAAATCTCTTGGCATGCGGTGGCTTTGCCTGCGCTAGCGAATTCTCTGGACAGCATTAAGAACTGTGTGAAACTTTTTCACTCTACCGCACTTCGTAGCGTTTACGGATGCGGAAGACTGACTAGCTCTGAAAAACAGTTATTTTTTCGCATCTCTTTTAAAGCTTTCAAAATCTCAATAACTTTTTAGAGGATTACCAAACTTATGAAATATTTATTATACACTTCGAATTACTATGTATACCGGCTGTATATGCGGTGTATCGGAGAATTCACAACTGGAGTGTTGGTGCGTAGGTAGTCAAAGAACGTAAGGATGTGCGCGTGTGTTGGTGCGCAGGGCGTGGTCAAAGAGCTGGTCCTGATTGGCCGGAAGAGGGACAAGGTCAAAGGCGAGATGATGGATCTACGCCACGGCTCCGTCTTCATGCTGAATCCGTTCATCTACGCCGACACTGGTGAGCAGAAGAATAGAGGACGTTTAATTTCGTAATTTATTTATAAACGCGCAGCATTGCGTTAAACCTGTAGATTTCAAAGGCTTTTCAAAGGGAGAGGGGCCAGCCCGAATGCCCCATGTTCGTTGTTCATTTGATTGTTCGTTATTTATAGGTTTCAATTTTTTTAGGAAACTAAAAATCGTAGATATAGTTTATGAATATTTTTGTTCAAAATATGATGCAATTTATCATAAGTGTTAATTGGAATCTGAGTTAAGGCATGGAAACAATTTAGAGGCTTTTCACTCAAAAAGCGAATATTCAGAATTCATTTCGGAAATATTTGTAGTGTTGTAGTGTTTTTAGTGTTCGTGTAATACAGTTTAATACATTTCTACGTTATGAAGATATTGGTCTTTATTTGATATCGAAATGTAAAAGATTTTGGGCATTAAATTCAATTTGTATTGAAGCGAGAAAATCATTATTTTCTTTCGCAAAGCTTGAAATTGAATATTTTTGGTCTAAACGAATGCAGCGCAAGAATTAACATTAATAATAATAATAGTAATAATAATAATATATTAAATATTTCATATTTATAATAATAAAGGCGTAGGGAGGCGGCAGCCCCATCGCCCGCACTGCTCTGCCGGAGGGCAGGGTCTGTGCAATCAGCCCGGTTTTCCCTACCAATGAAGGGGTGCTGACCGCTGACCTACCCTAGACATCCTCCCTTTCACATTCCGCTCTCCCCTTCCAGCAGGGGTAAATGGGTGAATTGAGCAGCTCACTTTCTCCTGTTTCCTAAACACAAGCTCTTTCCTCGCCTATAAAATTTTCCTAATCTGATCATTCCTTTCTTAATCCCATTTCATCCACAATGCAGCAACTGACGAGGAGCAGGCGGCTGCAAACAGAAAGAGTGAACAGTAAGGTCAGCAGATGAGGGACAATGTCATAATTAGAAGGTGCTACCTCTCTGAAGTGGAACTAGAGCAAATTCGACAGGACGTTGAAAACTCATCACGACTATCTGTCAGTACAAATGAACGAATGGAAACAAATGAATTAGTATTGAGGCAAGAAGTCGAAAACTCTTGGCTACTGACTGTCAATACATATGAACAAACAGAAAGCAATAAAAGAGTACTGAACACTGAAGGTGACGTAGATCCAGGGGATGAGACAAAGTGAAAGAAAAATTCAGCAGTCTTCTTGCCTACTACAGCCAAGTTGATCCTTTAAACAGACCAGCAATACCAGTGTTACGTAAAGTAAATAAAGCCAAACAAGTTCTTTCGCAAATTAATGACGCTTTGAAAGATCACTTGAGTATACAGTGAAACCTCTCTGAAGTTCAGCTTGCTATATACAGTGCTGCAGTTACAGCAATTGAAATCAATGGTCAGAGGACTTACCATCCCAGACAATCATGCCGAGGTCAAAACAAGAGAAAAGCCGCCTGGAAAAGACGACTCGAAAACAATATTGATGAATTGAGAAGTAAAGGTAATGTCCTCTCACAATATTTAGAAGGTAACCAATCAAAAAAGGTCCTCCGAAAAGTAAACGCTATTGCAGCTAAAAATAAAATTGATATACACCGTCATTACAGGCAAAAAATCGTCGACTTGAAAGATAACATCAGACAAAAGATGAAAGTGAAATGTGCCCGACTTCGTAGATACAATGAAATCACGAAAAGGAAGGCACAAAACGCGGAATTCAGATTCCGTCAAAAAGAATTTCTGAGAAAGTTGAACTCTGATTCAAACAAGCAGCGAGTCCACATAAATGCTTGATGCTCGCTTGTTTTTACTTGATGTCCTAATCCCTTGTGTTATCCAAGAATTGCTTTTCCGTGAAATATTTCATTTTCTTTTTGAAGTGAAAAGCAAGTCTTAAAATTAAATGAAAGCGTTGAAAAAAATAATGATATTTATCGTTTGTATCAACAGTATTATAAACCTCGTCCCATGACTCCTGTATCAAGTAATCAATGAATAATTTTAATTTACTTTTAGTAAACAATATAGTCATACGTGTATTATTTATTGTGCCAGTGTTCGCATTTCTTATAATGGTACTATCACTGTACTGTCACTGTATAATGGTGCGGTCACTGTATCGTAAATCTTCTGTTTCAACTTCATATCGAGTAGTAGTTTTGTTAATTATAATTTGATCGACTGCATTCATCGAATTTAGTGTGATCCGTTTAGGAACATTAATTGTAATATCTAAATTGAAGGAATTCATTAAATCGAGAAACTGTTCTCTCTCTATTGGCTCCAACTACGATTTTCATCACTTTCTTCTGCATTTTTTCAACTTATATAGGTCATACTGCTGGTACCTTCCTACACATATACTCCATTTTTAATAATAGATTCCGCCATAGATTAGTAATTAATTTTTCTTGTCTTTTGATTAAAGAGGCCCTTCATGGAAGATACCCTACGATTATTTAAAGTTGATTATTATTATTATTATTATAGAGAAAAATTTACAACTGTTATTTTATACCTTATAGACTTTCAAATAACTTTTGCGAAATCATTTGCAATGTATTTATCTTAAAGGCGACGTCATGAAAAAAGCTCGTTTCTTTCAGCGAATACTGACTCCGTCGTGTGTTTGTGGATGCAGATTACTCCGTGAGCGCCAAATCGCGGCTTATCGTCGTATCAATCGGCGCTCGCAGGAAGCCGGGAGAGTCGAGACTGGCTTTAGTGCAGAAGAACGCCGACATGTTCAAGAAAGTAATTCCTGACCTGGTGAAGCACAGTCCCGATTGCATTTTGCTGATCGTCACCAACCCAGGTGTGAATATTAGAGCTTGCGGCGCGCTAGAGAGAAGTGTCACAAAACTAGTGTCATGGTATTCTTTGTATTCTTTGATAGGAAAATTAAGCGCGTATTCTAAAATGGGGAAGTTTGGACGTAACAGGGACAGTAAAATTGAGCGCGCGAAATTAAAATTCACTTTATTCACTTCATAGGTTAATAGATTATTATTTCGTGGCGATCGGTAGAAGGATCGCAGGTTCGAGTCCCACCTCGGGCATGCTTGTGTGTGTTTGTTATTGTCTTTTCACCTATCATCATTATAATCATCTCATACTTCATGCCCCCAAGGCTAACAACCCAGCGGTGTAAAAATGGATTCGTGCACATGCCCCCGGGAGAATATGACTGGGCCTTGGCGGGTACAAGTGGCGCGTCGCGTATTCCTAGGATATCCAATTCGTGATATTATTATCATTCTTCTTCTTCTTCTTCTTCTTCTTCTTCTTCTTATTATTATTATTATTATTATTATTATTATTATTATTGTAGTTATTATTGTTGTTGCAGATGGCTCGTTTAAAGTAGTTTTGAACCATATAGAATCAATGTTACGAGGATACCAGGAATTTGTATTTTATGTATTAAAGACCATTAACCAAGACATTTGTATTTTACATATCTATTTTAAGCTGTACGTTTCGCACATTTAGCTGCTGGAGAAATTGGAGAAACCAAGCAATATCTTAGCAAACGAGTTTACAAGCATAAATACGATATAAATAAAGATTCAGCAATTTCACCTCTTTAACCAAATATAGGACAGAACTTAACCACTCCATTAAATTTGAAAATGTCAAAATTTTACACCATGAAAAACAAACCTTTAAAAGACAAATTGCTGAAATGGTACATATTATATTAAATGATGCTATGAACAGCAAAAATGACGTATTAAAACTCAATCAAATTTATAAGACGTTAATAATAAATAAACATCTTTAATTACGTTTGCCACTGTTCACTCCATATTACCCTAATCTTCGCACATCCATTCTTTAACACATCTGGTTTTGAACAGCATGCAAGAAAACTAACACATGAATTATTTTAACCACAAAGTTGGACGCCACCTTCAGAATATTATAAAAAACTTCATCATATTGTATGTTGAACAATGACGGTACCAAATTGGCACCAAATTGTATACATGGATTTTAATATTTTTAATTAATATTTTAATATTTTATTATTTAATATTTATAAAGGGTATTAATAATTTAATACCCTTTGTTTTTTATTACGTTCAAATATATTGTTTATACTATTGTCAACAGTTCGATCTACATTGGTTTGGAAAAGGCACATGCTCTGGGGAACGTAATGTGGGAAACGTAAATCTGAAAATAAATATATAAAATACAAATGTTTTAGTTCCTGGTTTCCTCGTAAGATGGATACTATATGGTCCAAAACTAGTTGAAACGAGCCATCTATCTGCAACATTAAACTAGGATCGACAGGAAGAAATACTATTTCAATAATAATAACAATAATAATAATAATAATAATAATAATAATAATAATAATAATAATAAACCGGGAGCGGTAGCTCAGTGCATCAACTGATGTCACTGCAGCGCCTCTCACCGGGAGGTCCTAGGATCCCACTCCCCACGGCGGCAGGATTTTCGAAACTAGCTTTTCAGCTGGGTCGAATTCAGTCGCTGTCTGGAGGAGAATTCTAGCGGCCGGCTGCTCTAATCGGTAGTTTTCCGTGGTTTCTCCGATCAACACCAGGCGAATGCCGGAGCAGTACCCTCCCAAACAGGCCACGGACCGCGCGCGATCTGTCCTTCCTCTTCCTTGACCTATCCTCTCCCCTTACACACACACTTACACTAATATGCTCTACACTACCACATATTCCGGGAGACCGGTCGGGAGCTTAGAGCTTATCCCGGCTGGGGCGGTGGGAGAGTCCTGGTTAGGGGGAAACCCCGCTAGCCGACGGTAGGTCGGCGCCGGATCTCGCCATCCAGCGGGGGAAGATCACCGCCATCTCACGAGAAAAAAGCATGCACTACACTAACGGGACTAATGACCAAAGCAGTTGACGCGCCCGGAACCACGAAAAAATCAATAATAATAATAATAATAATAATAACAATAATAATAATAATAATAATAATAATAATAATAATAATAATAATAATAATAATTTCCCTTCCCATTCGCGAGAGCCAATGACTATTTCGGTTGAAGCGCCCTTACATATCAATCTTGTGTTACTTCCTTGAGCCCTTCCTTGAGTTTTCAGTGGACGTTATGACGTACGTGGCGTGGAAGGTGAGCGGGCTGCCGTCGTGTAAAGTGATCGGGTCAGGGACCAGCCTGGACTCGTCTCGCTTCCGATACTTCATCGCGAAGCGCCTCGACGTGCGGGCGACCTCCGTGCACAGCTGGATCATCGGCGAGCACGGCGACAGCAGCGGTGAGGCTCCTGGACACATTTCGCCTCTCCCTTATATCTACTATATCAAATGAGATGTAGAAAGCTCTCACCAACTGCAACATGCAGAACGCCCATTCCACTCCCCACAATATCAGAATAAGTTTTGTATATCCTCTTCCTGAAGATAAACGCTAAGGGCCGATGTGGGATTTGTACAATTTAGCACAAGAAATTAAATAAAATCGTGATAGCGTGCTACCGATGAATGTGGAATTACTCTCCAGCCCTGCATCAAGCAGATTTACGACGAAAAATGAGAAGTTCGCATAATATGATAAGGGGATACACAGGCACAAGCATCGTTACGCTCCAGTGTTATTGTAAGAAACTCGGAGAAGATGCACTCTTGATCTTTAAAACAAGGTTTTCGAGAACCTGTTGGGACACGAATAATGTTTCTTATACCGTAATCTGTAAAGTGAGACCTTTTTGGTCGTTCTGTTACATTTTTGGAGGATGCTCCTACTCCGTGGTAGGTTCTTCAGAAAACGTTGGCATTGGGTCCAATATAAAGCTATTTTCACTTTTAAGACAAGGAATGAAAACCCCGCACGAATCAAACTTTTCCTGAAATGACCCTATAACACGTGCTCGCTTGCCGCTTTCAAGGTAAGAGCAAAATATGTAAAAAAAACTTATTTCTGATGAGAATTCTAATGAAAGCAAAAGATGTAAAAAACTTTGACATGGATAGGATCTGGGGCAATAGAGAAACTACTGAGGGTATGGGTGAGCCTCCGTAATGGTTTTCGCGTTTTAAAAAATGGTTTTCGTTAGCCAATTGCTGCTTCGACACTTTCTGGCTGTGGGGAAAGTAATGAAAAAGCACATAATAAAGATAAAACATAAGTGTCTTTCACAGTTTCTTCCCTGCGTTGGGAGATACTAGGGAGTATTCTTGACAGACTGATTCTCAGGAGTTTACTTGAGGCTGATTCACACAATTAATTTAGAAATAAAATAATCGTTTCTTTAGAATAAGGCAACGTGAAATTTTATTCTTCTTTACATAGTTGTATGTATTACAACGCTTCGAGGAATATTTTTTTTTTTTCATTTTCCGCCCACAAAGAATATAATATGTAGAATGGATTATAATAGAAAATATTATTTGTAACCTAAAGGTGGGGGAAAATATTATTCCTCAAACGTTGCAAAACAAATATGTAAATAGTAATGAAAACTTCAAGTTGTCTTTTCTAAACAAATTTCATTTCATTTCTCAATTAATTTTGTGAATCGGCCTGTCAAGGAGACTCCTATGGACAAAGTATTTCCCGACATAGCAAAGCAAACAACGTCCTCCAATTTCTCGAGTATTAGAATCTACTTGCGGTGAATAGGGGGTCCAACCGGCAAAAAGGATGTTGACTATTCAGGCTGTCCCAGAATAAATGTGATAAACATCTAAGGCACATTTGGTCAACAATGATCACTTCAAGGTCAACGATGGGTTACAAACTTCTACGTCGACGATCGCTTTTTGCCAATGTTTTGGGAAATCTCATAAAACGGAGTCTCTCACGTGTCATTTACTCCTGGTTGGTCTTCTTGAATTGGTGTTTCTGAGGTTCACGAAATATCGAGTCAGCTCGTGGACTTGCAGAGCACTACCAGTTCGTGTACTACAGTGCGCGCGATGAGTTGCCTCTAATCATGGGCAATTGCCATATGTGTGACTGTTATTAGATTCTCGTATTTCTTACCACGTGATCATTGGCAAAATGTGATCATCTTCAACTCATAGGCTCTAGAAATTTACAATATTTATTTTGAGACATTATACAGACAGATTATCATTTATCATTTGCGATAAAACGATGTACTTAAGCTCAATAAATGTTTCGATAAACAAATGGAGTCTTGAGTTCACACTTCTTCCGAAGGTCAGTGCTGGAAGTAACATCGCTTATGTGGTTGACATGTGTGTGTCGCAGTGCCCGTCTGGTCCGGGGTGAACGTGTCTGGCGTGCGCCTCCGCGAATTGTATCCTGCGCTGGGCACCCCGAACGACGAGGAAAACTGGAATGAGGTTCACCAGCAGGTGATAAAGAGGTAAGTGAATCTTATATAGAAGAGTTTATTTGGGAAGTTGCTCACAGCATAACAATAAAGAGGACATAAAATCTTCCAATAGTGGAGATAGTTTTTAGACTTTCAAATTATTGAAAACAAAATGTAAATGTTATATACAGATAATTTTAATTCCAATGGATCTTATTTTAGTTCGAAATTCTCTTATTTTATTAAATACTAATTTTTAATAGTATAGGGGGCGTAATAATAATGTCAGTGTGTGAAAAAAAATATTTGATCAATTAAAAACTCTCTTAATGTTATAACCAGCCAATATATTTTAATTATTTTAACGCAATGTGATAGTACAGTGCTTTCCAATCCCCCCCAGTGAATGTAAACAACTTAAACGATGAATAGATTTTAAAGTTGTGTAAAATTTATTATTTTTAAAAACATTTCGTTGAATTTCATTATAAACTCTTCAGTACATAATTTGCATCTGACTATGCTTCTCAACTTTTAGAAATTTGATTTAATCTCAATTTACAATAAACAAATTCTTCAGTGTTTGAATCTGTGCTTAAAAGAACACAACGCTTTAATACACCATTATAATTTGTGATACTGGCTTCCATTTGTATGGGGAGCTTTGGTATTGCCTCCACTCCGTATCTCCGCTGTGACTCGTAACCCATTGCGGCCGAAAACTATCTCCTGCCCCTAGTCCTTGGCCACGCTTGAAAATTGTTACAATTAGGGAGGTTTGTTGGCTGTCAGATGACACCGCAGTATGGAGCTTACTCCCCCTTTCACGCAGCCATCGCGCGCACACATACACATACACACATACACACATTTTGTGGCAAGGAGAGTACAGTGAAGGGATACATGGTGGTTAGGGTAGGTCGAACCATCCCACAGCACTTAAGTCAACCCATGACTAAGGCGGAATTCGAACCCTCAGACCCCTTAGCTAATGTCTACTGCCGAAACCATTGAGCTATCCAAATGAAGGTCGCGGGTAAGGTAAGTACAAGAGCGTAATAGAGTGGGCACTACGTACAGAGCAACTGGCGCGAGATTTAAGAAGGCGCGCAACTGGCGCGAGAAAAGTAAGGGTGGTACAAATCCGTTCGGTGTGGCGGCGGTACGGAGCGTCTGATGATTTTGGAGAAGTTAGTTGACAGTTATTGCTCTAAATTTAGCGATATTAATTTCCGTTTCCTCTACTAAAGCAAAGAAATGATCCATTAAATAATAAAAGAAATAATTCATCAATGAGATTTCAAATTGACAATTGAAACTAAAAGAAATCATTTTGAATCGAAAGTATCTTGATTTTGTAATCATGTTTATTAAAAATTGCAATAATTGCATTAACTTTTCTACGACCAGGTTAGGTTTAACAAAGCCTAAGCTGTCAGCCCAAAAGCGAGAATTAACTTATGAAGACTTGTTAATTTATTTCACATTATTGCTTTATACAACAAATAACTGAACGATTAAATAAAACAAAACACAAAACGAAAACGAAGAAGACGCCATTCAAACATAATCGCAAAAATGTTTATAAAAGCAAAATTTAAAAAGAATGTTAACCTGGAATAGTAATAAGTGAACATGAAAAAATAAAGAATAAATTAATTCAAATCTCGGTTTCTAGTTAGAACAAAGGTTGCAAACACATAGCGTCATTTTTCCCGCCCGCGTCACTTCAGCTTTTTGGCTTTGTAGGGAAAATGAGAGCGGAGGGGGAAGGGAATTTGCCCTGCTCGCAGAAGTACCGGACATCCCAGGCGGGCAAGTGGTTCGATCGGATGCGGTTTGGTTTGCTTGCACTAGGCAACGGGATCCAGACTCGCTACGAGGTGTGTGTTTTCCACCACGAACTCGAATCCTGAAGGAAATCAGAGGCCCACGGATTTTGTTCGCTCCAGTTTTACCCGCGTAGATTTGCGACACATGCGCTCGTGTTAACCCGTACGAATAAAGCTGGAACTAATCCCGAATGACTTCGTGACTTCGCAGCGGGTCGCAGGTGATAAAGATGAAGGGCTACACGTCCTGGGCCATCGGGCTGGCCGTGTCTGCTCTGGCGCGCTCCATCCTCTACCACATGGGCCAGACATGTGCCGTCTCCACCGCAGCCAAGGTGAGTGCGCCCCTCCCCCCAACCGCATTCCCTCAACGCTCTTATTATAGCGTCGGTTCTCAATAATTGTAGGGAGCTTTAGTGCCAAGCGTAAGGACACATACTTAAACTTTATTGATCAACTTTATACGGCGTAATGAACAACCTTCAGAAGAGTTTTAGCAATTGTGACATCGCGTTATGCATTGTAACAAAAGAAGCATTTCAAGCGATGAAAAAAGATGTTGCATAATATATCAAGGAGTAAGATAGAAGTGAGGCATTTAAACCACGATATGAGTCAAGAGTATAACAAATCTACATTGTGCTCGGAGTTTTAGATTTTGTGGCCCTCCGCGATGAGTACGCAGTCTGGAACTTTGAATCGGCTTTTCTTGAGAATATGGGAAATATCTTAACCGTTCGTTATAAGTATAAGACATAACCTAACCTGAAGATATGATTTCAACTTTTTTTGCAGATTTCTTTCATGTCACCACTCCAATGTTTCCTGTTATTTCTTGCCAGCGTTGTGGAGTTGGTAATGAATAATTGCAAGTGCCTCATATACGAGAATCGGTTTATGAGAGTTGGAAAATTGCAACCCTTCCTGTTTTTAAGCGTCCATTTTTACTTGCTCGTAGACAACGAGATAGAAATCTATAGGGAGGCGATGTCCCTGCCATATTTGAAGCTTTTTGAAAGTACAGCGGCCATGT
>BLKR01002179.1:0-216067 GCA_011170035.1 Teleogryllus occipitalis
GTCGATTCCGGTTATAGTGGACTTCTGGGGACTAACATAATCCAATGTCAAAATAAAACAGAATTTCTCCATAATGATTGATTATACTAATATGGAGATACAGAGAAATACATTAACAGCCAGAACTGAATATTTCCATCTATTTATTTGTCCTTTAAAAATTAATTTCTTTTCAATTGTTTGCTTTGTATTTTTTCATTAGTAATTTCTCTGTATCGTTCTCCAGAGTTTGTGCTCTCTCCATAATGATTCTGCATTATTCTCCATGTCTAAGTATTGTAATGAAGTGTTCACACCCTTCAATGCCTCTTGCACTGTTTGAACCATTCTACTCTCCGAAGGCTCTTTTACTCATCTATTAATGTACAAAATGCTTTCCGAAGTGGGATGGCACAAGCGGCTAATGAAACTGATTGCTTTTCCGCACGGCACGGCGGATATCACCAGGCTGCTTATTGCTTACATAGAACTCAAAGCGCTTTGTCCCATGGAATATCAAATAACACCAAGATTGATATTGAAGCAAGCAAACGTGCATTGTCGCCACTGGTTATAACCCATCCAGGACAAAACTGTTGTTTCTGCAGTGAAACTGAGTGGCATAAGGTCATCAGTAAGGTCCCCATCCCCAGTCCTCTACCTTCACCTCAGGGGAGACTTCTATTATGGCCTTTGGCTGACATTTTTTTTTCAAGCTGCCTATGGTTGGAATTTGTGGCACTGAAGCAGTATATTCTTTTCCTGGAGGGAAGTAATTTCCAGGACATGGTATTTCCTACTGAATGACCCCTTTTTATAGCTGAGGTTCAGGTTCACTATAACCAAAGCTTCGTATGCTTATTTGTAATGTAAGTGAAATGGGACCAGTGACTTAAGTTCACTATAACCAGGATCGACTGTATTTAGTTGCATACCTTTTAATTGTAGAAATTTAGGAATTGAATATCAAGTAAATTACAAAAGATGCATGAAAACTTTATAATTGTTTTGTTATCTAATGAAATATTTATCTAATTTGCGTCCTTGCGTATTGTAGGTATCTCCGAGTGATGACTTACCATTGCAGATGTGCCACTCCTGTATAGATAAATTGAATATTACTCATGAGTTAATTGTGGCATGTTTAGATGCAGACTCAAAATTTCAACAATGTTTACAAGCCCAAAATACTAATGAGGTATGTATGTGTTCTAGGTTATGTAGAATACTTATTTAAACATTATATTTGCAGACTCTGTACTGTTTATTTTGCACTGGGCTTCGATAATGTAATTGAATTAGTAAATATATCCATCAGTGTGGCCTTCTTAAGGATAGAATGTTAACACTCCTCTCGTGAAGGTCTGGAACAGCATTGAGCCCCTGTAGATGTCCATAGACCAATGTCAACCTCACAATTGTGGATACAGTGTCATCTGCCCAACCAATGAAATCTAATTTAAAAAGCCTTCATTCACAATTTGAAAAATACTTATAACAATCTTTATACTTGGTGATTTGGATAGTAACCTTTTTCTGTTCCTTTGGACATATATTAATTGAATGTAAGGCAAGTCAGAGACTGCTTCCTAGATCATGACTAGCAAATGAAGTTTGCATATCTGTAATATCAAATAATGAAGCCAAATGCCTGCTTGGAAGCTAGATTGAGGTCAGTTCTTGGGTCAAAAGTTCTAAATACTATAATATCCCTTCTGTTGTCCAATTTCCTACTTACATTAAAGTGAATCATCATTTACATGGACAATGTGTTCATAAAATCTTAATTTTGCTGTATTCATTTTTTCTTTATAAATTTTTGGTGAATTGGGCAAAGAACCTCTTTACTTTTATTTTAAAACAATAGTTTAAAAGTTGTTATAACAAAGAATCACATTATTCTACTAACAAATTGTAATTAATATTTATAGTTTCAATCAGTTGCTGAGGAGAAGGCAGAAGAAGTAAAAGAAGAACCAAAAGAAGAAGACTCTAATATTGTTACTGAGAAGGTAAGTTGTAACTTCAGTTCCACTAATGAACACAAGAATGGTCTCTAAAGCATACATTACTGTGTTCAATAAAATTATTTATTAGATCAGTGGTCGCTATCAACAGCTGCAATGGTACAGAATGGAAGAATCTTCAAGCTAAATGTTGAAAATATTGTTTCAATTTCCATAATCTGATCATGTTGAATATAATGTATTAATTGGGGCTATTGATCAACTAAACAACAATTGTTTAATTAGTTAATTGAATTTATTAAACAACTTTTTTACTTCATCTTATTCTTATATTTTCCTGACATCAGTTTGACACTATTCTTTGTTTACTCTTACTTTACTCTGCATGTAAACAAATGCACATGGTTGTTTCTTGTTCTCATTTTCTGACAGGCACCAGATTCATTTTCAGGGTGTTGTGCACTATACAAGTTAGGTCCCTTTTAAAAGTGATTGATTTCTTGACACTCCACACTAACAAAGTTGAAATATTGTTCTTCTGACTTGATGTGAACTCAGGCACACAGGGTGACACTAACAGCAATACGGTGCTATCAGCAGTACCCTGTGAGAATGTTTAGTCATCAGGCCATCAGCTCTGCGCCTACATGCAAGTGGGATGTCGCTATCAGTGTGTTTCCTGTTTCATATGACACCACAGTTTCGGCAATAGAATTTTGAAAGTTGCGGTTCGTTCATGAATGAGAAGGTTTTACAAGTGTGTTCTGTATGTATTGGTCACGTCAGTGAAATCTGTTTGGTAATTGCATTAAGTAAAATTTATTTTTATTACTGCTTACAAAGTTGTGTGGGATGTGTTGTGTTAGTCATGTAGGCTGAAAGCCAGAACCTAGTCACCAACTTGGACATGTGTAGTGAAGTGCTAAGTGTGCTCTAAAAGTAAATTCCCACAAAAAAATAATTACTTGGACCAACTCATATTAGCTATTATACATAGTGTCTAGACAAAGTGAATAATTTTTTAAAATGATTACTACGAAGGTTGAATTAAAAGTAATGCCTCCACATTTGTAACTCTTCAACAGATGGCAGCACTTGTATGCAGCAGGTGCTGGATTGTACAGTACTCTCTCCTTCACAGTTCCAGTTGGCGGGAAGCCTTAGCATTGAAGGGTTGTGTTGTTAAAGTGTGAAGTATGGAACCCTGCACAGTAGGCCAATCAATGCAATTTAAGTAACGTGCTGTCATGGAATACTTGACAGCAGACTGCCACCCCAAAGGAGATTCATCAGAGAATGCAAGGAGTTTATGGTGATTGTGTTGATGTGAGTACTGTGTTGTTGGGTAAGTAAGTTTAAAGATGTTGAGGTGGGAACAGCTGACTGCATGACAAGAGTAGAGTTGGATGTCCTGTGACAGCAACCACTGAGTTTCACCGGCAAAATATTGATGGACTGATTCAGAACAATTATCATATCACTCAGAGAAGTATTGCAAGCATAATTGGCATTTTACAAGAACATGTGGGTTACATTGTTGCTTTGCTTGGCTATCAGAAGATGTGTGCACAATGAGTACCCAGGAACAATGACTGACACAGATCCAAAAAGAATAAGGAAATGTGTTCCTGCAGCAAGACAATGCTACATCTCATGCCACCACAACAGAACTTCAGAGACTGAATCTCACCACTGCAGCACCGTCCATACAGTCCAGATTTGCTGCCATTTGACTTCCATCTGTCCCTGAAAATGAAGGATGATCTGGGAGGACATCGTTATGCTTCTGATGAAGTTAAGAGAACTGTGAGATTCCAGAGAAATTGTCGACTTCTTCCGTGATGGCTTCAGAAAATTTGTTTATTGTTGGCAGAAATGTATCCAATTGTTTGGTGATTATGTGAAAGAGCAAATTTTGGTAATTAAGGAACACATTCCAAAACTTATTTCTGGGTTTGATATGTTAAAATATTCCCATCCAAACCAAGTTGCAAAGGTGAAGGCATTACTTTTCATTCAACCCTCGTACTTCAGCCAAATCACTCAAGCTATTATGAATAACGATGGGACAAAGTGATTAATGATTCACTTTGACTATGGTAAATACATTTGCTCATTAGCAATAGTAATTGGTGATTTATCACAATGATTGTAACGTATACTCATAAATTAATACTATCCTCCAATATAATTATAGTGACTCCTGACATTTGATCAGCTGGGCATGGTTATCCAATTGAGAGCTTTATTATGTCTTGATTTATGTATTCAAACTCCCAATTGACTAACTGAAATCAAACATATCAAATGTCAGAAGTCATTGTAATTTAATTGGAGAATTGTAGCAATGTATATGAGTCATTAAATGCCTATTTGTGAGCTATTCCTCTGGAAAAGTTTTAGAAAAGGTATTAAGAGAGTTAATTTTTGTTAACTTTAAGCTTTGTTTTTCAGGCAGAAACTGCTCCAAAAGTAAAGAAGAAAGTTGTTGTTTTGAAGTTGGTCCATTCCAATAGTTCTCAGCTCTCTCCATCTGTTCGTATTGCCAAAGCACTGGAGTATTTGAAGTCAAAGAAGAAAGTTGAGGCACCAAGTATCAATACATCTGTTGTACAACCATATACTCCAGAACAAGTGTTGGAGACACCTCCTACAGCAAAATCATCTCAGGCAAGTGAATCATATTTATTTCATAGTGATGATCAAGAATGAAAGTTAATATGTTACATACAATTCTGTCTAGAAAATTATTTTTCATGTTCCTTTTTATTTTTCTAGAAGTATCCTGGTAATGTGAATCCTGATCTGCAGGTTGCTGGTATTGCGGAATTTTGCGTTGTTACATCAGGCAAAGAGGTTTCTGGTGATCTGTCATCTGGATCTCCTAAGTTTGAGTCAAAGATCACTGAAGCCTTAGGTACTGTAGACACAGGCACAAAACAAAGAATTGTGGAAGCTGTCCAAAATATAGTCTCAAAACGATCAGATGGTCAAGGCAAAGGGTTTACATGTACAGAATGCAGGAAAGAATTTGCAACACCAGGGGATCTCAAGGCACACTTGTGCCGAAAAAAAACTGGGAAAATAGTAAGAAATGGGGAATTTTCATGTAAAGTGTGTAATAAGAAATTCAAAGATGCCTACAAACTAACAGTACATAAACAAACTCACAAAAGAGGCTTTGTATTTGCATGTGAAAAGTGTGGAAAACTTTTTCCACGCAAGGACTCTTTGCAACTCCATATGACCCAACACAGAGGGAAAAAGCCTTTCTTGTGCAAGCAATGTGGGAAACGGTTTATGCTCCGGGGTAGCCTAGATATTCATCGTGCATCGGAGCATGCTGAGACAAGACCATGGTCTTGCACTGTTTGCCACAAGAAATTTGCTTCAAAGGCCACTCTGCGTGCACATATGCATAGCCATGAAGATTATTTAGAATCAGATCTTGCAAAGTGCAATATTTGTGGGCTTCAATTTCGCAGCAAGATGCTTTTAAAAGATCATATGAAAGTTCACTTGTCAGAGAAAACTTTCCAGTGTGGTCAGTGCCCTAAATCTTTTCCCAGTCAAGAAAAACTGAAACAGCATGAGCCCATTCATTTAGGTGTTCGGCCATATCAGTGTGGCATTTGTTCTATTGGTTTCATTCGCAAAGGCAATCTAACCAAACACTACAAAACACACTCATCAGAAAAAATAATAACATGCCGTGTTTGCAAGGCAACATTTCCAACTGTTGCTGGACTTCTAAATCATAGGAAATCTCATACAAATGAAGAATGGGATCAAATTAAGAAAGATGGGCTTTCAGAAGGTGAAAAAACTGTATCAGCTCCAGATAATTATCAGTGTTCAGTGTGCAACAAGTTTTTATCATCAAAGTTGTCATTGAGTTTGCATATGCGTGTTCACACCGGGGAGAAGCCCTATCAGTGTGAAATTTGTAATAAGCGTTTCACTCAAAAGCCAGCATTGACTTATCACATGAGGCTGCATACAGGTGAACGTCCACATGCATGCCAGTTTTGTGGAAAAGGTTTCAATTCCAAAGTAGGCAAAGAGAGTCATGAACGTATTCACACAGGGGAACGACCATATAAATGTGGGCAGTGTGGGGTGGGTTTCCGGTGTAGTGCCAACTTGCGCCAGCACACATGGATACATACTGACAATAGGCCCTTTGTATGTGAAGTGTGTAAGAAACTCTTTCGACGCCGTGAAGCTTTGCAAGTGCATATGCGCATTCATACAGGAGAGCGCCCATACTCCTGCCCTATCTGTAGTCGCAGCTTTACCCAGAAGGGAGATATGTTGAAACATACACGATCTCACTCAAAGAAGAACGTCCGCATGACAGGGATGGCTTGCCTTAACTGTGGGCAGCTTTTCAGTCGTAAAATGAACTACAAGGTGCACATGGAACAATGTGCTTCATTAGGGAAGGCAGAATTGACCTTAGCCAAAGCCCAAGTAGATGCACGACCTCATGCAGAACTTATCAGTTTGAAAGAAGGATTAGTTGTTAAAGATGGCAATGAGGAATTAAAAACTGTTACTATCACATCAGAGGAGATGATACCTAAATTTTCTGAAATAACAATTGTGACAAATGACATTCAAGAATATGAAGTTGAATACCAATCATAGGTATAGTTGTTATTGTTGTATATTTCCTATTCATTTTGAGCTAATTTCAAATTTTCTTCGTGTCATGCAAGAGTAGAACTTATGATTATTCTTGCATACAAGCTTGACTTCAAAAAATATCTTTTGTACAAAATATTTTTCTTACTGTATTGCCCCAGCAAGAAAGGATTTTCTTTTATTAATATTTTCTTTATTTTAATTATGAATTGCCAATTTACTGTTTATAAAATTTATTCTGTACATAATGCAAAAAAATATTACGGAAGTGATTATACACATATTTTGCATGTGCATATGTATATACCTACACTCCATGTACACATAATCTTGCATACACAAATTCATTTCCTTTTTTACAAAAATGTATGAAATCCTGTAATTAAAATACTTTTTGAAGAGGAAATTTTTGAGTTTGATTCATTGTTTAATATAGCATAATCTTCTTGAAAAATGATGACTTTTTGGAATATTGAAACCTGAAATCTGAAAATTTACATGCATTTTTATATCTCTGACCCCCATGTGAATAACAGATAACTCGAGACAATTAAATTTTATGGGACAGGAACATCTTTTCTGTGATTATTTAAACGAATCTTTTGCAAAGAAGTAATTCATAATATGAATACTCGGCTATTTTGATGAATCAGTGTTATAGTCATGTGATCTGTAATAATTTTCTTTAATGAATGTAGCTCCTACGAAACAGAGAGACTTTATCACAAATTACATCCACGATACAAAGAGAGATTGTATCAAAATTCTGTTAGTGGAATCACATACGCAGTTAAATCACACCCGAGCAAAGGGGGACTGTGGAAGGGAAAATAAAATCTTACCATCTGATGACGTTTTTTCACAGGAAAGGCAAATTTCATCCATGCTTACCACTGTGGACTTGGCAAGTGCTCTGAGGGAATGGGTTGTGATTTGCAGGTGTCTAATATCAATTGTACACTTCTGAAAGCTGGCAGAAAAGCATATGAACTGTAACTAGAGGTGATATCGTAGGCATCCGCGGCCAGAGTCATGAGCTAGGCTGTCCAGGTGACGCCGTGTCAAAGGCTGAGGTGTTGACATTTCGACTGACATATTGTGGTCCTCTTCAGGGCTGTACAGCGCCAAGATTTTTTTAAAACTTTCCCCTCTCAAGTTGTCCTGGAGAGGCGGTAATTTATTCATGTAATGGAATGCATAATTGCTGCAGCCTGTTACGCTTTTGAAGCTTCATGAGGGCTGGTAACTTAAACTAATTAAAACTATCATAAAATTAACTTAAACGAACAACAGTGCCATTTTGGGCTCATTACTTTAAAAAATTAGTATTCTAAAATTCTTCATACGAAGTTCTTTTGAATGTTCAACTTTCATCTATTTTGTTTTGTTCATTCACTCTCACAGTCATTCTTAATCTATATATACAAACACATTCACTCATGCGTTCATACCACTTTTCACTGCACAGCACTATTTACACTTGTTTTTTCGCCACCGCGCCAACTTTACTGTAGCGTCCGTGGCGCCGCGACGTCATTTTCGGGCGGATAAGGCCCGGCGGGGCCGCTTTTCCGCGCCCCCCGCGCGATTTCCGACATCTGGGAGCGGCGACCGCCTGCCACGCACCAGCTGCTCCCCCGCGTCGTACAGCTCAGAGAGCTTGTGCGCGAAATGTGAAGGCGACGTGCTTTGGGCCCTTTCTTCTGTGAAAGGTCCTGTGCACGCCGGTCTCCTGCAGGATGCGCGGAACGGACGGCCTCAGCGCAGTCTCCGCCCGCTTGTCCAGCTCCGCCGGGAACACATCGCACGCCTAGAACTCTGCATACGTCAGCATTTCGGGGAGTGCGGTCTGGTCTAGAGTTGGAAAGGCGCGGCTCGTCATTCAAGGCTGTAAGGCGAAGCCTCCCCTACAAAAACCGCCGCCCAAAAGAATGTAAAAAAATTTATAAATGTATTTATTAAGAATGGCTTTCTGAGTTATATTATGTAATAATCATATCAAAATTTTTATATGACAGTATAACATAGTTGTGCTACAACGCTCGTTCGTAACGCATTTGAAGCTGTTGACAGGGAAGAGAAAAGCGTTAGGCTCCCACTTCATTCTGCCATAAGCCCCTGTGTAAAACGAGGGCGTGACGTCATGCATTCACTGCACAGGCTTACGGGCGGACGAAGGCTGCGGCCTGGCAGCCTTCAAGGGTCGGGACCTGGGCGCGGCCGAAGCCTGGATGGGGCGTAGGGTCTGAAGAACGGCGTGCTCACCAGATAGAAATACTATGCAGCTCTGTGAGAAGCACTGAGCATTAACTAGTTTTTCAAATACGCAGTAGGAGCGCTACTCCCTTATCGGAATGTGTATACAAATACATTAATGAGAAACGTAGACAAAACTCTGTCAGCGAACACGTTCCCCTGCTGTCCCCATAAATGAAAATCTAGTACTACCCCCGAATTAACTTCATGAACTGGCGGGAAAAACGACACGCCCTGCTTTCTGAAGTGCCGTTAGGTACGCACCACAGAGCGGTTTTTGTATGGTACGAAAGTTAAGTTGTCTTGTTAGCGGTGAAGGTGAATTGTGCGTGTCATAGTGTGCTATTGTGAAGCTGCGTTTGCTTCATTTTTGGTGTTGGGTAGTTTTGTGGGTTTTATTGGTATTGGTGTATTTGTTGTAAAGATGAATTCAGTGAACAATATACGTAGGGCACAGGTGAAAACCCTTGCAGAACGTTGCTTTTCTACTCTCAAAAGGGCGAAAACCTTCATTCGAAACACAATGAAAGAAGATCGACTGTGTGCGTTGGCAATGTGTTCCATTGAAAAGGAGTTATTGTCATCACCGAACTTCAATGAATTCGTTATAGACTACTTTGCAGAACAGAAAGAGAGGAGAGCTGACTTCATTTACAAACAAATAAACTAAGGTAAGCCAAATATTATTAGTATGTAACGTTAACATAGTTGTGCTGCGGTGCACCCCACCCCCAGCAATTAAACAGTTGCAGCCTACCCAATTTGGAAAACCACGAGCCGCGTCATCTGGATCGGTCTGTTTACTCCCGATTTGCGGCCCAGCGCACGAGATCGATCCCAAACGTGCCTCTCATCTCGTAGAGATTGCACTTTGAAATAGTTTCAGACCATTGAGCAGCTCTCTCATCTCGTAGAGATGAACTGAATTCTCTACTTAATCTGCGCGCCCGCTCTCCGGAAACGGGATCGCCGTAGCGGCGATGAACTTTAACAGTTCTACGCTGATCTCTTAGGATCCGTCTTTGCTCATCTGTAAGCTCAGTGCGAGAATTCTCTACTCGAGTGACAATTGTATTTTGCTTGAAACCCGATTTCAATGTTACAGTGAAATGATTCACTGCTTCGTCGATCGCATTTAGTGGTTTCTGCTCAAGCTGAGAATTCAGCTGTGTTGCGAAACCTACCCAGTCTGTGACACTACAGGTTCGAAAGTTAGTTTGGAGTTTCGCTACAAGAGACACCACTACACACGTTACTGGATTATGATCGGAATCCAGTGCGGCGATTGAACGGGGACCACGCATTCAACGCCTTTCACTATCATAAAATCAATATCGCCCGGGTTCCGTTTCTAAAATGCGTAGGGCTATTCGGTGCGCAGATCTCTACGATCCACCTTGTCGCTACAAGATTGGCAATTCTATTGCCGTTTCTGTTAGCTCCGAGGCCACCCCAAGTCCTATGTCTAGTGTTAAAGTCATCCAAAAGGATGACCGCTACCCGTTCAAACGCCCCGACCATACGCCCCCGACCGCCTCTAGAGAACCAGAGCAATAGCAGGGATTTTGACCTCAAGCTGCGGCAGTTCGCGGCACAGCGCGATTGCTACGCCGCCACCTGGCCTGCCCACGCGGTCTCGGCGATAAACAGTGAATCCTCAGAGTTTGAATTCGTGTTCATCACTAAGCCAAGTTTCTTGTAAAGCCAAGATCTAGTTGAAGATCAACTGGAATTGTTCTAATTCCAGAGCTTTGAATATTGCACTTCGCGCGTTCCAGGTGCAGGCGCGGAGAGGTGCTGTTCGCATAGCTACGCAACTATTTGAATTAGTCATGAACGTGCAATGCTTCATATATATGCTGTAACATCACTAAAAACTGGCTTTGGGTGAGTGTGGGCGTGACAGCTGCGGGTGCAATAGGCCACGCTCCGGGCACCTTTGAACACGTTGCGTTGGCCTGCGCAGCGCGTGCCGCGCCAGAGCGTTGCACGCCCGCGGAACAGGTCGGCCCGCCGCTACCTGTCTGCCGAGGCACATTTTTTCCTGCCAGGATCTTTTAGGCGAATGGGTCTCTCGGCCTCTTGCACGCGCGTCTGAAAGACGCGTGGGCAACGTGGAAAATCTGCACCCTACATGCAGCATGGTTTTTCTTGCAATTGCAGCAAACAGGTACACTATTGAAATTACCTCTTTTCGGCCTCTGCTGGGTGATCCTCGCCCGTGCTGAGACGGCAGCACACGTACTCGCAATTGCGAGCGATACGGCCCCAACGACAGCTTCGCAACCAAATCGAGGTCTTGCCCACTTTTTGCATTGGGCCTCGATTGTAAAAGATTCTAACTGTTCAAGATGGTAGATCGTGCGTGACTCGGTGCTTTCACGAAGTGTGACTGCAAACGTTTTTGTAGGAACTTGTACTCGCCGAGTTTCGGTGTCTATTGCACCTTCGCCTACACCAGAATCGTGGTTTCTGGCGACCACAGATTCTTTCAGCAGACAGATTTGCCTTACTGCATGAAGATCATAGCCTAGCTCTCTCAGGTTACTGTCTTCTTTGGTACAGCCGAGCGGAAGCCCTCTAATAAATACTCTTAAGTACTTTTCGGAAATCTCGGGCGGGGGCTGGTGTGCGAAGAGGAACATCTCTCTGCGAGCATAGCTTCTCCTTGTACGCAATACGATCGTAAGTGTGTATTGCGAACATCACCCGTTTGCTACGGTTGGTGACCATCGCAATGGTTGCCTTGTACCCTGTTAAGGGCTCAAGATTCCTGCCGTGCATCAGAACCTGGTCAGACCTGATCTTAAGCCATATTGAAAAGGGCTTTTTAGGTGACCGTGAGGCGGCCGACGGATGTGAAGCGTCTACCTCCAGAGCTTCCGCGGGTGGAGGATCCTACCCGGTGTAACGTATTGTAGGGCTACAGCTAGCAACCGCCGGGGCGCCACAAAGGTGCGACGGCAAAGGATTAGACGCCAGGGGCCAGGCAGGATGTGACACGCCGGGGTATTCTGAGAAATCCTAAGAGCTAGGGAAAGGGATGCCCAAAGTGCGGGACAGCGCATTTTTGCCGCGTGACAAATTCTTGGAATCCATGGAAATGGATGTCCAAAAATGCCTGGCAAAGCGACGAGCGCGGGCCGTGTGCAAAACCCAGTGACGTCTCAGGTCACGCGGGTGGTAGCTATATAAGAGCGAACGTAGAGCGCGGGGGTGGAGTTTTGTTGAGCTGAGTGGGAACCCTCGTGCCAACGCACAAAACTTGCGCCCAGGGCGGTGCGGAGCCGAGCTAGGCTCGTGCGGCAACCCATGTGTTGGGACGCCGTTGTGGACTATATCCACGGGTGACTGAGGTCGCCGGAGCTGTCTGCTGTGTGCGGGAGGCTCGCTGAAGAGTGGCGCGGGCCACGAGTCAGTTATTCATTTTTAAGGATCGCTCCTGCGATCAGGGAAGTAAAGATCTACCAGAGCTGAGTAACTTAAATTATTACTGTACATATTGTGAATAAACCTGTACATATTTATCATTGAAGCTCGTGTCTGTGATTATTGGGTATTCCGACTAATGGAGACGGTTCGCCAGCCGCCAGATCGCTCGTCGCTTACAGGGAGGGGTTCCGGAGTTTGCCGACGTTGCTCAGAGCTCGTTGGCGAACTCACCATACCGGCGGAACTTTGCAGTTGTTGAGGTTGGTTTGGCTGTGCGGGGGCCGCATCGCGGGCTGGATGGGCCCAGCCTTCGATTTGCCCGCTCGCTTCCTCTTCTTCTTTCGCCCCTGCCCAGGAGCGACGTTGTTGTTGGTATTGGCGGCCGAATGTTGAAGCTCGTCCGCTGGCGGGGTGTTTTCCAGCTCCATAGAGCTTTTGCGCTTGTCTAGACACGTGCGTGTGGCTGGCGGAGAGGTGGTAGTAGTCTAAGCTCAAAGCCGTTCGCCACATTCTCCAGGTGAAGGAGCGGTGCGAAACGGGAGCGCCCATCTCGTGATGCGCGCTCTACGGTCTCCAGCGCCCCTCCTTTTCCTGTTGATGAACTGGTAGAGTGCGAGACTGTCGCACCCAGTGCTCCATCGCTGCTCGAACCTGGCGACGTGCTGGGTGACGCGGGGTCCGGGCAGCGAGCGTTCCGCTAGGGACGTTGTCGTTTGCGCCATCTAAGTGGTACTGGGGGTACCACCCAGTTCAAAGACCCCTTTGCGACCAAGCTGAGCGGATTCCCCATCACTGCGGCGCCGCTTGACAGAAGCTGTTGTTGAAGGGGTGGCGATCGGTGAAGTGCGCAAGTCTCGTATGAAGAGATGCGCTCTCGTACAGATTGCTGCCCCATAGTGTTCTTTGGTAGGATCGGCACGAGCCTCGCAGTGCGAGGTGGTGCCTGTATCCCCCGTTGCTGGTTCAGGCCCGTTAGAAGCGAGCTACCAAGCCCCAAACGTGGTATTTCGGAGAGCACATTCTCCATGCTCCCAGCGGTCAGATTCAACATATCGTGCATTTGCACAGATGGTGGCGGTGGAGACGGCATTATAAAATGTACGTCCTCACTCGCCGGGATGTCTTCGGCACCTACCACCGCAATCTTCATGTCTGGAGTTGCAGTCTCCAGAAGCTCTACTCCACACAGAGCAAAAAGATCGCAGCTCTTGTGGCGCTGTGCTGGAGACAACGTCGACCCGGTCGAAATCGTCCAAGAGACATGGTTACTCAGCGTGCGCCTCCGGTCACAAGTCGGCGACAAAGCATTTCCCCTCGACGACGAGTGTCGAGGAACATTTTTGCTCGAGATCCCCGCGAGAGCAGCGATCAATCGTGGGGAGGTAACGTTGCCCCTGCAGCGATCCCTTATGGTTTTCCACTTCACGTTTCGTGAGAGCGGAGATCAATCACGAAAGGTACTAGCCGTGAAAGGATATCTACATGAACTTTCCACTTAAAGCAGCGTGGGAGCGTAGCTCAACCACGTGCGCAGGTACTCGTCACGCGCCGCAGTAGAGACTAACTCGAATCCAAGACGAAGGCCGAAGCAGAGAAAACCTGGATCAGCGTGCTGGGATGTCGAATGCGGAGGCGGCCCGCCGAGCGGCGGCTTCTTCCCTGCACAGGAGTCCGCGGCCCGCTATTCGTTGCCTGCCTGGAGTGGCGTAGGCGGTGGCGGGCCTGCCGACTGCGCCAAGCTTTTTTTCAATTTTCTCCTCGCCAGTATCCCTGGCGAGGCGGGAATTTATTCAATATTGGGTGTACATAAAATGGTCCTGTATTGCTGCTTATGGAGCTGAGGGGTGGACTTCAACTTAAATAGACTAACTTAACCTAACTTAAAACTATATATAATGTGCCACTTTGGGCGATTGCAGTTTTAATTAATCAGTTATCAATATCTTTATATAGTTCTCTTTTCTTCATTTTTCTTCATTCTCATTCTTTTCTTTCATTCATTTATTTTCATTCTCTCTTTCATACTTAATCTATATTTACAACACATTCATACCACACGTTATTCCACTATGTACACTGCACAACAACACTTTCGCCACGGCGCCAACTTCACTCAAGCGTCCGTGGGTCCGCGACGTCTTCGTCACTAGGTGGCCCAGGCTCGGCGGGGCGCGTTTCCACGTCTCCCACGCGGATTCCGGCATCTGGGAGCGGCGACCGCCTCCCACGCACTCTCTGCTTCCCCGCGTCGCACAGTTCAGAGAACATGTGCGGGGGAAGTGCGCGGAAGGTGAAGGTGACGTGCTTTGGGACCCTATCTTATATGGAAGGCCCTGTGCACGCCGCCACGCCGGTCTCCCGCAGGATGCGCGGAGCGGACTGCCTCAGCGCCCTTTCGAGCGCCGTCTCCGCCCGCTTCTGCAGCTCCGCCGGGAACTGCGTACGCCTAGGATTCTAAAGACGGCATTTCTGGGAGAGCGGTCATGTCCGGGGTATGGAGGATGAGGGCGCGCCGCTCTGTTCTCTGCGACACGGATGGGGCGCAGAGTGGGAGAAGCGGCGGCGAATACCTCGCACGCATACTCCCACGCGGGGTGAATAAACGCCGCTTTAAAGAAAGTGGAAGATCCGTAGAAGGGGTTTCAGAAGAAGAGTGCGATTTTGGAGTTTGACCGCAAGGTAACGATCGTGCGATTGCCAGCGGAGCCCACTGTCAAGCAACAAGACCGCGCCAAGCTGTTAGGCGCTCCGGTTTATATAGTAGCTGGGCCAGGCTGTGATAGGCCAATCGGGTGCGACCAGGGTGGAAGGGGTAAGGAGGCGGGGGAACGGACGGACGGAAACGGCAACGGTCCGACCCCGGAGTCGCCCAAAGTACTTGTTTTGACGTTTTCTCAACTTTTTGTTTATCTAATAGTTCAACTGAAATATTGCTTCTATAATATTAAGGTAGAGTAAAACTTCGTCCTAAATAAAAATTTTCATTGAAAAATTTGAAGCCGTTTTAAAAAGATGGCGATTAAGCATTTGAAGCTCTTTTTCAGAGGAATCTTTTGAGTTTTCGAAATACTTCATTTAAAGTCATTTGAAGCACTTCCACTCACAAATGCAATAATGCATACAAAATCGATGGAAATGTGCACATTAATGGCGTGAGACATTTAAAAAAATTACATTGATGTAAGTTTAAAAAATAAAAGAATACACCAAAATCAACTTCACGTTGTATTAAATAGTGGCATTACCACTATCCGTTGAGAAAGTTTGAAGAAGAAATTTTGAAGAAGATTTTTGAGAAAATGGCGTCTGGGCGTGTCTGGAAATGCGGAATTTTGAACTCATTTTAACAGAAAAATGTTGAATTTTCGAGAAACTTTATATGACATTTAAAGCACATGTACTCATAAGCACAATAACGTGAAGAAATCGCCTCTAATGTAAATATTACCGACGTGGGAGACAAGTCAAAAATATATGTTTGTAGTTATTGAAAAAAAAATATATAAAAAAATTGGCGTTCATGTCATCGTATAGGGTTCGTTTGGCACTACCACTATCAATAATTTAAGGAAAAAATTGGAGCCGTTTATAAGAAAATCTTGTTTTTGTTATTTTTTAAAATTGCAAATATCGCACGAAAACTACTAAAATTTTCAAAAACATCTACATGACCTTAAAGAACTATTTATGAACAACAACTTTCATTTGAAGGAAAAATCTGTATCTTCAATTTGTAGTTGTAGGAAGACGCCGAAAATATTCAAACTTTTGCAATTATCGAAAATTCAGAGTTAACTGTGAAAATGGACTCTATGTCACATTTATAAGTATTTTACTCTATTCTTACAAGAAATTTAATGAAAAAATTCGGAACCTTTTTTTGTTAAAAGAAAATTGTGAAAATGTCCGGCGAGCTTCATGTAAAGTACCCCCAAATTATAAAGAATGTTTTTCAAAGCTTCAACTAGAGCCAGATAGACGGGATTCTTCAATTTGGAAAAGATTGTGCGGATGGTTTAGGCGCTGTAGTGTTCACTGACGGACGGACGTTTTGAAAGAAAAAAAACACCACCACTTTTTCGGTATCAGGGGATCCCGAAACGTGTATTTTCGTTAAAATTTCGAAATCGATTTTGCGTAGTATTATATAACTTTCTCTATACTACGTATAAGCATAGGTTCTTGCGGATGGAGAAGTTCATCAAAAATGTCTCTTGTGCAGGGGTAAATGCAGCTGATCATTTTAGGTGTGTAACACAATTGATTTTTGTTAAATAAAACATTTCATCTAATATTTTTATATTAGATGTTATTAATAAATTGTTATTGTAAAAAAATGATACTAACAGATATTAATGTTATAGCTATTTACTTACCTAGAAATGTTATGAGTATTATTACTGCCGAGGCAAAAAGTTAAAAATCGAGGCGGAGCCGAGCCGAGCCGAGATTTTTAATTTGGACGAGGCAGTAATAACACTAACATTTCGTGGTATGTTCAGCATTTTATCGGTCACCATAAAATCTTTTGAATTATGCGAAAATTTAAGTCATTACTGCGATAGTAAACACATGAATTCTGTTGCCGCGGAACGTTAGTGCGATATTGTCGGGTGTTTTTGCGATATATCTATATATTTTTTTAAAATTTGTTATGTCGTTGTTGACGTACGCGTCTCTTAACCCTTGTTGGGCGTTGAGCGCTATTGTTGGAGTAAACCTTGTAATTACTATTATTACTGTTAGAGTAATTACTGAATTTGTCGAGTCTCGTCACGTCGCAGTCAGTGCCTCTTATCCCTTCGGCCAGGGGCTCGACGCTGTTTGATTCCGGGGTTCCTAGCCAGTCACCCAACCAGGAACCCGCGAGTCTCGAATTCGCTTAACCTTCGTGACTTCATGGAGCGTAGTAAACGAATTCGGCTAGCGCCGCCGGCATCTATAGAAATAATATTCGTATACCGTGGTTCGAGAAAGATGGATGCAAATAATTCTCTGGAACCCAAAGAAACGACGTTCTGTTAGGAAATTGGCGCGTTGGCTTCCAGCGGGAACATCTTCACATCGTCAGTAAATATGATTACCAGAGTAGAGTTTCATTTGATGGAATGTGAGGAAAATGAGGTTAATTTAGTTAATATGTATTTTTATAATTGGACTATTAATAATAATATTATAATTAATAATTATTCCCCAAACCAATGTGAATTCTGAATTGTTTTGTACATCGCCATTCGTAACAAACATTTTACTTGCGATGAATCGATGGTTGTTTTCATTGCTAAGGACGTTAATACCCATTGCTAAGAATGTTACATTTCTTAACAGGTATGTAAAAGTGCACTTAACAAACCTTCAGGGTTGCATGTTAACGGGATAAAGACGCATGTGGCCGGTAAAATAATTACATATTCATGAAGATTTAAATCAATTAAATTTCTCCCAAATAAGCGAAGGACGAATAACAAACTAAAATATTTTATAAAGGAAAATAAAATCCCCATAATTTCCCACGGTTCAAGGAATTAATGTATACTTTCCCCACATATGTAAAATGAGTTATTTTGCATAATGCATGAAAAATAGGAAAAAAGACTTGAAATTTGTGTAGAATTGAAATTATAGTAAAAAATTAAATTTTAGGAAATGTACAACAAATTGTACATTTGTCAAATGAAAATGTCAATTTAGAAAAAAATGATGAGTGCCCTTCCATTTATTAAATCTGCCCCCCCATACTCTTTTAGGTTAATGAATAAAATCAAGAATTCAAGAAGATAATGCTTATAATACTAATTGGCAATTGTTTGAGAATGTGTGTTGTGTTAAAGCAACACTTGAGTTTTAATGTATTGCTACAAATCTCGTATACCTTCCACTGGCGATGGACGATTTGCAAAAATTGCTATGAACTAATCCCAAATTCGAAGAGCTTCACAAAACAAGTTTCCCATACTTCCCTCAGCCTAAGAAGTCGTAACCTCACAACCCTCGAACTATCTTTTATGCTTACAATTGACCTTCACAATCGCGTGCAGAAATAGAATGAGCAATTATTTCAGGTTTTCTGATGCATGCTTTGGTTTTTGTGATTATGATATTTGCTGTTCAGTTATTACAAGAGGTTTGTTGATTATTAAATGTTATTGCTGTCAAGCAAAAAACAGTCTGTGTCAAAGTGGAGTTGTGAAATATGACAAGAACATTCAGGATATATTTATGTATTTAATGAAATACTGATATATATAAAATGTAGGGCTCGGATAATTATGTAATTACATATTTTCCTAACGTAACTGTCAAGTCGAATCAACGATATAAAAACGCCAAAAAACGTTGACTTTTTAGTACATATTACTGCCATTATTATTTAATTATTCATTTTTGCTGTATGTTTTTGATAAGGAAACTCCCAGACAAATATTTCACCACTATCAAACCGAAATTTGAAGCTCTTTTTCACAGAATTTTTTTGAGTTTTCGTAAAACTTCATCTGAAATCATTTGAAGTATTTTCACCCACAAATAGAATAATGTACACAAATCGCTGGAAATGTCCATATTAACTACGTTTGAGATATTTCAAAAAATTACATTTGTGCATTTTCAAACGCAATAAAGAATACAAAAAATTAATTCACCATCTTAAACAGTACAATAAACACTATCCGTACGAAAAGTTTGAAGAAAAAATTTGGAGCCGTTTTTTAGAAATTGGCATTTGAGCGTTTGTGAAAATACGAAATTTTGAGCTCGTTTTTACAAAAATCTATTGATCTTTCAAGAAACTTTTACATCATTTAAAGCACATCTACTCGTGAATGCAGTAATGTTAACAAATCACCGTTAAAGTAAATATTAACGACGTGAGACGGTAGTCAAAAAAATTACACTTATGTAAATTTTGAAAAACAATAACAAAATGATAGAGCAATATGGAGTTTATGTAATCCTATAGGGTTCATTTACTATCCTTGCGAAAAGTTTAAAGAAAAAATTGTAGCCGTTTTCTAGAAAATAGTTTTTCTTATTTTTTTTATATTGCGCGAAAACTACTAAAATTTTCAAAAAATGAAAGAAATAACTAGGGAGAACAAATTTTATTTGAAGGAAAAATCTCTATCTTCCATTTTATAGTTGTAGGAAGACCCCGAAAAAATTCAAACTTTTGCAATTTTCGAAAATTAAGAGTTAATCCTGAAAATCGGACCTATGGCACCTTTATAAGCACTTATGCACCTGTATAAGTAATAATTACACATCAAAAATGTAAGTATCACTTTTAAATCGCACAATTGATGCCTCAAGATTTGAACAATTTGTGATAGTTGTATTATAGAAAACTCCATCAATTCATTTGAAAATGTACTGTTTTGCAATCACGGTTCGTTTTAAAAAAAATCCCTCAGAAAAGTACTTCATAAGAAGAGAAAGTTACGTAATCGTGCGCCGGAAAACGGCGAATTTTCGGCAGAAAAACTCATTAGCGGACCCTGGTAACCAACGAGTTGGTAACTCCAGTTGCTAAATATAGGAAAAAAAACTCTAACACGTGGTGTAGCGAGCATGGGTCCTTGATACTGAAAATCCCCGTCAATGTGACTTGGTCCATGTCCTGACGGGGGTGTGTGCAGAGAAAGCTGTCATGTGTTTCTTTCATTTTTACTTTCTCGTATACATATGTATATACGGGAGTAATACACGTTGTATAGAGAAAGTTGCAATGCCGCGGAAAATCGATTTCGAGATTTGAACAGAAATACACGTTTTGGGGTCCCCTGATACCGAAAAAGTGGTTTATTTCAAAACGTCCGTTCGTCTGTCGTATGTGAACAGACCTAGCGCCTAAACCACACGTACGATCTTTTCCAAATTGAAGAAATCGCTGTCCATCTGGCTCTAGTTGAAGCTTTGAAATTGCTCTTGCTGAAAGCTTTGAAAAACATTCTTTAAAATTTGGGGGAACTTTAAATGAAGCCTCCCGGACATTTTCAACATTTTCTCAAAAACGGCTCCAATTTTTTTCTGTAAATTTATTGTACGAATAGAGTAAAATACTTATAAAGGTGACATAAGTCAGATTTTCGCAGTTAACTCTGAATTATAGGAAATTGCAAAAATTAGAATTTTTTCGGCGTCTTCTTCGGCGTCGTAAACTACAAAATTAAAGATTGAGAGTTTTGCTTCAAATGAAATTTGTTGCTCTAATTAGTTCTTTTAATAATCTCACGTAGATTTTTTTGAAAATTTTAGTAGTTTTCGCGCAATATGGCGTGCAATATTTGCAATTTAAAAAATACAAAAATAAGATTTTCTCAAAAATGGCTCCAATTTTTTCTTTAAATTTTTGGTATGGATAGTGCTAAATGCAAGATCTTCCTCCAATCTTTCTGCCAACATATTGCCTCGTTTTTTTCTTGCTAGTGTAAAGATGACCGCAAGAAACAGCAACACATTGCTGAAAGATATTGGGGAACCTATTGCTAGAGTAAAGTCGGCATTACCGAACTACGTCTGCTTCAGAAACACGTTTTCTTCTTTTTCTTTCTATTTGGGCAAACGTAGTATACATTGAGAGTAATTTCAACGTCCTCCGCTAAACCCATTCTCCTCCTGAAGCGTACAATTGAATTTAGGCTTCCAATATTCTGTGAAAGGATTTCATGTGCCATGTACAGAAGCGAGGCATCCGATCATTGATTGTCGGCGATAAACAAACGAAATTAAAAAAATAATTCACTTTCAATACTTTAGAGTACAATTTGTTATTAGTGAGGTGACTAATTGTACTCTAATAATTAGTCACCGTTATACAGCTTTCGCACTCATTAATCGCCTGACGCCATAGAGCCCACAAAGATAAGAATATTTTGCCTTACTCTGCCGTTCAAGAAATTGTATTTCATCTCTCTTTTTTTTTAAAAAAATTCATTTGTATTCTTATCTTTCAAGATTTGCTCTACTGCTCTATTAGTTTCCTACTCCTAGTCCACTTTCTCACGAAACGTCTCTCCTAGAGTCTTCTCCTAATCATCTGATTTCTCTATGTAATTCCTTCTCTTAAGATGACGAAGAGTATTAAGAAAGCATCTAGTGCAGTCGCGGCTCGTGGTTTTCTAAATGGGGTAGGCTGCAACTGTTTAATTGCTGGGGATGGGGTGCACCGCAGCACATCTATGTTAACGTTACATACTTATAATATTTGGCTTACGTTAGTTTATTTGTTTATAAATGAAGTCAGCTCTGCTCTCTGTTCTGCAAAGTAGTCTATGACGAGTTCATTGAAGTTCGGTGATGACAATAACTCCTTTTCAATGGAACACATTGCCAACGCACACAGTCGATCTTTCATTGTGTTTCGAATGAAGGTTTTCATCCTTTTGAGAGTGGAAAAACAACGTTCTGCAAGGGTTTTCACCTGTATCCTCGAATGAAGATCCAAATTGTTACCACGTATATTGTTCACTGAATTCATTTTACAACAAATACACCAACACCAATAAAATCCATAAAACTACCCAACACCACAAATGAAGCAAACGCAGCTACACTAGCACACTATGACACGAACAATTCACCTACACCGCTAACAAGACAACAGACAACCACTTAAATTTCGTACCATACAAAAACTGCTCTGTGGTGCGTACCTAACGGCACTTCAGAAAGCAGGGCGTGTCGATTTTCCCGCCACTTCATGAAGTTAATTCGGGGGTAGTACTAGATTTTCATTTATGGGGACAGCAGGGGAACGTGTTCTTTGACAGAGTGTTGTCTACGTTTTTCATTAGGACTTGGTTTTTAATTAATGTATTTGTATACACATTTCGATAAAGGAGTAGCGATCCTACCGCGTATTTGAACAACTAGTTAATGCTCAATGCTTCTCACTGAGCTGCATAGTATTGCTATCTGGTGAGCACGCCGTTCTTCACACCCTACGCCCACCCAGGCTTCGGCCGCGCCCAGGTCCTGACCCTTGAAGGCTGCCAGGCCGCAGCCTTCGTCCGCCCGTAAGCCTGTGCAGTGAATGCATGACGTCACGCCCTCCTCGTTTTACATAGGGGCTTATGGCAGAATGAAGTGGGAGCCTAACGCTTTTCTCTTCCCTGTCAACAGCTTCAAATGCGTTACGAACGAGCGTTGTAGCACTGTCATATAAAAATTTTGATATAATTATTACATAATATAACTCAGAAAGCCATTATTAATAAATAAATAAATACATTTATAAATATTTTTTACATTCTTTTGGCGGCGATTTTTGTAGGGGAGGCTCCGCCTTACAGCCTTTAATGACGAGCCGCGCCTGATCTAGTGCTAATATTGATCTTGACACAATTATGGAGCAAGTGAATGAGGTACTGGATAAAGGCTCGCCCAACCCCTGGGTACAGTTTGCCTTCCCTCTGTTAAATGTTACTACTCTGTATTAATATAGATTCAGTGGTTAGGCGGAAGAGCAGGCCCTACGAGCTGAGCCTCGCCATTAATAAATACTATTACTATTATTATTATTATTATTATTATTATTCCGATATTTTAGTTGAATTGGTGCAAAGAGAAGAGAAAAATCCATAAACTCATGAGAAGATCGCAAAGGAATCACTAATTATTGCGCATCGAATTAAGAGCTCACCGCCGCTCTCGGCGACTCCACCGGTTTCGTTTCGTATTCTTTTGCACGGTGATCAACAGTGCCAGTCATCGCTTCGCACGGAGAATCTCCACAGCACTGGACCGTGCCTGGTGAAACGCGCCATAACAGGACTTAGTATGGACTTGAGAGTGAAACAGCGGGTAGTTTTCGAGTGTGGTTTGATTCATATAGGTTTTTATTTTGTTTGCTAATGCTTTTAGGGTTGCCACGCTATTAGAGTGTTCGTTAATGCTACTGGTTGTTTTTATTGTGTTTGCTAATGCTACTAGGGTTTGTCACGCTATTAGAGTGTTTGCAAATGCTATTGATTGTCACGCGTTGTGGGAGAATTTGAAGTGATCGTATTTTTTTTTTATTTGTTGCGTCTTATAAATTGACGCAACGCGTCTCCAAACCCCTTAAGGGTCGTTGAGCGCTTTGCGCTAGGGAGTAATCCTTCATTAATTTGCGCGGGAGTAATCCTCCATTATCTTTAAGTCATGTCACGTCGCAGTCAGTTGTCAAGAGGACCGCCAGGTAGCATCTCCGTGTACGCGCCTCTTAATACGCGCTCCTGCGTCACTACCCAGCGGCTAGAATTGGGAAGGAATAAGGATAGGGGTGGGGTTTAGGACACTTCACAGGGGTTGGACTAGTCCTTGTGAAGCAACTAAACCCGTTTTGTTGGAACAAATTTCACATGATCAAGTGAATTCACAAGTGATCAAGTGATTCACATGATCAAGTACGATTCACAAGTGATCGTAATTCAATCTAAACAAAAATTATATGGTTCACTTAGATTTGAAGAGAAGCTTCTGATAGTGACCGAATTTGTATTCGGCATTATTTTCCTGAGAATCTGCTCGCTATCTGTACCGCGGGAAATGAAACTGGGATTGACAGCTACCTCGCACCCGGTGCGCTTTTGCCAAATGCACAATTCAACAACGACGCGACACTGCTACTTTATTCATTGTAAATATGCGAGCACTTCATTGCAAACTTTCTACATACATTTCAACATTAGGAGAAAAGTATCCGTGGTATAAAAAATGTCACATCATGGTAGAAAATGGAGGCAATTACAATTTATGTTTTCGAAGTATACTCTCCGTATTTTTCTTAGGTGGTGGAGTACAAACATTTGAATTATTCATCGGAAAGATACCACTCGCCTCTTTCAAAATCACTGCTTTCAGTAGAGCTGATTTCATTATCACTAAGCAGCGGAGTTGTCGGCATTAAAACAGTAGAATTGGGGAGGGAAGAGCATTTAAAATTGTAAAATAGGCAGTTAAAAAGACAATATATATTTTTCTTATCCTTATTTGTGCACTTATTTGTGTTCTGGTAGAAATTTTCAGAGGTAAAAAATAATCTAGTTTCCTTTATGGAATGCTTGCGTTGTTCTGTACAAATCCTCCTAGAAATCCTTTGTATCATTGTTGAGCAATTGGGACAAGAAAGGCTGAATCGTAGTATCCTTATCCTGGCAATGTTAAATGCTTGATTGTAATTATCAGAAGCTATTGAAGTTAGGGATATGAAATTTTATAGGTTACAGATATATCACTCAAAATATCACTGAAGCAACGGTTTTTGAAAAATATGTAGGTTTTATAGATAAAATTATTTTCTCATAACGCAACTTTTTACAGCGTTTTCTAGTAAAAAAAAGTGTTGCAAAATTAATAATGCTAAAGTAATGATAAAAACATAGATTCAGTAAATGTAGGAGACCTTTATTAATAACTCTTGAAAATTCCAGTTTTCTACTACCCATGTAAGCTAAGAAAAAGTCATTTTAGTATCAAAAATAATAACCTTTGGGAGATGGGCTTTCAAGATGCAACCCTCCGAACACGCCAGCTCGATAACTTGCCTCATCAGAGTAATCGTTTTGCAATAACTACTTCCTTTTGATACTTTTTTATATTGATTAGCTTCACGACATAAAGTTTTCAATTTACTTTCTACTTGTCTAAGTCTTTCAGTATTTATGCTCTGCACTGTGTCTCAGCAGGGAGTTTTAGCGCCACGCGTAAGGTAGCGACGTTATTCACTACCCAGCACATACTTTCTCGCATTATTTCTATTTTTTTTTGTTGCAATTTTCGAAAATTCAGAACTTTCAAGGAAAATGAGAACTGCACCAATCTCGTAAGTGTTCTAAAGCAATAATAAACAAAAAATATAGATATTTCTTGTAACACATATGTAACAAGAAACTTGTAAACCATCAGTCAACATTATAGAATAGGAGTCAAATGACAAATTAACAAATGTTCCAAACCAATTTCCCCCTTTGTAATTAAATATGTATATAAATATTTTTAATGAATAATATATGTTTTCATTCAAACAAATATTTCATTCGTTATAAATGTTTTGTTGTTCTATAATGTTGACAAGTTCCTTGTTCCTTGTCAATGGTTTACAAGTTCCTTGTTACATATGTGTTACAAGAAATATCTAAATTTTTGTGCCTTACTGCTTTAGAGCATTCAGTTCCATTATATATGGTATCCATAATTCCAAATAGTCTTCTATATGTTCCTCATTTCTTAAATATGTGTAATTATTGTGTGTTTTATGGATTCAGTTATATTGAATATAATAATTATTACTAATTTTGTATGCATGCAGAATTGAGAAAAAAACTAAGTTGCTTATGGTGAGTTGAGAGAGACAATGAACTTGTTAGATACCCAGGATCTTGGGGAAAATTTTACGTAAGATGTGTACAAAAGTAATAAAACCGTTTCAAATTTGTCTAAAAACTGCAAAAATTTGATTGTGTTATTCTGCCTTTTCTATACTGGGTGTAGCAACATAATTCTCATGCTTAGTGCACCACAATGAGAACACAGCTGAGATCAAGCAACAGCAAGATTCCAAGAAAACGGCCACCAACTGTTCAAAAATTGCTATTCACCTGATACATTATGGAACAACTTATTTGATATTCTTGGTATGCAAAAATGTGTTGCAATGTGTATCCAAATACACTGGATGATATTACTGCAGTATTCTTTAGTGTTTTCTAAAATATTTAATAGGAGAGTGCTAATATAATTCTTGTTATTTGAGAATATTTTTCATGAGCAGTGTATGTGCTAGTTTATGGATAACCAGTTTGTGTGATATGATTCAACTGCATTTTTGTTGCTGCAGGCCACTAGTATTTATTAATTTCATTAGATTACTGGACAATGTTATATTTTATATATAATTACTATTGATATTTTCATGTAGAATTATGATGATCAATAGTATGTGTAATATTAAAACTAACATTATTGACACAGAAAAAATAAAAAATATTGAACTTCTGTGTAGTTTGTGTGCAGACGCCGACCGACCGACCGACCGACCGACCGACCGACCGACCGACCGACCGACCGACCGACCGACCGACCGACCGACCGACCGACCGACCGACCGACCGACCGACCGACCGACCCGACCGACCGACCGACCGACCGACCGACCGACCGACCGGCCGACCGACCGACCGACCGACCGACCGACCGACCGACCGACCGACCGACCGACCGACCGACCGACCGACCCACCGACCGACCGACCGACCGACCGACCGGACCGACCGACCGGACCGACCGGCCAACCGACCGACCGACCGACCGACCGACCGACCGTCCGACCGACCGACCGACCGACCGACCGATCGACCGACCGACCGACTGACCGACCGACCGACCGACCGACCGACCGACCGACCGACCGACCGACCGACCGACCGACCGACCGACCGACCGACCGACCGACCGACCGACCGACCGACCGACCGACCGACCGACCGACCGACCGACCGACCGACCGACCGACCGACCGACCGACCGACCGACCGACCGACCGACCGACCGACCGACCGACCGACCGACCGACCGACCGACCGACCGACCGACCGACCGACCGACCGACCGACCGACCGACCGACCGACCGACCGACCGACCGACCGACCGACCGACCGACCGACCGACCGACCGACCGAATTTTGTGAGATACATAATTCTTGACATCGATTTTTTGGATTGAATCCATTGTGTGTACTAAATCTGAGGAAAAGTTAACAAAATATGAAGTGCTGTTTTTGAACATCTGTTTTTAAAATAAAATGATATGAGTCTTTCAAAAAAAGAAAGTATTATTATTATTATTCTAAAAAAAGTTATCTAACTTGTTTGTAGTCAATTAAAACAATGCACCTTGTTTGCTAGCATGGTGTTTGTGAAATTGTCCATAGAGAAAGAAAATTTCCTCACTAAGGAATCTTATTCAAAGGCAAAGCCCTAAGGGAGATGTGTTCTATTGGCAGGTGAGAAACGAGGAGAGGTTGGATATGCTGCTTGAGACCTTCAGTGACTTTTCTGTTAGGCTGGAAGTAGGTAAGCCTGACCCCGTATATTATGATTTTGTTTTCTTCTTCCTCTGTTTCTCCTCTTCTTCCCATGCTAATTTGCCATTTTTTCTCTGCTCCCTACTCCCCATCTCCTTTTAATGGTAAATATTTGAGAAGTTGAGAGAACTTCCTCCTATCCTAGCCATCGCCTATTCCTCCTATCCATCGTAGCCTTCCTTTCCTAGCTATCCATCGAAGCCATAAGACATCCAAACCTTTTTTGAAGAATTTAAGTTATTTTTAGAAAGTAAATAAATACTTTGTAATAAAAAATATGCACATTCTCCTAAACAGTTTTAGTATGATGAAGTTCTTCATTACTTATTTTTAATTGTAGATCCATCATTGTGTAATAAATCTATTAATAATTGCCCTGGAGAGCATAGTGAATCTCCTGCTCCAACCAATCACAAAACTAATAAACCCAATAAAGAGTCACAGAGTGCTTCAGATACCAAACAATGTGAAGGTAGGTCATTCATTAAAAATGTAGTAATATAATTTGTAAAGCAAATTTTTATTTCAGTCTCCCTATACTTTTTATTCTCATTATTCTCATTACATGCCAGCGTCATTAGCTCAATTGCTTAACTCAGCTCCATAAAGTCACAAAAGTGAAGCATCTCGTGACTCCATAGGTTCCTGGACTGGTGACCATCTGGGATCTCTGGTTACCAGTGCCCGATTATCCAATAGGGCACGCAATTTTTGGGGTGGGCGAATTGCAGCGGATGCAAAATTTCATAAGGAAAACTTTTAAATGTTTTTTATAGAAGTATTTTTTTTTATATTTGTAACAAAAGAAAGTGTTAATTATTCTTTGGTATATACAGATAAAATGACTCCAAAATTATTGTATATGTATTAAATCAATATTGAGGTGAGAATTATTTATATGTATACATATAATCCATTATTAAATGTACCCAATATTTGCATCGATTACAAATATCATACATTTTTTTATTCAAAATATTATAAATAGCTTCAATGTTTAAAAAAAAGCAAATGAAAAGGGCACAACAACATTTGACAGTGTCAGGTGCACGAAAGTCAAAGTCAGGCACTGCTGGTTACTAGACTCCAAGCCCCTGGCCACAGGGGTTAAAAGCATTGACTGACTGATGTCACAAAACAAAAACTTAATGGAGGATTACGCCAAACTTATATATGCTCAATGCCTGGGAAGGGCTAAAAGATATGTTGTGAAAAAGACACTGTAAATTAAACTGTATATTTTAAATTACTAAAATGGAATTTTTGGAAGTCTCAAATAATTTCTTTGAAATTAGAAACTACCAGACTTCAATGAATACTACTGTATGGCTTGTAGACTATGGTGTGACAACAGCTGAAAGACAGCGCATGCAATTCTCACCTTTTTTAATTTTGAATCTCAGCCTGAATAATGAAATAAAATATGAAGAAAAAAAAAATCTTAATGTTTTTTTTTTTTTAAGAATAGATCGTAATACACCCAATTCAATAGCAGAAAGCTATTTTCTTTTATATTTTTCAAAATAATAAAGATGTGTTTTCTTTTAATCTCTGGCACTCTATTTGGTAAAGAGATTTTCAAGTGAAGGCTGAAATGTTAGTGGGTTAGGAGCTGCAATATTACAATGTTATTGAATTGTCTCCAATAATACGAGAAAGCATGTGCTGTTGTAGCCCCACTATTTTATATATTGGAGTCACATTTGTGGTTTTCCATTAATGAGGAATCTGAGAATATTCAAAAGTCTGATTCGTCATCCTTTCTTATCATACGTAAAAATATGTCAGCACAATTTTTCAAAAGAATTGTGGGAATTCCGTCTTGGGCTAGATTTAATGGATACATTTTTGAGAATTTTTGCAGAAGTCGTTTTTTGGAAAATGTATAATGTGATTTCATGTGAGAGTTTTGGATTTGTATACATAGTTATAGATGGTATAATGTTAGGTGTAATTGTAAAACTTTAAGAATCTATTGGCAATTTTATTTAATTTTATTTATTTATTTAGTCAAAAACTGTATGTGACGTATGGGGGAGAAAATCATCTGCGCACGCTTTCTTGAGTTTCAGAATCCCTTCCCAACAATTTAACTATTAATAGTTGAAAGATTGATAGTAATAATAATAATAATAATAATAATAATAATAATAATAATAATAATAATAATAATAATAATAATAATAACAACAACAAATTTAAAAAGCGAGAGATTAACATTTCCAAAACTAGATATTTTCGTTGCCAAATTATAGAAACTCATTTTTAACGGTAAAGAAACGAACAGACTTGATTTTTCTGTATTGTTTACAAAATAGAAACTCACCCTAGGCTCTACTACCACTACAAGCAAAGAAAAGTTCAACAAAACGTGCGCATAGTGAAGCTACATTTACTTGTTAAGCTACTTTACTTACAGCTAATTCTTCAGGTATTTCAGGTGGCTTGGTAAGTAATGTGGGGGTGGGTGCGTGTGTTTGCGCGGGCGCGCGCGTCGGGGGGCGCTTTTCCCCCCTCTTCCTTTCCTTCCTTTTGTTTTACGAGGACAGGGGGAAATCTTCGGAGCCCGTACTCCGCAGCGTGTAGGTTTCACAGCTAGCCTGTGCCTACCCACTAAAAACCCCTTCCATTCTTCCGATTCCCTTCCCGCGGAACCGCCGTCAAGCATTGCATCACGGGAGGGGCAGATCGGCTTATCGCTCTATGCCAACTGATGTCAGGGGATACTCCTTCGAAATCGTTCTTCTACCCGAAGTTTCTTTAAAACTTTTGCGGCGTAGGTGGCTACCGCACTCCAATTCTCTTGGGACACCAGCATCCTAGTGACGATGGTATGAGGAGTCACTACCTGCGGGAGAAATCGGTGGAGTTCTTCCCTCTCCTCTACGAAGCGTGGACAGTGAAAGAACACGTGCTCCACATCTTCAACCAATGGATCACAAGTTGGGCATGAAGAGTCATCGTCCAACCGGAAACTGAGTTGGTATGCACGGTAGCACCCGTGCCCCGTTAACAACTGGGTCCAACAATGATCCACATCTCCGTGTTTCCTTTGGGTCCACTTCGTAATGTCAGGAATAAGACGAAATGTCCATCTACCAGTGGATGATAGAATCCATTGCCGTTGCCAGTGAGCCATTCTCACCTCCCTCTCTTCCTTCATGATGACGCTCCCTCTCGCTTACGTCTGTATTTGTAGTTCCCTCTCGCTTACGTCTGTATAGCCTGGCCCTTTCTTGTGCCATGAGATCTGAGGGGGCATGTCGGCTATCACACACCCAGCTTCATACGAAAGCGTGCAAAACGCCCGGGCCACTCTCAGGGCAGACCTTTTGTATGTCTTCGCACCGCGGGCGTACGTCTGGATCCTAAAGGCATTAGCCCAACTGGGGGCTGCGTAGAGCAGCATAGAGTTAACTACGCTACTCTAGCCTCCGGCTACTTCGTCTTGGACCCACAATCTTAGGCATAATTCGTGCCAAGGCGGAGGCCATGCGAGACGCTTTCTCGCAGTCTATACGCAAGTGCTTGTCGAAATGTAGTCTAACGTCAATGTGGACCTTAGAAACTGCTGGGAGGCTATTTTACTGCCCCCTACATCGAGAGTAATACCCTCTTTCACTTTTCTGCCTGTCACTGTCATAGTGACAATGACTCATAGCCTCCGTTGCCAGCCTATCACCAAAACAGCAGCCGCCGGATCGAAGCCACAGCCTCGTTGGCAACCTCTTCAGTATATTTACCGACCACTACCACCGGAACACCGTCAGCAAATCCAATAGCCCTGGCGCCTTCGGGCAGCTGGAGCTTTGAAACGGAGTCATAGATAATATTCCACTACAGCGGGCCAAGTACCGAGCCTTGTGGAACACCGCCCGAAATACTATAGGTCTTTACTCCGGTCTCAGTTTCGTATAGTAAAGTATTGTCCACAAAGTAGCTTCTGACTATTTTCATTATGTCAGTCAGAACTCCCAGTTTTTTTTAACGCAGCAAGAATGGAACTTCACCTTGCCATATTAAATGCGTTCCTGACGTCGAGGATAAAAACAGCGCAATATTGCTTTGTGTCTCTTCTCCATCGTTTGCCCTCAATAACCTTGCGTGCAATGTTGATGACGACCTTAATTGCATCCTCTGTGGACCTCGCGTTCCTGAAGCCATACTAATTATCAGACAGTCCCTGTGGTCCCGCCGTGTAGGCTTCAATCCGTTTGCAGATGATCCGCTCTAACACCTTGCCTTCAGTATCCAGTAAACATAAAGGCCAATATGCGACGGATCGCTAGATGGCTTATCGCCCTTCGGAAAGAGGACCAGCCGTTGTTGCTTCTAACGACGGGGGAAATTCTCGCGCGCACACACGCATTGTATGCCTCTAAGATTAGATCTGGTCGAGTCTTAATTGCAACATTCGGCATCCCATCCAAGCCGGGGGCTTTGCAATTTTGAACCGTATCGCAAGCCTTTGACAGTTCGTCTAATGAAACCGCCGGAACCTCGTGTAGATCTTCAAGCGGATCCATAAGCGGCAACACATCTCTCTAATGAGGAAACAAGGTAGCAACTATCTTTACCAAGAAGGGGGGGGCGTGTTGTGTATGTGTGTGCGCGCGCGTGCGGGGGGGGCGAGAAAATTTCGAAAATAATCTCTCGTAACAAGTCATTGTGAAGGTCAACCAAAACACTCAACTTGGAGGCAACTAGGATGAAATGGAAAAAGGATTGCTTTCATAGAAAGCCTTGTTGAAACTTGATTTGTAATAGAATTGTCAACAATAGGAATTTACCACCAACTGACAATCCTAATTCACCCACCATACAATAGTTGAAATCAAAACTTGATAATTATGTACTTGAATCAAATTTACATCCTTCACTGTCCCAATATGCACATCCACATGGTACAGTAAAATTGTATTGCACCCAACATGGGCTTTTGTAAGTGTCGATTCATTGCAGTTTGTAAATAAATAATAAATTGTAGCGATTTTGTTAAATGTAAAGCTTTTGATAGTTAATTTTTTTTCAGAAAGAGTAAATTCAGTGTTTTATGTTTTTTAAAATAAATTAAGTCATGTTGATTAATATGTTTTCATTATTTTGCTTATTTTTTTGAGAATGAATGACTTTGAGTTATTTTTGTGTTTCACAGAGTTGCGGCCTTTGATCACTTTCTGGAAGCTGGAGCTAGAGCACCAATGGATCTCCTGCCAGAAGGATATGTTCTGTGCAGTGACCTGTGGTGCTGCTTTGCATGGAGCTCTGGGTGCCTCCGTACACTTGGCCCCACACTTCACTCAACAAGATGTAGCACTTGCACTACTGCATCTAAATAGGATTGTGGATTATTTCCTCAGCCTTCTGTCTGGGCAGGAGGAGGATTGCTGCACAGTGAGTGCAATAAAAAACTGTCTCGTCTCTGTTTTTTCTTTGCCAGCTTTTGTTAGTACGCTATTAAATAAATAAACAAAAATTAATTTTCGGAATGTTTCTGGTGTCTTTTAACTTGACAAGCTGTGAGTTCTGTATTGAATAGGAAACTTAATTGGCTTGCAATAAAAGTGGCATATATGATTCTCAAAATCAATAAAACTTTGTCTTGGGCTCACCCTTCTTTGTGGCAGGTATCCCCGTCATTTGCAGAGATGACTTTGGCTATTAACAAGCTGGTGCCAGAGGAGGAGCTGGAGAGCTGTCCCACGCAGCTGTCTCCTGGCCACCAACTCACTCTGAGTTGTGTGTGGCTCACCCTCAAAGGGAGTTGTGCCCTTGCAGCCACCCTTGTCTGTAACCCTAATGCCTCTGGGTTGGATGTAGTGCGCAGTTTGATGATTGTCGAGAAGGTGAGTAGAATGTTAATATGAAGGATCTTTGTCTCTGCTATTTTTAAATGTTGTAAGTACATTCAATACCAAACATGTTGCTTGATGATTTTAATTTTCCTGTCTCCCACTGCTCCCACACGGGCAATTTCCCCTGACATCGCACTCATTTCCCCTTAAAATCCAGAAAGGGTGTATGTGCACAAACTGGAGCGGCACAAGGCGAGGTGAATAGTGGCTTCAGTCGAAAATATTTTGACAGATTCTTTCTATCAAATAACATAGAATAAGAATTATATTATCTGTGTCCAGAGAAAAATTTATATTCTTCACTACTTATAACTATTTGAAGTTTATTTTCTTAGTAAATTCTCCCTTGTATAAACATCTTTGCTGGGTGACCAAAATATGTTTGAATGGCAATTTTTTCCCCCCTATTTTCGCTTAGTGTTGTGATATTAAATCATTCAGTTATTTATTTATTTAGCAATAATATTAAATAAATTAACAAGTCTCTGTAACAATTATCACTTGTGGACAGACAGCGCTTTCAACAGACAAGAATATTAAAATAATTAACAAGTCTCTGTAACAATTATCGCTTGTGAACAGACAGCGCTTTCAACAGACAAGAATATTTGTCTCTTAAACCTTCTAACCTGAACATAGAAACTCGATGCTTTTATGTCACTCTTAAGGGATTACAAAATCAAGTTACTTTTGTTTCATTTTTTAAAAATTTTACTCTCAATTGAGAATTTGAAATATAAAATATGAATGATATTTTATTTCATTTTAATGGATCATTTCCTTGCCTTATAGAGAAAATGGGAATTAATATAGCTAAATTTGTGACAATAACTTTCAAGTAACCTCTTCAAAAGACAGTTACAGACCAGGTATCAAGTGACGTACCGCCACTTTATAACATTTGTGCAGTCCCCGTGAGTTCTTGGAAGCTTGTTGGGGCCATCCATAAATTACATTAGGTTTTAAGGGGGAAGGGGGTCAAGCGAATCTCACCTAATCTTATGTGAGGAAGAGGGCGGGGGGGGGGGGGTCTCAGTAAATATCACTTAATTTTTTCGCTATAAACAATGCTAAATTGCGAGAAAACTTAAACAAGTTAAGTAAAACACGTTTGTTTCTTAAAATATGGCTAAATTTTGCACAATAATTTTTATCCCGGTTATGTGAATACACTTAGGTTATCACTCAGTTGATGGGCATCTGACAGTCCCTGACCCTGAAAAGCATGGCAGAAAATCATTTTCTCTCTTCCTTATTCGGCACTGCGTACCCATTCAACCTTCGCATGCCTTCATCAGCTATGACTTCTATTGCCCAAGTGTACATTGTTATCTAAAAAAGAGATGCTCCCAATGCCATCAATCACAAATTAACATATTTGCATTAAAAATGTAACAAAACTCTAAGGGAATGGTCCAGAAAATGTAGAAATATGGGAGTGACTGTTGGAAACGAGAAGATTTATAATCTCCTTTTTGCTAATGACCAAGTAATTTTGACTGATGATGAGGACGATATTGAATTTACATTAAAGAAATTAATTGAAACCTAAAAAATGGGGACTCAAAATAAATAATGAAAAATCAAGATACACGGTTGTAGGGAAATTTGGTAATGATCTAGAAACAGAAATAGGTATACATTGAGTAGTAAAATAATTTAAATATCTTGGAGTGACTCTTTAATTCAGATGGATCTGATGATAAGGACATGATAAAAAAATAAGCAAAGGAAGGGCAATTACTAGCAGACTTCATAATATTTTATGGAACAAGAATATTAGAAAGCAAGCTAAGAGACAAATATACAAGACAATGGTGAAGAGTTGTGTGACATACAGATTTGAAATTTGGGTTAAAAAAGATGCAATAAACTCTTGGTTAAATGCTATGGAAATGAATTTTTGGAGACGATGTTGTCAGTGAACCCTGTTTGATAGAATATCAAAAGAAGAGATTAGACAGATAATGAAGATAGAGAGACAAGTGATCAAAAATGTAGAATCCAAACAACTTCAATGGAATGGCCATCTAATAATGCATGCTGTCAGAATACCAAAAATTGTCTTTGAGTGGATCCCTTTTGAAAGAAGAAAACGAGGAAGGCCAAGGAAATCTTGGAAGTCCGTCATCAACTTCACAATGAAGAGAAGAAGCATAGAGGAAGATGCTTGGCGGAATAAAAAACATTGGTGTATAGAGTGCCAGAAAGTCTTTAGAACTGTAAAATACTCAATAATAATAATAATAATAATAATAATAATAATAATAATAATGAAGAAAAGAAGAAGAAGAAGAAAACAAGAAGAAGAAAAGAAGAAGAAGAAGAAGAAGAAAAGAAGAAGAAGAAGATGAAAAGAAGAAGAAGAAGAAGAAGAAAAGAAGAAGAAGAAAAGAAGAAGAAGAAAAGAAGAAGAAGAAGAAAAGAAGAAGAAGAAGAAAAGAAGAAGAAGAAGAAAAGAAGAAGAAAAGAAGAAGAAGAAGAAGATTAAAAATATGCATTTTGAAAAATCTCATGTGAGATTAGAGGGGGGAAGGGGGGGTCAAGCTAAATCTTACATCTCACCAAGGGGGAGGGGGAGTCTAAAAATCGCCAAAATCACCTCACGTAATTTATGGATGGCCCCTTACCTTGCCTGTGACTTTGACGTGCCTGCCATAGACCATATATTCCCTTCTGACACATAATGAAACTGAATATTTATTCCATATATTGCAGATTCTGCTTAGGTGTAGGCACAAGGGCACTATTGAAGCTGCGGGAGCATCTTTGGCAGTAATGGTGCAACATGTGACTAGGAAAGAAGAAACTAGAAAGTGCTTGTCATCGTTTCTGCCTGAATGTGGTGAGCAGCTCATAGACTTTGTCCAAGATATGTTGGAGCGAGTTCTTGTGGGCATTGCTACTTATTCCAACCAGACATCTGTCACGCGCCAATCTGCTGGCGTTGCTATTCTTGTGCAGAAGATTATTGCTGCTGATGCTCGTCCTGATAAGGTAATCATAAACGACTATCAAATCGGGAGAAAATAGTTTTCATTTAAAGAGTGGAAACTTGGTTTTTTGTTCACTCCTTTCATCTTCTTGATCAAACAATTTATTATTTTCCAAATTGTGCAATTTTGCTATCCATTTATATTGCTAGAATATATTAAATGAAATTAACAAATTGTGAAGGTCCTAGAAACTAATTTGATTTGGAAGGAAAATTTTTCCAATTAAGTTTCATCAGAAGGTAAGTGCTATTTCAACTGAGAGAAATTTCTCATCTTCTAATTGTTATTTTCCCATCGAATGATGCCAATATGAGGCATATTTTCCTCCTCTTAAGGCGGTTCCACCCATTCGGCATCCGCCTAGTAGCGAGCGACTGCTCGCCCAATCCCGAGTAGCTTGGCGAATGTTCGCTTCCTTTGATGAGTGCAGAAGACCGACGCGCGGTGGGTAGGGTGAGCACCGAATGTTCGGCAATTAGCAAGCAACCAATCCACTCTACTCGAGATTCGGAGAACAGTTGCTCGCTACTCAGTGAATGCCGAATGTGTGGAGCTGCCCTTATAGAATTACATTTGCAATAACAGTGAAATTCGAAGTGAATATTGGTTTTTAGTAATTAACATTTATTCTCTTGTATGTAGTCACTGGAGTATTGGTACATGTAAAAAAATAAAATTTATTTGTTTTGCAAATTGAAACGCCTTTAAAATAATTACTATTTCAAACAAAGCCGAAAGTATATTGTTGGTTATCTTTCACCATGGTGATTTCCATGATCATCCCACACATCATAGAGTCCATGTATTATTGCTTGTGGATTGTTCATCTCGAAGATGTATTCATTGCGGCTGTGTTTTTCAAAAGAGCCCACGTTCGTGCCAACTTCCGACAGGAGTTAAGCCCAGCCATTACTCTAAATCGGCTAAAGAGCCCCTTCACACGTAGCCTCTGAGCAGCGCTTCTGAGTGGCGCGTCTGCTGGCAAAGCATTGGTTTAAATCGAAACCAGTGGCGCTGTTGTGGCGCGTTCCCGCCTCTTGCAGAACAGACGCCATCAGTTTTAAATGGCGGCCTTCGCTTTATTTCGTAGGCATATTCGGAAGCGCCACCAAGCATTTGTTGACTCATTTGTTGATCATGCGATTGCTGCCATCCAAAGCTCTTGCACACGAACCCTTCCTTTCCCACGAACAGTGAGTTTCACGTGAGATAGGCGTAGAGGGAGGGTCCGACGCTACCTAGAGTCCCTGGATCAGAGAATAGCGCATTCCTTTGCGACGCCGCTTCCGCCATTTCATATTTCCCGTTATGAGGAGAGTTCGAGTGTGTGTGTGCGCGTGCGCGCGTGCGTGTGTGCGTGTTAACAAGCACCGTTCTACAGAGAGCAGTGCCAATGAATTTGAACACTCCATCTTGTCTTTAAATGTTATAATCTTCCCTCTACTCTTGAGTGCTGATTCACGGGCTGTCGGTTTGAGAGATATGAAATGGCCACAGTCGTTCAAATTACCCCACAATTAGTTACTCTCGTAACAATGCTCCAAGCATTGAAGACGGACTAATTCTCCTTGAACGAGGTCGTAAGTCAATACATATGGAGTAATTAATTTTCTCATCGCGGCCTTTTATCCGTATCGACCACCGACCGGACCCATTTAGTAGGGTTTACTACCCAGTAGGGTTCACATCCAGGGACCTTCGGTGTCTCGAGCTGCTTCATCTACGAGACTTCACGGAGATTGGTTAAGCAGTTCGACTACCGACATTCCGCCTACTGTAACGTCGTGGGTAGGGATCTACTCCACAAGGAAACAGACACGAGTGGGTATATACAATTTATTTACACTAATTTATGTACACTGTTTACAGACCTCACTCTAAGGTGTTTGTCGGCTACCTGCCGCAGCCCCCCTCTCCTAACACGCGCCTTGCGGCCGCGCCTGCGATCAGCCAACTCGGCCGATTCGCAACTTGGCACCTGGTGTGCCTCGGCAGACAATCTGCCCCGAAGTATCGAGCATACTTCACAGTGTTCGAGACTCGAACACCCACACGTGCCTACAGCACTTCCGCGCCAGACTTGGCGGACAAGTTTTTGCGGTTTTTGCCGCGGGGAAACCAGAATCGCTACCCAACCCAGGGCTTCTGCGACAGCCCTTTTATATGCTCGAGTCACATGACTTCCTGCGTCATCTTTCTCCCACGCACTCGTCTTGAGGCGTCTGCTTCCCTTGTTGCAATTTGCACCCGGCACCTACAAGCCCTCTCCCCTTTTGGACTTTCCCTGAAGGGTTGGCCTTTGTTTGGAAGCCTATTTTTGGCTCCCTCATCCCCATGCCTTGCGACTTGTCTCTCTGGAGCAGGGAGTCAAGTCTATGACGCTACACTACCAACGGCTCCTGACTACTAGGCTATCTCGAGCTGCTACCGACACCTGGTGTGGTTGTGCTTGCGCAGCCGCTGCTGCGCGTGTGCCTGCGGGGTCTGTGCGAGGCGGTGGAGAGCCCCCCGCCGCTGGGGCACACCCTGGAGGGGTGCGACCTGCCGCAGGCGTGCGCCTTGCACCTGCTGAGCCGCCTGGCGCAGGACGCGTCGCTGCGCCTCGAGCTGCTGCCGTACGCCTCGGCCATGGCCCTGCTCTGTGTCGACGCCTTCTCTTCCACCAAATGGACCGTGCAGTGAGTGGCGCCACAAAATACTACGTCTACTACAACGACGCCTATTACTACGACTACTACTACTACTACTGCTGCTACTGCTACTGCTACTGCTACTGCTACTGCGGCGGCGGCGGCGACGACGACGACGACGACGACGACGAAAACGACTACCACCGCTGCTATAGAACGATTTTCCTAAGGATGAGCCAAAGTGACAGTTCGCGAAAACAAGTGAACATCACATGTATTTCAGAGAAGTATCCCTCCGCCACGACAGCTGTTCAGCCACGGCCCTTCGTAAAGTGCTAATGGCTCCTGTGAAAACATCCCTTTGAAGAAGTCTAAGGGTTTCGCTGATGTATATGCACGTCTGCGAGTCCGGGAAATATTTAAATTTAATTACGTATGTGGAAAATCTCTTAACATGCTCTCACAATCAGTAAAAGAAAACTGCCACGAATGTGAATAGAAAGAAAAATGATTTTAAGCCGGAAACACGTGCATCGGTACGCATCTTGCATTCAAGTCTCGGTTTTAAAATAAACATAATATTTATCACACAAAAAGTAAATTCAATGTAATATATAAAGAAAAAAAGAATTTTTACAGAAGAGCACATTACACTGCACTTTCTAATATCAATTATTTCCCGCAGCGCACTATATTTTTTGTCGGACAAGGACACCTCAAAAGGAAGTGTGGAAGCTATTTACAAGTTAGCCAACTGCAAACGAACGAATGCGAGAAAGGGAGTCTAATGGGCTTAAGGGCACAACGACCACAGAATTTTCAGTTATGTTGCCAGCACTAGCTGTCACTTTGGCTCATCCTTAGGAAAATCGCTCTATACTACTGCCGCTACTGATAAAATTGCTGCCGCTGCCACGACGACGACGTTTATTATTGCTACTACCGCCACCATATTGTGTCTTCTATTTTATTTAATTACTAATAATAAAAACGTCAATCGTAACCAATTTCCGAATTTATAAACAATTTGGGCGCCAGAAAAAGGTTGCACTTGAATTCCTGATCATCGATTAGTCTTCAGATATATTACAAATAAATGCAAATCCCGCTAGCTTGGTCGTTGGGTTCTTATGAAATAATTGTTGCTACTTACTTCGCAACTCAATTTGCCATCCATACGGAGTGGTGAGGAATCTGAAAATAATTCTAAAATGTCTACTTGAGTATTGCATGTAATGGCAAATGAGAATCGGCTTTCTTTCAAACTATGAATTACAATTTATTATGCATGCCAACAGTTGTTAACTATTATCAATTATTACAAGTTATTGTTAGGCCACGACCATTTTCTCGTTATTGCAATAACAGCGTAATTGAACCTTTCATCCATTCTTGCCTCTTCGCGCGCACGTTGCTCGATGTTGCCACGTAGAATAATCTAATCTTCCTTCTTGTCGAAGTCCACGATGATCAGCGACCAAGTCAAAACTTCACAAACACTGCCTATACTCTTTATCTTGCGCCTCAGGTGGGCACCTATTTCAAACTAATAATTTTTTTGCAAGTCGGAATAATATCCTTCTAATATTCTTTTCTATCACCTAACCTGGCAATTCACAATTCGCTGGTAAAATTTCTAAGTCGAGTCTCGTAACTTCACCGCGAAAATAATCTAAGTTCAATTTCCAGTTCACTCGTGAAAGTATTGACATGAAAGTATTACAAGTCCAAGTTTGCAATGGTACAACACGTAAATTTTACAAGTCCCAGTTGTACACCTAATGCGAAAATATTCTAAGTTCAAGTTTAATTTTTACTCTCATGAAATATTACAAGTCCTGATTAACCTCAGGAAAAACCGCACAAGCGATCCACTCACCACTACGACAAGCGTTGGAATGCCCTAATTCCCAATCTGATCCACCCTTCAAAGCTTGCTATGTTTTTTCTCCTCTTGTTTTTTTTTTGCGTTGTTATGGTGTATCCTCTGTGTATCTACACCACAGAAACCCACGTCTCAGAATGAACTTGCATTGCTATGGTGTATCCTGTGTGTATCTGCACCATAGAAACCCACGTCTCAGGATGAACTCGCATTGCTATGATGTACCTTCTGCATATCTGCACCATAGAAACCCACGTCTTTTGCAATATTTTGACCTTTATTTGCCCAAACAAAAATGTCTGTAATTTTTGGTATGTCACAATTGTTTAAAAATATTTGATTTAGGTAGTTTACAAAACAGCTGAGGTTATTAGCAGCCACTATACCTTATACTTAAGTAAAAACATTTTAAAAATTATAACAACATAGAATAGTTGCTATTATTTAAATTAATTTGTCAAACCGAGGAAATTAGGTAATATATTTTATGGCATTTGGGGAAGAGGCTCTCAAAGTCTGACAGTCCTGTAAGTAGTTCAACATAAAACTGTTTGTAATTATTAATAATACCTAACTGTTAAAGTTGAGGGTAGACACTGTCTGGAAAAGCGGGAAAAATCAGGGAATTTCATTACTCTGGAAAAATCAGGGAATTTGTGAAAGGATCATTTGACATCAGGGAAAGTTTTGAGATGGTTATAAAACTAGATATTATTCCTAAAAATATAGTGCAGCATTACTTTTTGCTGAATTTTTATTTCTTGAGTTTTCTTAATTTATACTGTAAAATAAAAGAGCTGACAAATTAGTTTCAGGCGTTTTTTAATATTTTCTTTAAATAGTGTGAAATACTCTATAAATCTTTTCAGTGAAACATTTTAAAAACACTCTGTAAAATCGAGAAAAGTCGGAGAAATTTGTTTCAGGAAATGAGTGGCCACCTTGACATTATAATTAATTCTTTGTAGAATATTGCACTTAATTAGGAGTAAAATGTCATATGTAAGTATAAAAAGGTTCAATAGAAGGGGGTCCATAAACATAGTTGGCCCCTTGTTTTAAGCTGTGCACACCTATGTACCTGAGCAATTATCCCTCAGAAAAAGCACAGAACTCATACTTTGGAGCACAACAGCAAAGCCAAAACTAAAATGCCCATTACTATGAAAGGCGTTCTTTTCCTCCTTTTGTTCTCCCCATATGCCTTTTCACCATTAAATAAAAAGTATGAGGGTGTTTAAAAACTATTGGCATTCTGAGTATTTCCGAATTATACAATTCAATATCAAATATAAAAAGTATGTCAGTTTTTTGACAAAATCTTTGTTTCCAAAACACTTTCGATTCATTTACCTTCCATTCATCAATCTAAATTGTCACTTACATACTTTCCTCTAAATGGAAGTCTGTAATAATTAGTTTGCGCTTCAAATATTTGTGTCATTTCAGATGACTGCTAATTATTTTTTCCTTCATAGGAATGCTGCCCTACAACTATTTGGAGTTCTATTACCTCTAATTATTGGGGAGAAAAAGGTACAAGATGATGACACTGAAATCTTTGGAAACCTTACTACTGAAGAGTTTCTTACCCATTATCCGAGCCTGACAACCTTCTTCTTGGATGAAATGAAGAAAACTACATCTCAACCAGACAAATTTAAATACATAGTGCCCATATTATCTTTTCTCAGTAAACTTACTTTTGGAGATTGTTGGTCTGCAGATAACTGTGGTCTTGATCTTCAATACTTTCTGAAATATATGGTTCAATTTATGAAGTGCCCAGAATTGGCTGTAAGAAAAACTGCTGCCAAATGTTATAGTCGATTCTTACCCAAAAACAAGGTCTATGCAACAGTTACAATGTTATGTACTGAATTGAGGCAGGCAGGACACCTATCAGAGAATGAAATTCACGGAAAACTTGCTGCCCTACAACAGTTAATTCATCGTTTAATAGAAGAAGGTGTTGATGTACAAACATTTAGGCATATCCGTCGCAATTTGCAAGTTCCTTTACTGGAAAATTCATATATCAATAAGTCTATTCATCTCGAAATCATGCATCTTATAGAAATCCATTGCAGTGATTATGGATTCCATGATTATTTGAAACTAGTAAGAGAAGTCATTATTGCTTTCAAGAAGAAATCATTCTGTGAAATGCTTTTTCCAGGTATTCATTCTTGGGCCATTCAGGGAATTAAATTTGCTTCCAGTAGGTGTAGAGAAAAGGAATTGTGCTCAATCTGGACAACAGTGTATGCAAATGATTGGGATATCCTTTCTGACACTTGTGTTTGTGCAATCAAAAGTAGAATTCCCAGTTTGTTGGAATCCACCAAAGAAGAGTTAACAAACACCTTGGTATCTTGTGTATGCAATGGATGGACAAAGGAATGGGATCTTTTAAGTTCTATATTCTTGACTCTCCTTGAGTTAACTTCAACCGTGAGACTAATGACAACTTTCAGAAATATTCATAACATACTTACCATTGCCAGAAAAGAAGAGTGCTTAGTGGTTTGGTCGATATCTTTGCCTCTTGCTTGCAAAATGTTTGCTTCTAACATTACAAATTTTCGTAACATTTCTCAATCGGAGAAAGAATTCTTGATGACTCTTGCAGAAGAAGCTCTGTCAAGAACAGTTGCTGATGAGTGGGATGTAGATGTACGTTTTCACGCCGCAGAATCATTTGTTGTACTGTTTCAAGGACTCTCGTGCCTTCACTCACAAGATAAAGAGATTGAAAACGTGCCTTTGTATGTGGATATAGTCAGTACAGTTTTGGACTGTGGATTAGCCCTTTTGCAAGACGAAGACCCAGTAGTGCGCAGCAAAGCCAGCAAGTTTGTGTTGTCTGAACAGAACCCCTATGTGTGCCTTCAGACTCTTCTTAGAGTGGAGGGACTCCTTGGAGTTTTCACCCATTATCACATAGCAAGGTGAGTTAATGCCACTTGATCCAGGTCCAAAAGGATCATTAAAATGGTTTGAGTTCTTATGAGCATCCAGCTGCATGCTGCTGAATGCATTTGTGACCATAGTGAATGAGAGCCGTGCCTGCTGGTTGTGAATTACCAGAGGGGTGGAGAGGGAGGATACCACGCACCGTCCCCTCTTAGAGAAAGGGATGTTTCCTATTGGAGAAACATTAATTTCTTTTTGCCAGGGATACAATTAATCCATAATAAATGCTATATTTATGATTTCCACACTCTGAAGTCTTCCAATGAAGACTAGTGACAAAAATGGGACATGAAAATCTTCTCAGGAGCATTATTAGGATTAATTCAAATTGTGTGGTATAAGCAAAGATGGCATTTGTTTCACTATACGTACTTTGATTATCCCCTCCAGAAATTTTTAATGCCCCCTCTCTGGAGAAAATTGCCAATTTACACCCACGCAAGCGGGGTATGTGAACATGGATTACATGTTTCCTCCATATATATGTGCATGAGTGTGTGCTTAACCCATTTCCTAAGCTAAATACTTTTCAAGTTTTACTGACTGGGTACATTTTGGACCCACTTTGTTTTCAAAATAAATACCTATTTTTTAATACTTTTGTTAATATAAGATTACGATTATATTGATTGAGGATATAGTTGTTCATATTTGCAGGTAATGATTTTTATTGTAATTAAAAAATGATCTTTAATTAAAAACTGATCTCTGATTGTCCTTTTAGTTCCTCATGCAGCATGTTTTGAATTTCAATATCCCTTACTTTAGAAGGATCTAGTTTAGAAATTAGGAGGGTTAAGGCAAGACTCTGTGCCCTGCACAAAGCATATGCCGGTTATTCAGCTTGGAAAGATATTTACATCCGACTGGGTAGACCTTCATACTTTAATAGGGGGGATCACAAGCACAATATCAGTTTAGGCCACAGAGAACAGATGTTCGAAAATTTTCCTTTACAAATAGAACAGTAACGGACTGGAATAAGTTTCCTGCGACAGCCTTGGAACCCTTTCCTCTAGGTGTTCAAAGATTTTAAAATAAATTAACTAATGATATTTGTAAACTTTATTAATTTAGTTTATTTGATTATTATTGTTATTTTTATTGCTGTTATTATTATTGTGATAATTACTATTAAATGTGTTGCTTTATTAAATATGTAATTATATCCAAAGTAGTATTGTATTGAAGTGTGGTGACGTTTTGTGAAGTGTAATGCAATATAGAAGTAGAAAGAGAAGTGAATTGCAAATGTTGTGAAGTGAAGTGAAATGTAATTAAAAAGTTGTATAGTCTTGTATTTAATAGTTTAACATAACATGTTTCTGTGGACAAATACAGAGACTCCTGAAAACCCCTTGTCAGAAACAATAATAGAAGCGGACCCCATTGAACTCGACGAACTGAACAACATACTTAAAACGTTCAAGAATAAGAAGTCACCAGAAACTGACTGCATGAATGCTGAACTACTAAAGTATGCACTGAATAAAATAAGGAGGAGATTCCTCGAAATAATTAATATATGTTGGAGGAGATATATCATTCCCGACGATTGGAGGAAAGGAATCATATGCCATATCTTCAAGGAAGGTAGCAGACAGGATTGTCAAAATTATAGAGGAAGAAGTCTTCTCAACACAGCCTATAAGATATATGCTAAGATAATAACTCAGAGATTGAATATAATTAATGACCATATGTTATTAGAGGAACAGTGCGGTTTTAGGAAAGGTCACTCATGTTCCGACTGCATATTTGTAGTGGAACAGCTAATACAGAAGAGACGAGAATTTAACTTACCGACATATATACTATTTATAGACTATGTAAAAGCCTTCGACAAAGTGTCGCGAAAGAAACTCTGGGAGATAATGCGTAAAAAAGGATTCCCAGCCCACCTAATAAGAGCAATACAAAGCCTCTACTTTGACACTAAAATATGCATTGATAAAGGATCTCAAGGAAGTAATAAATTTGTAGAAATAAATCAAGGAGTCAAACAAGGGTGCCCACTTTCGCCAGCTCTATTTGGTATATATATAAACGAGATTGTCCAGCAATGGCAAGGGCAATTGAAAACACATTTTAAAGTAAATGAAAAATCTCTAAATACCATATTGTTTGCAGACGACCAAGTTATTTTTAGTAGCTCAGAAGATGAATTACAAATTGCAGCACACAAACTAAACGAACAGGCAACCAAATATAATATGCAAATCTACACTAGGAAAAAAAAATCAATGGGCTTTGAAGGAACCAACCACATGAGATGTAAAAGTGTGATTAATAATGAACCCATAGAACAGACAAACAATTTGACCTATTTAGGCTTCAATGTGTCTTACTGCCAGAAAAATGACATAAGTCAGAAATTAAATAGATTCTATAACGTGTGGGACAATAAGAAGAACATTAAAAAACAAGACTTTAAAAGCCACGCAACTCAAATTCTACAAAGCAATGGCAGTACCCATGCTAACTTATGCATGCAAAAACTGGACAATAAATAGAACAGACAGAAGAAAAATAGAAAGCGCCGAAATGAAATTCTTACATTCAGTAGCAGGTTACAATATCTTAGTTAGACAATATAATGATGACATCAGAACCAAAGTGAATATATGCAATCTGATGGACAGAATCCAATCATTTAGGAGCAACTGGCATGATCATATCCAACGCATGCCTCCAAACAGTATTCCCATAATAATGTACACGTATAATCCTAAAGGAAGAAGAAATGTTGGCCGCCCCTTAACAAGATGGAGAGACTCTCTCTTGATGTGGAAACAGGCCTTAAGGCCTAAATCCATGAAGCAGAAGAAGAAATAACTGTGCAGGTCAGCCATAAAATGTAGTTAATGCTATTATTGTTAGCATATTATTATTATTGTTGTTGTTATGATGATGATGATGATGATGATGATGATGATGATGTCTTCAAATAATTTAAAGTTACATTGTGTTAATATTCCTAATTGTAATATGTAAATTGTTGTGTTCTGCTACCAGGTTGTATAAACCTACCTGCAAAAATAATAAATATCTAATCTAATATCTAACTCTTTAGCCTTATTTGTCAACTTAATTAAAATTCACATAAACTTATGACTCAAACTTGCTAACTATCAAGTATTAATATTTTGAAATAATAATTAGTATCAACAATTACTAAGTGGGTACAAATTGGTCTACTGACATTTTGAAATATTTAATATATTAAATATGTAAAACAACAAACCACTAAGTGTTATCTAACTAATAGAAGTGTGATGCACAAATACACAAACTGCCAAAATTATATTTTAAAACCATCAATAACTTTGTGAAAAAAATATACAGATGTGTACATTTTGTGCCTGCTCAGTAAACAAAAGGTGAAGGATATTTACAATTATATAGAAAGGTACCTGTGGTAAATGAGTTTACTAACCATTTATACCAATTCTACCTGAAGTGTACCAAATTTGATAAAAAATCTTCAAAAAGGATGTTAGTGCAATTAAAAAAAAAAGCATGTTTCTTGAGAATTGATAAATAATTGTTTTTATCAACATTTAACCCATCAGTGTAGGGCTTAAATTGCGAGTGGTAACATTCAAATGGGGATGAAATGGAAGGAGTGGAGTGAAAGGAAAGATGTGCGTCAGTGTGTTAGAAGGTAACAAGGTTAGTACGCCTCTACAATGACCTCCCATCTCTGCACGTCATCCCATCATATAAAGGAAAGTCTCTGACCTCCAGGTATGGCTCCCTGTTAATTGAGGTGGAACAAATATGCCCTCTAAAGATTCTGCATTGAAGGATTGATGAGTTTAGCACATTTGATTAAAACTGGAATTTAATTAAAATAAATAAAATTGGTCATTTGATTAAAACTGTTTTTCCTGTATTGAAAGAAACAGAAAAACAATGATGCTTATGAGTAAGATAATATAAAAGTCTACTTTAACCCCCATGAAATATTTTCTATGGCTAGCTCAACTGCACTAAAATATTATCATTTTTTCATTCACATTTGATAATAATGTATCTCGTATTTGCTATTTTATAAACCGCCTGTCAATTATTATGTAAGAGTGGTTGACAGAAGTGCCCTTAAGTTTGAATTAATAAATAAACTAATTATTAAATAAATGAACTACCTAACAAACTAGCTAACTAACTAATTCTAATTTTGCATATTCTAATAGGGATTGCTTTTAGTACGTTTAATAAGGTAGAATTGTTTTACACTGCTTTGTACCAGGTCACATTCATTCTATTGGGAACTTGATGAATTCTCTTTTAAAACAGAGTCTATGATGGTCTAATTGCGATATGGTCTGTTGATAGGACTCTTGTCATAATTGAAACTGGTTCAATGTTTGTTAACCTAGTGTCGATTGAGTGGTAATCTAGATCAGATTTGGCTCACTTTTTTTGCCTCTTTTGTAACAAGTCAATTTCTTTTATTAAATGAGTGCTAGAGTCTCAAATTTCTATCTTCAATGAGGAAAGACTTCTAAATCATTTTGTATGTCAGTCTCTCTTCATGGTGTTGTTTTTGATATACTCAGCATCTGTGCCAAAAATATGTAACATAGTGACAGTATACATGTTAAACTTTTGGAGTCTAGAAACTATGTTTTGAGGTCAATCAAGTTGAAGATTTTAATGAATTTGACTCCTCAGTAGGAAAGAGATGAAGCCTGAGTCATTTTTTTGTAACACTTTTTAATATGTAATATTTTTTTAAGAAAAAAATACAATTGAACATGGATTTATCCAGTATATTTTCACTGTTTATGATTTGGTTAAAAAAGGAAATAATTGATAATTTAGTTTGCCCAAACTCCAGGACTTCAACAATTTCACTGATCAAAAGAATATAAAAAAATGTGACCTAAAGAAGTAAATAATTAAAAGAAAATGGTCTTAGTGAGTTTCACTTAAATACTGGCAATAATAAAGAAATAATGTTTTTGTTACTGCATAAATGAACATATTCCACATTATCTTCTTTTAGATACTTCCTGAAGAAGCTATTGGATACAAGCTCCCTAGAAGCAATGCTAGCTGAGGTCGAGTGCGAGACGCAAACGGTGGCTGCTGTGAAGACCAGCCCCTTCGAACATGGGACGAGCAACATCTACGCAGAAGAGACTCATGTGTTGAGGACCATAGCCGAGAGCCTCCTAGAGCTACTGCAGCTGCAGCCGGCATGCTGGCCTGATGCCCTGCCAGCATTTCCCAAGACCCAAGACCTAGAAGTCCTGGTCACAAAACTACTTCACCACTGGAAAGGTTAGTTTGGAAAATTATTTGAGGCTAAAATATACATGATTATTGTCACTGCTCAGTCACCAACTGTAGCAAATCAAAAGATTAATTATTTAGATTTTTCACCAACAGTGCAAAATATTTGAGTGTGTAAATTTTATGGTATTTTGTTAATAGTCCCACGGCTCCCACAGACTTCTAATCCAGCTCTGATGATGTAAATACATGTTTAATCAACTACTAGTGGCAAGAGTGTCAGATTGAAACTTGTGCAAGAACACTTTTAATTCCACTTACAAGTGTTCCTTAAATAGGCAGAAACATTGAAATTGTGTTGATATATCAATGTTGATTTTGCCTTTTTTTCTTTTTTATTTTAAGTTTTTTAGTAATTTTAACATTAAGAACACTTTCAAATAGTATCCTAATATCTATTTTAGTAGAAATCAGAATCAAAACAGTTTGAACCCTTTTACTTCTATTCAGCTCTTCAAAAATTATTTCCCTTTGTTTTTGTTTTTTGCAGGGACATCAAGTTCGCCCTCAGAGGCAAAATTACTGCTTTTGAAATTGGAGATACTTTCTCAGTTAGAAGATAAAATTACTGATGGTTCTTCCAAAGATTATTCAAAATTAGCAAAGATGGTTGAATCTACCTTGAGGCCTTACAAGTCTTCACATATTTGAATGAAGATGCATGTGGCAGAGTGAGAGTGCAGAGACAGTGTGTGTGACAGATTTTGGTTCAAAGAGCTTTATTTCTTTTTAGAAAAGAGTATTTTTAGGGAAGGAGGATTCATCATACAATATTGAGGGTGCTTGCTTGTTGACCATGCATATTCAGTATGGAGAAGTCATGTGTACCTCAGTTCTGCCTGGCATGCCATTAACCTTCTCGAGACCTGAGAATTTGCACCTTCATGAAATAACTTGTTTTGTGTCATTCCATTTTGTTTAATAACATATATTTATTTGTTTGTTTCTATAACATATTTTATTCATGTTTTTTAATATTACAATTATATTTATGAGAGTGGTCTAGGATGTTTTGTTTGTGTATGTATTTATAAAGAAAAGGAGTGCCCAGGTTTTCTCTGCCACTTCCTTCAAAGACTTTGGGAAAAATGGAAGCAATGAAGATGGATGATAGATTTTCTTCAATGTTACTGCCGAATCTTGTTTGTTTATTCCATCCATTTTTGTTTTTTGTTTATGTGAAAAGCTTGCTCAAACTCGCAAGTCAGCAGGATTTAAAACTAAGCTTTAATTTTTTTGAGTTTAAAGCGTAGTCAAATATAAAAAAGTATTATTTAAGACTGAGAACAGTTGATACGAGATTGAGAGAACTATTTTTTTATATTTGGTGTGCCATTGTTACAAGCTTTAAGAAAGTCATTAGCATATGAACCTGTAGGAAATTTCACTTGAATGAATGTTTTAAAATATGTTTGTTGTATATTATGCTGTTTATGAATGTCTGGTGTTACAGTTTTTGAGATCATGTGATATCCTTTAGTTATTTATTGGCAAAAAACGTGATTGAAAATCATTGCATTTGTGATTTATTGTGGAAAATAATTTTTCCTTACTCTTAATTTGTATTTTTCCACTTAGAAAATTTATATTTCTTTCTGATTGATTTGGGTGTTTTATTCAGATCTTTCAAGTATCTGTTGCTTTATTTTCAGTTGTAATAGAAGTAATTAGTTTAAATATCAAGGCATCAAACCACTTGAAAAATCAATCATGTTTCAGTTAACAATATACAGTATTTTGGATTCAGATTTTCATAACAAAACATTTTGTTTCTGGTTTTGAAATGATCTATTCTGAAATTATCCTATCTGTTAATAAATAATTTCAAAATGGATGATAACGTAGTAGAACTTTGATAATTAAAATTAAGAAATTAGTAATTTAGTGAAATATCTCTAATAAACTATTAAAAACATTATTATTAATCACTTCATTTTCAACTTTGCGTGCAATGTTATTGTTATTATTATTATTATTATTATTATTATAATTATTATTATTAATGTATTTTAAAATGTTTAACCCATTAATATTGATAAAAATTCCCACCTTCAAAATTACCTTACTGTAATTTAAAATCAATATTTCCAAAGTATGTGACATTTTTGCTAAGTTTGTACAGGAATTCTTGGGTATAATTTTGAAGAGTTAAAAAGAAATATTCCCTTTACAGTCTGAGGTATCCAATAAAACAAAAGAGAATATAGTTTTTGTTTGAGGTCCTTGAAAAATACTCAAAAAATAGGATATGTATAGTTTTTACTATACATACATGTTTTTACTTTACAAAACATGAACAAAGCATAACAAGTTGCAAGAAATTATGATCATTTAAAAGCCAGATTCATTTGTCACTTATGTTGGCAATATCTTCCATACCAATATCAATCCATATCTTCCCAACCCACCATCATGTGTATAATCATCGTGATCAGATAGGTTTTAGACCTTTGACCTGTTTTTTGGCTCTTTAATTTTTCCTGTTTTCCCTTAGTCACTTCTGAAGTTTTTGTCATCTTCCCAGCATTTTCATGGTCTGCCTGGATCTTTTCTTCCTTTTGGCTTGTATTTGAGTACACTTCTTGGGGAATAATTTCTTTTAATTATTTTTAAATGTTCTTGCCACTTCTTTTGTTCTTTCTTCATTTCTTATTTTACCTGTCCTTGATATTTTCAGAATTGACCTAAAATATCTTGTTTGGATGGCTTTGATTCTTTTTGTTTTAATAAGTATTTTTCACAATGATGTAATAAGGTGGGTTTTGAAATAGTATTGTGTAGTCTTCACTTTGTCTCCATATTCATATTTTGGAGGTGGCTTTTATGCATCCATTTATTGTATAGTATTTTGTTAATTTTGAGTCCATATCGTCTTGTGTTAGTGATATCTTTTCCCCCAAGTTTGTGAATGTAGTAATTTATTCCGTTATGTTTTTTTCAATGTTTTTCTTTTTTTTTTCTTTTTTTTTTTCTGCTATATTCTTTACCTATTAATCCCATAGACTTTGTTTTTGTGACTGATATTTTCATTTTATATTCCTTTCTGATCGTGTTTCATTTTCAAGATGCTCTTTGTAAATTTTCTTTGGATGTTGTTACTATTATGTGGTCATCTGCATGTAGGATTGTCTTTATTTTCTGGTCATATCTTGTAACGAAACTACCTTCTAATCCCTTCTTCCATGTTTTGTACCATGTTTCCTCATTTGTTATAATTTCTTCTGAAATGTTTCCATTCGTATTTTGTATTTTAATTTTTTAATTAATTCTTTATTGTCTCTATTAGGTGGTCTTCTATTTCCTCTTCTTTGAGGATTTTCCATTGCAGTTTCCTCTTTTCTGAAATGTTTCCATTCGTATTTTGTATTTTAATTTTTTAATTAATTCTTTATTGTCTCTATTAGGTGGTCTTCTATTTCCTCTTCTTTGAGGATTTTCCATTGCAGTTTCCTCTTTACCCTATCTTAGCTAGCAATATATTTAACGATAAACTGGTTTCGGTTTTCCTCCTACTATTAAAATGTTTAATGATTATGGTTTGATGCCTTGTTAAATACAAAATATTGATTCAAATAACTTCTGCAGGCATTAGATGAATGTGACCGATTAGATGAATTCACTCATTGAGGTGATGTTATCTGTGTTACAGACATACAGAGGACCTATCTGTCTGTGGTGTTACTTTCAATTGGAGACTTTTAGCACAAGTGCCTTGCAAGATCCAATTGACATGGTGCTACAGTTATATTTTTGTAAATAGGTCAAATAATCTCTGATGTAGTGTAACTGCTGTGAATTCCTAGTTTTGTGGGTGTCAACCTACATTTTCATATGTTGTGATGTTATAATGCATGAAAAATGTGAAACTATTAAGATTTTGTTGTCATTATTCATTTAATATGATTTTCTCGCTCATTGTTTTTTCTAAATAAATGTATTAGTTAAATGTTTATTACTTCAGAATAAAGTGTGTTTTTGTAGCATATATGAATGTTAAACAATAATTACCAATTCTAGGATTTACTTTTATCAGTTGTGAATATTATATCAATGTAAAAATTATGTTTAAGTTTAAATAATGAAAAATGATGCAAGAGTTCTGCTAAACATTGCAGAGGGTGAATCCCACAATTATTTTCAGAGAATGAAGGTATTTTATGCTCTAATGTAGTATAGTTTTCTCATTTACATTCTGCAACACAATAGAAAATAGTAATTGAAAAATAAGTGTTTATAATTGCTATTTTGAGTACAATAGAACTTAAGTTCTATAGGAACAGAAGTAAAGTCTGTTAGTAGAGTACTGGTAAAGTATTTTTAAGGTGATTTTGAGTGATTTCGCTACAGAAACGCTTTCATTATTTTTTGTCAATAAAGGTGACCAGTGATTCAAATATACTCAGTAAATTTCTTAAAAAGGATTAAAAAGTTTTTATACAGATAGAGACAGAAGCTATCAACCACACGACAATTTTGATTAAACATTTTGGTTTCTCAAAAATTACACGTAAATATAGTTTTTTTTTTTAATATCTCTCAAGTTGCTAATATTTGGTCTTTGAGTGTATTTTAATAATGCAATGCATTTATGAGTATAAGTACTTCAAATGATCTCTTATGAAGATTCTCAAAAATGGCTCCAAATTTTGTAGCAAAAATTTCCATATGAAAAAATTTTGCTGTTGTAAGATATTCTCAGTTTCATTTCCATTAAACTAATGTGGGTCAGAAAAAATACAATATCCTCTATGTATTACAGAAAAGAAAACTAAACGATTGATGGTTGTAAATACTTTATTCTACATTTCGTAGAAAGAAATTTGTTCATTAACAAGACTGTGGAAAGATGTAAGTAAGTGAAAGATTTTAATACTAATTAACTTTGTTATTAGAGAATGGTGTCAAAAAGAACAAGACACATAGATTCAATCTTGCAAAAATCTTTACAGGCTGCTTTTGCCTAAAAAATTTAGTTTCAGTTATTATTTTATTTATGAAATCATTATTATATTACAAAACCATCATAAATTTACTCATAGAATGGTGAAGTAAGTTGGTTTCCCAAGATGGGTTTGGTACAGGTGTACGCATGATCGTGCACACCTAGTTAACCTGTAGGTTTGAAGTGATGAAAGATTTAGTGGTGTTTCCAGTCCTTTGAGTATCACATCAATACTCTAATATTTCGATAATTCCTTGGCCTGATCAGTAACCGATTGAGAAATTTCTGTGCAATTTACCTGGGTGTATAATCGAAGAATTGGATACCAAAATTCAGACCAATGTTACAAGCTCAGATAAGGGGCTCAGGACTAAAATGTGCATTCAGGACCGAGAGGAGCCATGAATTTTTTAGTTGTGTTTGTGAGTTGCATTTCCAGTCCCTTGAGCATCACATCAATACCCTAATTTTTCCATAATCCCTTGGCCTGATCAGTAAATGTGTGAGAGATTTCTGTGCAATCAACCTGGGTGTATAATTGAGGGATTGGATACCAAAATTCAGACTAACAGTACAAACTCGGAAATGGGGCTCAGGACCAAAAAGTGCATTTAAGTAACTGTTCAGGACCAAGATGAGCCCAAGGGCTTTTTCGGCATGATGTTTGAGGGGTGCGTGGAACCTCTTCACTGAGAATCATCTCCAGATGAGCAGAAGGTGCCAAGAGACGAGAGAGAGAGAAAGAGAGAGAAAAAAGAGAGAAAGAGAGAAAAAAAGAGAGAGAGAAAAAGAGAGAGAGAGAGAGAGAGAGAGAGAGAGAAAATGCAACTGGGAAGAAGGTGGAGCAGCAAAACTAAAGTGTGCTGTGACTTGAGAATAGGAAACTAACTTTTAAGAGAAAGTGTGTGATTTTGTTGTACAACTTTTTTTTATCAGAAGAGCCCGGAAGTTTGGCAAAATGCCTTTTTGTTGGTGTTACAATTTTATGAATGTTAACAATAGGAACCACTTTATTGTACTTCAGGGATTGTTTTAGATTTTTATTTTGCCTTTTTCTGCGTATTTTAGCAATTTTTTATGGGATATAACGATAATGTGAGGCCCAATAAGTTTTTATTGACTTGTAAGTGTATTAGTTACAAAACATTACATAACATTTCGAAGATAGATTATCTCCATCTTCAGATGCTGCAATCAAAACACATTCTGCAATTAAAACGTTATATGTTGTACTGTTACAACTACTGTCTAAAGCACATTCATACATATTACATTATAGTAGTTAACCTTCACAGTCCAGGTTGGATGCAATGTCCATTGTCATAGTGTAAAATGATAGTATTCTCAAACACATGTTTTGTTCCCTGGCACTCGCATTCATAAGATTTTATTTTATTTCATTTTAATCTTTTTTTAATATTTATACGAAGAAATGTTTAGTGTCATATAATAGGTGCAATTTTGATAAAATAAGTATAAAATGTATGTAATTCTCATTAATTAAAATTTTAATATTATGTAGTTGTAATTTTAAATTTAATACGACTACTTTTATACGGCAATGTACTACAATACAAATTGATTTTAATAATTTTTCAATTCTATGAGTAATGAATTTTATTTATTTTTTTGTAGACAATATAGAACACCACATATTCCAAGTGGAGTAGATATTAACTTTAGTGGTTTCTATTACTATCATTCTATACTATGATAATGGACATTGCATCCAACGTGGACTGTGAAGGTTAACTACTATAATGTAATATGTATGAATGTGCTTTAGACAGTAGTTGTAACAGTACAACATGTAACGTTTTAATTGCAGAATGTGTTTTGATTGCAGCATCTGAAGATGGAGATAATCTATCTTCGAAATGTTATGTAATGTTTTGTAACTAATACACTTACAAGTCAATAAAAACTTATTGGACCTCACATTATTGTTATATCCCATAACGAATTGAATGACAATCTGTACCTTATGTATATTAAAATTATAGCAATTTTGTCTAATTTTCACCTTTTCCTGCCTTTTAGATAATTTTGCTTTTTTCTTCTGGCACCAATCTCGATCATGTTGGATGTATACCTGCAAGCCTAGATGACATAAAGGCATGGTCATATTTTCTTTCAGTGGAAGTGGATGCTGTATTAAAAATCTAAATGAAAAAGGCAGATTATACCAGTCAATTTTAAAAATTATTTTAAATGATGCCGACAGGTTTTTTGTTCACTCATGAGGAATTCCATTACTTTTGAGTATGGTCTTTGATCGCTTTTGAGGACAGCTCTCTCTATTTATGATATACCCTCTGCAGTGCTGGCGTTTACACAATGTGAAGAATGAAATGTGCAATTCCGTTTTTACTATGCCAGATTCAAGAGTTTTTGTGATGAAAACTAGCCATTTTCCAGTGCACGATAACAATACTTTTTTTTCTCTTCGTAAGGGCGGGAAAGTAAAAGGAGTCACTAATAGCATTTCGAAGAGAGCGTCGCTATCATACCAGATGGCCATGTGCAATCAAGATTACAAAGAAAAGGTAATTTTTTTCCAAATGGGTGCTAATGTACATTTTAGAGTTAGAACAAAAATATGAATCATTTCAATTATTAATTTTTTACACTAATTACTTTTAAAAGGTGATTTTTTAAAGTTCTCTTTGTTTTTACTCTGTATTTTAGGCAGAATAAATGCCTTTTTTGTGTGCCTATTTCAGTAAAAATATATGCCTATTTGCTTGTCTATTTTAGATAAAATAAATGCCTGAACTTACAAGCTCTATTTATCAGAATAGTTTCAAAATTTGTAAGTAAGTTATAACATTAAATCAACAAGTTAATTGACATCCTTTTTACTTACCTATGAGATAATATTAACGTGTACTACATTTTGAAAATAAAATGTGTAAATATTGTTTTGTGTAAGAATAGAAATGGAAAACCACTTCACTCATTTGCCTTTTTATCCAATTTCTCTTGTTTTTTTTTTTAAGTCTTAGCTTGCAAAATTTACTATTCAATTTATTAAAGCATTTTATTTGCAAATTCTTGTGAATTTATCTCAAATATCTGAAGATTATCAGATGTTATATTTGAATTATTTTTTTGTCTTTTGTTTGATGTGTGTATTTGCCACTCTCACTTGAATAACAAGATTTGTTTTATGTTGCTGCTTGATATCAATAATTGGTTGGGAAAAAATACATGAAAACAGCTTTCACTATGTTTATCTTATGTAAGTCCATATTCTTGCTCTTCACTAATGTATAACTTTATGTATGACTGATTTGGAACACTTGTAGCATTTGATTCCTCAGCAGTGTTTGATAAACGGCATGCAGTGAAATGTTAAGTTGGGTTATTTCTCAGTGGCCCTGCTATTTCTCTAAACAATGCAAGAAACTCTCTGCTGCCCTTTGGCAGTGTGGATCATGGTTGACACATGAATCAAAGATATCTTTTCCCAATTGTAGTACCACTTTTGATACAAGATCACAATAGTGACACGAGCATTCAAGATAAGCAGATACCATCACAAATTGACCTCAGTTGAACTGTTAGATTGGTTGCTTTTCTCATTTCGATGGCACAGGTTACCAACAGCAGGAGCATTCACATGTAACTCTCGGCAATTCAAGTACAAATACATTCTCAGGTTGGGGTAGGATGTATAATGTATGAATGAGTGTACAGTAAAGAACATATCTGCATTTATCAAAACCTGTTCTGCTGGCTGGGATAGCTGAGGTTGTTAAGGCTGTAGGGCCCTAGCAGACTCGGTTTGAAGGGTTGCAAGTTCAAATCCCACCTCTGACATGGATGTTTGTGTTGTTCTTACGTATTCTCCCTACAGTTCCCCCTTCGGTTTAAAAATCACAGTGGTCACTACGATCAAGTTGTTGAAAAGCGACCTTAAAAAAAACTTTTTTTTAAAAAACCTGTTCTGCCATTGCCTGTTTACAAACAGGTCCCACTTGCAACAGTAAGATTTTAAAACAGCTGGTAACCTGAATCCCTTTATCAGTTAGCTTTTTATTGCTCTTGTAATCTCCGCTGCAACTGGGTTGTTTGTTTAATGACATTTTTTTGTCCTTGTAGTTTTATATCTACAATATCCCAGTGTACTTGCTTCATAACTCGACCAAAATCTTCGGATATCAAAAGTTTTTGTTGGGTAGAAAATTCAGTATTACTTCTAGAAGACTTGCCTGGCCAGTCACATAGATCACTCTTTCCTCTCCTTTTAGAAAATCAAGAAGTAGGTACTGGAGAGAACAATAAAACATTGGACGTCTTGAAATTTCAAATGAAGGACAAGAAAAAAATTAAAAATAATGCAGGAAATCTTACATTTTCATACCAAATTTATTTACAATGGAATATTTTATATATTATAGTTTTCAATTCACAATATTCATAAATAAATTCACAATGCTATTTGTCTTTATGCTTTGTGCTAGCAACAATTTCTTGAAACAAATTAACAAAAGAGGCATTTGCAAGGCCAAGGCGAGATGCTAAGGTCAGGTTGCTTACAGAGTAAAAGATGCTGTGTTACTGGTGATTCCGTCGTAAATGAAAGTGTTGTGGATTGGCTTGTACTGAGAAGTGATGAATTTGATTGTCTCATGGGCAATGCATCCACCAACAAACGCTGAAATAGAATGCAGCTCTCCACCACCATACCTGAAATGTAAGAATATCAGTTTGTCAAGCAATGATAATGCCTTATTAAAAGAAGGACCACAAGGGAAAACTTTCTGAGTTCATGTCTTCTCTCTCAAGTCCACATTTTAATTTATAAATCTATTTCACTTCTTGGGTTATTTAAGAATTTTAAGAGCTGCTTTTAGGTACAAACAAAATATTTACCTATAACGAAAAGTTCCTAATCTACCACCCCATTTTCTGCTTTAATGGCTTGGCCTTACAAGACTAACTCTTTTCAAGGCGTCTTCTTTTTCCCCATTCTTTCTTTTCAATACTTTCTTCCTACCATCCCCATTAATGTACAAGAGATGTCCAAAAAATAAGTGATATTTGGCTACTAAATAATCTTAATACATTGCAAGTTATGGACTCAGTTTAGAGTTTAATTTTTCACATAATTTCCATTGTTCTGGTATCTCTCTCAGTATGGCAATGGTTTTTGTATGCTCCCATTATAGTGTTATCACCTGAGATGTAAATCACATAGAATCAGTCTTCATTATCACTGCTGAACTGTTGACAAAAAAAAAGGTTTTATGTAAAGGATCAGATGAAAATAATCTGATTGCTAATTCTGGGCACTCGGGCAATGTCCCAACAACTCCAATAAGAATTTGGCTGAGTCCAGTTTCACCAACTTCTTTACAGCCCAGACCCTGCACTATATGATTCTCATCAGTTTCTAAATTTCAAAAAAATCTCAATCACTTCTTCCTGGTTAGTGGTTCAACAATGACGATGAGATAAAGAATGATGTTACTATATGGTTTGTTTCACAAACTAAACGTTTTGTGGCAAGGGCTTACAAGAACTGATACCTTGCTATGACACAAATGCCAGAAGGATACAGAAGTTAGGTGGAAAAAATGTATTTGTACTTAATAATGCAAGAAAACAATTTATGTACTTTTTTTTTAATAGCCTCATGAAACACGCTCTCCAATTTAATTGTAGTGACTTCTGATGCTCAATCAGCTGGGACACAGTTATCCAATTGGGAGGCTTCAATACTCACAACTAAATTGGAACGAAACTCATGATTGAATAACATTAAGCTGATAATATCTCAGATGTCACTATATTTAAATTTCAGATACTTTATAGATCTCTAATTTTCCTATTACTTATTTTTATTTCTCCTTTTTGTTCATGGAGATCAAACAACAGTGAAAATTTTGCTTCAAAATGGGGTTAACACTACCTATAAATTTTTTAATTCCGTAATACTCTATTGTCATCATCATACAAAAAAAATCCAAAACTATATTCATATGTATGCTGTAAATAAAAATTTTCACAAAATGAATTTTAATGATGCCCTTTTCTTTAGATTCTAACGGTACTACTTACTGCTCACCAAGTTCACACGATGAACAATATTAAACAATGTAATTTAAAAATTTACAAAAACCATTAAATACATTTTGAAAGCAAGCAAACATTGTATCTTCAAATTATAAAATAACAAACAATTTTAAAATTCTCTTTATTTAGCAGTGGTGTTTAAAGATCTCAATCAATTCAAACATAATTTAGCCTTTAATATGCACATGCGAGTAAGTATTATAAATCCAATTTTTAGTTCAAATTATTTTGTTTATAAGTTCTAGAAAGAATAAAGGAAAATAAATAGTTTTAAAGTATATTTCATGTGAAAGGCATTCTATACCTTTTTAATTTGTACATCTTCATTCCACCAGAGACTTCCTAATGTACAAATCATAAGACTATAATTCTCACTGTATGCTTTTCACTCAACAGGAGGAAAAATGCGTCAATTGTAATGGAGAAACAAACGGATTTTGGAAAAGAGAATTCATATTTTAGTTTATGATGACAAAATGTGATAGCACAAATGTTTAAATTCTTTATAATCCATTTGTTTATAGAACAATACTTCTGTCATTCATTTTCTCGATTAATATTTATATTATATAATTGTTTACATTAATCCAATAAATTTTTAAACTCTAAATTTTAATTGTCAACACATACCTGCAAATTTCATGAACATAGTCATCCTTAGCCAAGGGCCCACAGCTCCACTCATTTAAGAGTTTTGACACACAAGATTTCAGCTTCACAATGTCTGGTTCCACCTGGTCATCATATTCTCCAGGGTAAGTGCCATGAGCAATGCGGAAGCGATCAACACCTCGCAAAAGCACTGCATACACAAGGGCACTTTCAGGGTCTTCAAGGTGAGGAGCTAATTTCTGAGCAAACAGCTTATTGTCATAGTCGTCTGCAATGCAGGATCCTCTGACTAGATGCATTGTACTAGTATGCTTACAAAATAATTTCACATCTTTCTCAGTTATGCTATCGGGAGATTGGTTTATTTCTCTTAGCAGCTGCTGCACTCTTCGAAACATTACTTCAGCATCTTTGGCTGCTTGACTATGGTATACCTGTTGCAAATGGATGTAGCGTTCTGTGTCTGCTGTCATGTCAGGAAGAGTGCCTCTCAAAGGTAATGCACCAGCTCCTTCATTTTCAACAAATTCTCTCAAGGCTTTTGCCATAATCCAAAAAGGCTTACTTTTGGATGTAAGATTAATACAGGCTTCATCATCAAGGATTTCTCGCACATGTGATGGTATGTTTGTGGGAGCCAATGTGTTAACTGCTTTAATTGCCTCTTCGAAATTTTCCTCATCATGTGGAATACCATCATCATTGTTGAGTATTCCAGCGCGAATCAGCTTGCGTAAGCTCTCCTTCTCACGATATGTTTTAGGGATTTGACCTTCATTTTCTTGTTGCCACTGCTGTAAGCACTTGTACAGAATTACAACATACGGGACATGTGCATGATCTTTTAACTCCATTTTACTAATATCAATGCTGTCCATTAATTCCTTCAGAGAAGGGAAAGGTTTATCAAGGCGTAAATCTGGAACTTCATTATCAGGATGTGTCTCTATGACAGTGTGTTCCTGTACTTGAATTCTAGCATAACCAATGAAACCATAACTCTGACATGCAATGAAGGGAATTTCAAGTTCCCAGAGTTTTTTGGACAATCTTATAATGACCCTCTCTGATATCTGAGTGCTTATAACAACAGAGAAATTATTGAAGAAATCAGGGTTATTTTCCAAGACTTGTTCCACACTTTCATCAACATAATCACCCCTAACATCTGGATTTAATTCTAGAAGAAGTTGAATGGTTGCCTGGGCTCTTGATTTTCCTACGCTATCATGGTCAAGAAAGAAGTTACACCCAATATCTTCTTCGGTAACCTTCTCTCCGTCTACGATGGTGAATGCTCCTATACCTGGAAGTATAAGAGACTTCAGAATTTCTGTACCCAAACCATTGGCGTTGATAAGGCACACGTGAGCTGATTCCAGTGATGCTTGTCCATGATCGCCCCAAAGTCTTAACTGTCTATCATATTTCTTATTTTTTTCCGACTGTTCAGGTGATTTCGGTGCCGGCGACGACATATTGTCAAACAATTCAGAAGAAAACAACTCTCAATGTTGGTACCACGAGTCACTATTGACAATAAGGTATAGTTGGTATACATGCATCAGGTTACCTATTCCATAGTTCACAGAGTGTGCATAATTTTTGTTATTGAATGTCGGCGAATAAATGTTTTTCACTTTGCAAGGAACAAAAGCAAGGAGTGATTTGTGTGTGATTAAGAAATAGAGAGGTAGATTCTGGAACATGTGAGATATCAATTTTGCGTATGGTACCACTGACAGATCAGTAGAACTTGGAAAATGGAGTCGATGAGTGATGATACACGTGTGGTAGCAATAGGGTATCTTGAGGAAACAGAATCATGGAAATTGGAAAGTCGTTTCTTTCCTAGTAAAGTTGGTGGAAAGCCAGCATGGTTGGATTTAGCAAACTTGCCTAGTAATGAAGATTTGAAGTGCCCTAAATGTCAAAACCCATGCATGTTTTTATGTCAAGTTTATGCACCATGGATAGATTTGGAAAGCTGTTTTCACAGAACAATTTTTATATTCTTGTGTGTGGATGCTGATTGCTGTGAAGAAAATGAGAATAGGACATTCAAAGTGTTTCGATGTCAATTTGGAAGGCGAAATGATTTCTTTCCTTATGATCCACCCATTGATGATGAAAATTGGAGACCTGACCTGAAGGCAGATTCTTACAATAAATTGTGCATTGTATGTGGTGCTAAAGGAACTAGTCACTGTGGTCGATGTAAGAAAGTTAATTACTGTAGTAGGCAGCACCAAATTGTTGACTGGAAGACTGGTCATAAGGAAATGTGTCGATCAGGTAATTTACGATATTGTATGCAATATTTTTCTCCAGAAGTTGACTGTCTAAAGGGAAGTTGGAATTTTGAACTTTATGTATTTTTGTTGTTTAGTGGCAAGATAACAGCCAATTTATAGTTCGTATTTATTATCTGAATCATATTTTTACATCTCTTGAGATCTTGAATATTCAATTTAATACATGTGAACATTAATTCTATTATCAGTGTTCGGAATGCAAATCTCTAAAATTAGGGGAACTATTCCTTTCAACCCTTGTCTCATTTAGACATCCAATGAAGGGTGTTTAACAATTAAAATCTAAATTTAAGCTAGAAAAACTGTCTCACTTCCAAAAAAAACTCTGTTTCTCTCTACACAACTAAACAATACCTATCCAAAGAATAGGACAGTCCTCCCCATCATATTCCCTTAAGAAGTTCTTATATCTTTGTTGAGTGTAGTTATTTTATGCCATGCTAAATTAAGCCCAAAAAGCACCACTTTTCCTTAAAAGAAGAGGTTGCTATCTCAAAATATGGAGGAGTTCTGAAAGCTTTTCTTTTATCGACAAAATGAAAAAATCACCCTCTTTTTTTAAGTTTAAAAAATTCTCAGTAAATAGACTATTACACTTATATTGACCAATTGGGTGTTTATTAAATGTTCCCACTTATAGCCATTTGGTTATAGAAACTTTTCCTGAAAAAATTTATTGAAGAAATTGAAGCTTTTTCGGCCTTTGGGAAATAGGAAAAATAAAACGTATAAAACAATTAGTAGAAATTAAAATTTCATGCCAATTAGCCTTTAGGAATATTTAGTTTATTATTAGTAGATTAGTAATACCAAAGACTAACCTCCCCAATTGGCACAAAATTTTAATTTCAACCGATTGTTTTATACGTTTTATTTTCCTATTTCTCAAAAAACTGTAAATTTCAATTTTCAGCTATCTTTCTAAAGGAATTTTTGTTGTTTCACTGAAAATACATGTTACAAAGAACAATTTCAAGAAGTTGTACATTTTCGTGAGATGTCTTAAAATGTTATAATTTTTGGAGTCCTTACTCATTCACGGGATTTTATTTTTGTCAAAAATTGAAATCGATAAGGTAGACTTGCTTTTATTAATAACTTAGAATTTATAACATGGAATTCAGTAAAACAAAAACTGAATGTCATCAAAAGACAACAGTGGTTGCAAGTTAAGGCATGAGAAAATGCAGAAACTACATAATAATAAGGAATTACAATAATAAATAATGAAGATAATGGTATTAAAAATGGTACTAAATGAAGTTGTTTTGCATATATATTAGAATACATTAAGGATTGAAGAGTGACATATGAGGTAACATAAATCTAAAATACTTTCCCATATTTGACAATTTTAGGTAGTAATCTCTAAAGATTTTATTTATTCTGGGAAAAGTAGCTCCTAGATTATGCTGTTTCTTCAGGAGAAAAAAGAACTTGGAGAAGTTAGTTTTTTGAAAATTTTCTTCATTGATTTTAATATTTGCGTGTTATTTATTTTTTTAAGTTATTTAGTCTGATACAGTGAAATCTCTTTAAGCCAACCATGTAATTAATACCGTAAAATCAGTCTTTTAGAGAGGTGGTTTTCTTAAAGGGAACATCATACTATTAAATGGTCCTCGCCGCTGCTACTGTGACTACTACAATTGTAACATTATTCTGATTTCAAATGAAAGCTTTATTTTGTTGTATCATTAAATTACTTTAATCTGTATTTATTAATTAATATTATTACAAAAAAGTGTACTTTAAGAATTGTCCTCCTTCAAGTATTGCGTTATTGACACAAGGTGGTCTCCTGATTATTGCAATCCAGGGGTATTATTTCACTTTTGTGAAATTATCTTTCAACTTTATAGCATGATAGTTTACATTTCCTGGGAGGTCTCCCCTTCAGAGTTATTGGGAAATTTCATGTGCCCAATTGCTGCTACTTATCTGAAAGAGACCAAAAAGTGATTGGCTCACAAGAGTATGTGAACTCTTGGATTTATTATTTCAGTACTAGGTTTTCTGGTTGTCTTAAAGGGAATGCGATATTACATTTGGGAAAAAATTAATGGTTGTTGGTTCGGAAAAAAGGTGATCGTCTTTGAGGGAATAAAAATACTTATGGAATATGGAATAATTATTCCCTTTCATAGATAATTTATAATTAATAATAATATATGAATATAAACTATAAATATATAAACTATATATTATATAAACTATAATTATTTAGTGCTGCAATCGGTTGTGTACAGTAGAATTTCAATTATCCTCCTTTTTTTGAAAGAACATTGTTTTGCAATTTTTTTTTAAGAAACCATTGGCACTACCAGAAATGAGTGTGCTACTGCTGGAGAGGGAATTTCCCCAGGCTGCATCAAATGGGTTTAAAACCAAAAGGAATAGAAATCACAGATAGTGAAATAGGTATCCCCCAGGCTGTATCAAATGGATTTAAGAATGAAAGAAATAGAAGATCGCAGATTGTGAAATTGGTATCCTGTACCTATTTCACAATCTGTGAAGTGCTATTTCTTTTGGACTCGCACTTTGACACATGCAACTCACAATACGTATTACCATAAGCTGCAACACAGATTACCATCATGCATAGCTCAGAAACAAAGCATCCAAGGTCCTTAAAACCAGGTTTTCATGTTCCTATAGGGAAAATAAGTACGTTTTTTATGATGTAATCTATGAATTCAGACCTTTTTGGTTCTCCTAACCTTAAATTTTCATTCTGTGACATGTCTCAGCAGAAACATTTGAAGTTAGGTTCTGGTGCAAGATTTACATTTAAAGGAGGGAACATTTGCATGGGTCCAAATAGTCTCAATTAACTCATGAAGGGCAATTTGGCAAAGCAGGAATTGGGAGGATTGGATTAAGCTCAGAAGCAAATTAAAAAGTTTCAAGGCATATAAAAAACAATACTGTAATTCATAAAATTAAGTTTAACAAACATCAAGTACGGAAAACTGTGAATACTGTAAGATGCACGCAAAAAAGTAATTACAAATTAAATTATGAACGAAGGTTTCTTTTTCCTCCTAAAATTGTCTCTCATAATTGACGTTCTACTATATATCTGTCGGCCACATTCTTATTTTAATTGAGCTTGGTTTTGTAAGCTTAATGTGATGATGGATAATTGCTGGAACTTGTGGTTATAATTCTTCATTGTGCTTACGTGTCCCAGGCATAATGAAGCCTGAAAGCAAGTCGATGCGGTGCCTGTGGTTGCTACCGGAGTTTGAATTGGTGACTGGCCGTGAGGATGAAGAGAGCGAGGAGGAAGAGGAGGCATCGTGTAGCAGTGGGAACTGCAGCTCCAATGAAGATGAGGAAGAAGACAGTGAAGAAGCGGAGAGGAAGAGACTGGAGGAGTTCAGAGACCTTGTGAAGCAGGGGAAGGCAGGCACATTTCAAGGTACATTGGAGACTCGGTTCAATTGAATGTCATATTTTACATGGCGGGACTCAGGCCATTATGTCTGTTCTTCCGTCTGACCACAAAAATATCACTACCTTCCTTTCTCTGTCTAGTGGAGAAAGAAGGTATCACTGAGCAATGAAACAGGGGATTTTAAATTTAGCTCAGAGGATACTTTTAAACTTAAGGATCTTCTGCATGCAATAAATCTACAACATGGGACAGCTGGCTTTACTTGTGCACAATTCAAGGTTTGCTGTTGGAATTTCATTTATCCATCTATTTCACACAGGCAATAATGCGGTGGACGATGAGCTCCTCCGAATGGCAGCCCAAGACGAAGACAAAGTGTTTGTGCGGTTCCGCTCCAAGGTGGCCAAGTTCCCACAGCAGGTGTTGCGTTATGAGAGAGGTGGGCGACCCCTCTGGCTCACCTCGGACAATATACCTGCAGCCAATGACGTTCCGCCTTGCCCTTACTGCATGGCACCTCGTCAGTTCGAGCTTCAAGTGAGTTCCACCGGAAGCGATGTAGACAATCCGTGACTAAACTTGTTTACTGCATTGTCACAAGTAGTTTTTCTGCTTCCTCCTCCTCATCTTCCCCTTCCTTCATTTCCTCTTCGTTTTCATCATATCCCTATGTATTATCTTTTCCTTCTCTCCTATTATTTGTATCTTGCTTCTCAGCTAGTCCTTTAAAATCACAAGTTATTAAAACTATTTTCATGAGGGGTTTTCCATAAATTACATAAAGCTGAGAGGTGGGGAGGGAGTTTTATGTAAGGGGTGTTACTTAAGTATTCCATAATGCTGATTTTTTAATTTTTCAAGATTTGCTGAAATAATTCCTTTTAGTTAGTCTTATCTAAATCATTAAAATATTGATAAATTAATAATTAAATTTATAATTAAACATAAAAATATGTAAATAAGTAAAAGATTATGATTTATACATTATTACAATAAAAGGAAATATTTTTTAATCAATGGTGACTGAATTTGTTAGATTGCGAAGAAAATATTCAAAAGTTCCTGTTCTGCAAAATCGAAAATGTAGGCCACTGAAATGCATGTTTCTTTAATGTTTACACTCACAGAATTAGTGCAATGTGCATATTCAGACTAAACTTATTTGACTATTGAAGGAAAAACAAATGTGAGTACTGTTTATTACACTAAAGGGAAAATTTAATAATTTTTTGCTTACAGACAGCCATGATCGGTTGGTGTCTTAAATTGGAGTTTCAAACAGTTTGGCTGATGGTTGAAGGATGTGATGGTACTAATTGTTGCATCACTTGTCCTTCAAAGTTTGAGGAAGAAGCACTTTTATCAGCTTCATCAATAATTTGTTTCATTATTTAAAAACAGGTCTTAGAAATGAAGCCTGCAAGGGTTTTGGATACTGTGAGTGTTGAGGATCAAAGACCGCATATTAAGATTGAAACTTTACACAGTAAAAACCCGACTGAAAACCAGAAAGTTTAAGTGAACTGTGTGGTGAACTTATAGGGCTCAGTTTCCTGTTGAGCTAGTTGAGTTCGCGAAGGCTAGACCTAAGATCAGGAAGACCAAGAACATTGATAGATAAACGAAGTGTGAAACATGTAGCAGATGTTATTAAAAAAAATTGTTTTAAAAAATGTATGAAGCCACAGGAATTTCAATACCATCCATATTTTGAAGAGTCAAATGATCGACACTGAAAATGCCCCAAACTTCACCTCATTTATTGCTAATGGGTCACTCATTCTCCATGGGAACGCTTGCCCTGACACAGCCAAGTCGGAACAGAAAAGTTCCATGAATGTGATTGGGAAGTGTTACAACATGCACCTTACAGTCCTGTCATGTCCTGTCCTGTCAATTGAAAAAATTTCTGCGAGGACATTGTTTTTCATTCCTTGATGAGCTTTCTGCAGTCCTTACCCAAACCATTCGTCTGATGAACAAAGAAAAAGTATTTGATGTCATTCTAAAGCTTCCCTGTCATTGGGTCTCTGTAATTGAGAAGAATGGTGACTACATTGAAGGATTGTAAAGAGATTTTCTCCAATAATAAACATGTAAGAAAATATAAAATACTGTGCATTATTTATGAAATGTCCCTCCTATTAGAGTATGTAACTTTGAATCAGGGATAGAAATGCATTTTTCTTATGGACCAGATTTGGATCCGTTCTTATGGATCATTTTAGGGACCAGAAGTATTTTACGTGACATGTGGGTTTATCTAAAATCAGGGTTTCACTGTATTTGTATAAGTTCAAGTAATTGATACTGAGGTAATGAGGGGGGCTGTACATGAGGAAGTTGGTGTGAATTGCTCAAATTTAATTAAACAAATTTTATTATTATTATTTATTCCTGCAAATGAGCGTACGCTTAGTGACAGTTAATCAAAAAAAGAAATACAATAATAAAAATTAGAACAAACAATACATACAAATATTAAAAAACATAAATAATACAAATAAACAAAAATAAAATAAAAATACAAATAGGCAAGAATAAAAAAAAGTAGATAAAATGTGCTCATCTTTACTCTGTACCCATCTCTTCACTGCATATCACTGTACTTTGTGTGCGCTCTTAAGAATTCTCGAACACATAACTCATGTACTTGGAAGAAGAGTTGCTATCTCCTCTGCAGCTAAATTGTTCCAGTCAAAAATGCTTCTGTTCACAAAACTGAATTTTTCTAATGTTCTTTGCTCTCTGCATTTTATTTTGTGCCTCTACTTAAGTAGCATTTCAAGTCTTTCACCGATGGCATTCCATCCCAGTTGCTTTGTGTTCACCTTGAAGAGGTCATGTAGTCGTGCCGTCTTTCTGTATGTAACTAAAGATTCCCAGTTGACATTTTCGCTATTGTTTCTATTCACAAATTTAGCTATTTTTTCTTCATACTGTTTAACGCTACAACCTAACCTTTCTTATGAGGATCCCTGCAAGCTACTCAGAATTCCATTATGGTACGAACCAAAGATATGTAAGACTACATTCTCGTTAGCTTTCCTCAATATACACATAACAAAATGAATTTCTCTAATTTTTCGATATATGATGCACTCATCCGGGAAGAGTCTGATTGTTGATTGAATTTCGCTACCAAAATCATTAATATATGTAAGAAAAATGACCAGCCATAACACGCATCGCAGAGGGACGCCAGGCCTCACATAAACCTTGTTGGATCGTTTCCTGTGTTCGAGGCTTCGTAAAACTAATTGTTTTTCTTTTTTTATCTGGATTAATTTTCCTGGGACTATTTTGTCAATTTATCAATATCTTTTTGCAACTTATCAATGTCAGATTTGTCTGTAATTTTTCGATATGCGATGGAGGGATCTGCAAAGAGTGATTGTCAATCTAATTTCACTACCGTTATCATGAATATACATCAGGAAAAAGAGTGTCCCTAACACGCTTACTTGAGGGATGCTGCATGTCACATACATCTTGTCAGATCGTTTCCTGTGTTTGAGGCTTCGTGAAACTAATTGTTTTGCTTTTATCTGGATTAATTTTGTAGGTGATGCCTCAGATGCTGAACTACCTGGCGCTGGACGGCGTGAGCAAGAGTGTGGACTGGGGCGTGTTGGCTGTGTACACCTGTCAGAACAGCTGCAACACGGGTCCTGCTTACAAGCAGGAATTCCTCTGGAAGCAGGACATCCACAAGCCAACCACCGACGGGAATTGCAACAACACCAACCCCACCATCACCACCTCCACCACCACCACCACTTCTGCAGCAGCAGCAGCACACACAGCTGCATCTAAACTTTCTTCAGCAACGGATAACTGACGCAACGCACCTCCTTCGTGTTTTTACTCCACGAAGGTTTACAGCGACTACAATATTAACATTGCGCTTGCCCGCCTGCGGCGACTCTCAATATAAGATAGTCACTTATTTGGTGTCTTTCTGCGATGCATTCTTGTTGGATCTTCAAAGTTTGGTAACATATAAGTATGATTCATCGTGTACTTGGTTTTATTGGATATGCATATTGTTGTAATATCCATTTTGTAAAGTTTTGATCTATCTTTGATGGGTATGTAGGAGATGTAAGAATTCTTTAAAGTCACTTTTAATGGGAAAGCTAATTGTTACCTTGTTTATTTTTTATTTATTCTGTATAGATTGAATTCATAATCTGTGGATAAATTTTTCCTTTTCAATTTTGGATTTGAGTTTTTATGATCTGTAGGAGTGTTTTCTTTGTTTTAGTTCTTACTTTTGTATTTGCATAGATGTACATAATTATCTTCAGACTCTTGTATCTTTGAAGAGTTGTGGGATTTTTTTAATACTTATTCTAAACAAAAGCAATATGCTATTGACCAATTGTATCTAAATTATCATGTGATTTATTGCTTCAAATCCATATACATTTGAGATATGTCCAAGTATATTGATAAACTGCTTGTCTCCTAATGATTACAGAAAAATGTCAGCATGATAGAAGGTTGTGATCATGAAACATTAAAAACATTGTATTCTTCTGTAATATGTAAATAAAACATAGTAGTTAATGTTTGAAGGATAACGTTCTTTTATTACAGCAGAAGTCTCGTGTAATATTTCCTTCTGAGAGGTGTTGAAAGAAATTATATGAGTTCTAAAATTTACTTCTTTAATGTCGAAATATTAATTTTGCATCTGTTACAGTAAGGCTACATGTACTCAATGTGCTATTTCACTGCACCAAAGGTGTAAAAATTGCATGGAGGAATTAATATGCTTTCGAGATACTTGCAAGAAGATGGTCTCATGACCATATTTCATACTCCTTTTTCAACTTGAGCTTCTTTCAAGGCCCTCTGGCATGAAACTAGAGGATCACAGGGTAAGACAGGATCAAGAGGAAGTTGAAAGAAATACTTGTAATTTGGTTAACATGTGCTTCCCTGACCATTGCACCTTTTTTGCCATGTAGTGGGTCTGATGGTACATGTGTGGATTTGTACTGTATTTATACTAACAGACAATAGGACATTATCCTGTGGTTATTATTTTGACTATTATTTGTACAGTATTCATATTAAAAACTGATGGACAAGAATAGAGAGAAGTGGTTGTGTTTTGTTTATTTTTTATGTTTGTATTGTATTTTGCTCAAGGTATCTATAAACAGTTTAATTCAGTACCGTATTTACCCAAATAGTTTAATATGACTAATAAGACAACCCCCTATTAAATTATAATGTAAGTTAATCATTAACACAATGTTTCTAAAATGAAATTTATTAGAGATGAAAATATCTCTCTCAAAGTGGTTTCACTTCTTTTTAAACGCTTGTGTGTTGTAGAAACAAACTATAAACATTTGTTCTTTACGTGCAATGCATAAATCAACTGTTTTTTTCATCCCAGATATGTAAAAGAGGATGGATAAATCTTAGGCTGTACTATGAATTCAAATAAACATTACTTATCACTTTTTTTATAAAAGTGGAAAAAAAGTTCTTATGAATATATTCTTCAAAATTCTTACGTGCCTGAGAAAATAAAAACTTTTTTCAAAGATCTGGATCTTTCACTAAAGGAGACAATGTGTTACATGGCACTCTTGTTTCTAATTTAGATTTGTGAATATGATGCAGGAATTATATTATCATGGAAGTTATTGTACCTTTAATCAATTTTTAAAGAAATAATTCTAATATGGTAAATATTCCTCTGTATCTTAAGACTTCATTTTTGTTTTTTCAATTAAACAATGATAAGCTTTATTTCTAATGTAATGTTCACAAAATGAGAGGAGTTTCTTCCCAACACTGTTGGTTTATTTGCACTTACCCATTCTGAAACCTTTTAGTTTTTAATTGTTATTCTTGTGAAGGGGGGCATTTGGTTTTCAGCTAATGTTGATATTAAGAATTTATATTTTTAAATGCAAACTAAATTTTAAATGCTTACACAGTTAACCCATCTCAAAATTCATTTTCTGTGCCATTACTACTGGGTAACCACTCAGAGACAATATAATAATGACAATTTTTTTTAAAATTAGCAATACGTATTGAATGTTTGTAATGCAAAGAATCAGTATCTTGCAGGAAGAATTCAGTAGTAGTTTCTCTTTAGTTTTTTTAGCCCATGCCATGTGTCATAATTGAAAATCCAGAACAAAATTATGGATGAATAAAAAAAATTAATTTTGTTCCATTTGCTCTTCTGAGACGAATGTTTAGCATTGTATTCTTGAGGAATGAAATGAGTATAAGTGTAAGGAGAGTATATTCTCTTTCTATTCTACTTTCTTTGCTCTCTTGTTAGCAATGGTGCTGCATTGTCAACAAAATAACAGATTTGTTTGTTGAGTAGTAAAGGACTTACATCCATGTCAAAATATTTTACTACATTTTTTTTAGATACATTAAATGCAAATTTTTTTCTGCTCTTAATGAGCCCACAAGATGTTTGAAATGTTTTCTTTCATTTAAAATATCTATTAACTAATTTCAAAAGCTGCTAATTCATTGAGAATATTTGTAAGTAAATGAGCACATGTAACTTGCTGGGAAGTCACTATGAGTCTATTATTTAGGAAATACTCAGAACCTGTGTGTGTAAGGAGGATTGGAAATTTCATCTTTTAATAATTGTCTTGATGGCTTTGGTCCAAAAAGAATTTTGTTTGTTAAAGTAAGTAAATTGTTAATGTAGAAGAGAGAAAAAAAGGAATTGATAATTTTATAGTTATACGAGACTTCTGCCTGTTATTCTAGTCATTTGCATCTTGATGTGTTATGACAACATATTGAAAACCTACGGTATTGATTTTTTCCCTCAGTTTTGATTATGATAAAATTTTTGTGTATGAGACTACATAAGTACATATTGTTGGAAGTTTGTTGATGCTTCCTTTGGAGAAACTGACAAACTTGTTTTTACTGGTGCTTAAAGTTTATCTTGCAGCCCTGAAGTTATTTTGTATGATTGTTGAAATAACTTCAGTTTTGTAAACATATGACCAAAATTGGAATGCTGATGTTTCGCATTCTGAAGTATAATATTGATAACACTGAAATTTGTTGACACCAACATTAGTGAATTCCATTTAACAGACAGTAATATTGATTTATGTTATCTGAAAATCACTAAATTTGTTTAAATATTCACTGTTAGTTAAGAAAATGTTGATTAGAATGGAACAATCTGTGAAATTTCTAATGATGAGAAGAAACATTTGTACATTATTGATTTAAATCCATTAGTTTTGATTACTTAAAATTGAAATTTCTTTCAAAGAACACCACTTAACTCATATAAAAATGTTAGGACAAACACCAGCCATTATATACATATGTGATGGCTAATAATAGATTTAATAAACCATTGCTAATAACTCAAAAGAAATAGACATTTCATTGTCTAGAGCATGAAGAGGTTTTGTGTTTCTGCAATATTAGGGGTATGGTTAGCCTGAATTTTTAAAAGTTTGATGCAAATTGTTTTCATTTTCCCCAAAAGTACATCAAGTTAATTAATACATTTGTGTATTCCTTCCATAATTGTGGAAACCAAAATAGAAGATTTCGTATTTATTTTTAGATTAATTTAATCTTCAGTTTTGTAAAGTAATGTACATCAAAAAATTAACCATCAGTGTTTGAAAATATAAAAGAACAGTGTGGATCAGTCAATGGAGAATATTATTGAGCACCAATGCCGATGTTAAATGACCTGAGGGATAGGTGTCATAAAGCCATAGGTGGATGTGAAAGTTAATGTTCTTGAATCGAGGCAAATAGTGTATATAACATAATGAGACAATAAGAACAAAGATAGTGTAGATACCAATAGGATAAGTGCAGTCCACTGACTGCATTTTGTTTGTGCTTTGTTAAAGGAAGTAGAAAAAATTGAGGATCAATAAAAAGTAGGGTAAAACTATTGTTTGTGTACTCCATGTAATAAGATCATTTGCTTTGGATTTGGCATAGGAATGTTAGTTCCACTGAAAGCCATTGTGATGGAGATGTCCTGACAATACCTGTTGATTGTTTTGTTGAATATATTCTGTGATGTTTGCTTGTAGTGATTTAGTGGCACACAAACCTCAGGAATCTTTTATTGTTGAATTAATTTGTTGAGAGTTGACAATACAGTTTCCAGAAGTGGCTTGTACCTACCCTTCAGGTCATTTTTGTGTTGTGTGATGAAGCATGTCATAATTCAAATATATTCATGAATTATGTCCAATGTCCACATTATGATCACAATGTCCGTAATGTTCACGTTATCCCACTATAAAATACTGTAAATTTCAGGGATATTACCTCCCTCATAAATAACTCTTTAGAGGTGTCTAAGTCACAAGTAAATGTTATATTTCATTACTTCGGTAATTAAGATAATCTCTAGATTGTGTTTAATGTGCACAAAATGGAAACACTGCTCTTAAAAATGCCATGTCCATAATTTGTTTATGCTGCCCATTAGACTATAATGTATAAAGCAAGGCATTACCATGTGAATTATGACTTTCGCCTTATCCAGATATCTTTATTACACAAGATATTTGCCAGATACTCTTTATCAAGAACAGTGCAGGAAGTGGATCATGGAGAGTGGTTTTTTGTGTAAGCATGCATACTGTTTACTGCATGCAAACAGCCTGATGAACTAAGAGCTCCTATAAAATGAAATAGTATATTTAAAATATTGTTATTTTACATACTTACTTTGCAAACTCAGGCCCTCTTGTATCTTTTTATCCAAAAGAATATTAATGTACAATTTTTTAAACATCTTATTTAAAAGGAGCAGTATATTTTATGTCTGTTGATTGTAAATGAATATTTTTGGAAAATAATATAATTATTGGGCAATGTAATGGTTTAAAAATGTTTATTTGGTGGAAGTAATTAGATTCTGCCCCTTCATCACAATTCAAAAAGTGTTTGAATGGAAATCTTTTTTAAATATTGTGCATTATCTTAGCCTAACGAAAAATGAATTTACAAATGTAAAAACACTCTCACAAAATATTTCATTTTGTGATTCCAGTTAGTGTGAATTTGACAAAAAGTAATTTTATAATATAAATAGCACAGTTCATTTTTAAAACATTGTAAACTATAATCATAGAAGGAGAAGAAATTAATTTTAGGCATGCATATGGTGAGGGAGGAAAGGCAGAAGAGAAAATTAAAGTACAAAATAGTGCTTACATGTTACTTAACATTTTCAGATTGAACTAAAAGTGCATTGCATTTTGGTAATGTTACAAAATAGGTTTGTATCTAAACTTTCTTTGTACTAATATACGCCACTTTTGTGAATCATACTTGAATTTTTTCATAGACTTGGTATTATGTGGCAGGTTATAAAAATATGTGAAGTTTGAAAAATATGGAAAATAAGCAATATGAAGTGCTTCCATATCAAGTTCTTTGTTACAGTTACCACTTCAGGCACTGTTCTGTCTCTCTGTTTTTGTACTGCATCAGATGTTGGTATCTAATAATTTGGGTTTTTCAGAACAAGCATCGGATGACAGCAATTTTTATAAAACGAAATTGAGCTAAGAAAAAGTATTCTTCAATATTTTAATATATGGTTGGGTTATCTATTTATCTGCATATTATGTATGTGGGTGTGTATGCGCATGAGTGTACATGCATGTGCATCATTTTGTCCTTTTTTATATTAAACTTACTTCATTGAACTAATTAAAAAAAATACAAAAGTGCAATTGAATTTAGAGATAAAAGAAGCAAAATTGGGTAAGTTAGGTAAAAGCATGTATTCTACTAATTTTTTATTGTGTGACTAAGGACATTAAAACCAATTATAAATGTATCTGTATACACAAATTCAAAAAATTGACTTTGTGTGTGAAGATAGCCATACTTATTTCTGAGCAAAGGAAGTGAGGAGGCTCTGTCCTTTTCCTGTTTCCTGGACAGTTGTTTACAATGTGGGGTTTGATTAATATTGCCGCATTACTAAAGGGATGTACAGAATTAAGAAGAAAGCCATTATGTGTTTAAAGTTCTAATTTCCCTTTTCTTATTCTCAGCCCTTGTAATTGAAGTTTTAAGAAAACTATAAAACATTACAGTAAATCGTATATTGAGTAATTTAAGTGTTCTTCACATCTTAGGATGCCAACATCTATGGTGCCTGCCTATACCATTTTAAAATTCCTTTGTAAAACATTTTATAAAACAGTCTTTATTAACTAGCATTAATTCAGCTGCCTCCATGACAATTTTGAAAGTTAGTTTCTTTTATGTTTTTGTGCTTTGTGTACCACACATATTGCTGGATTTAAGAAATTAATTTTATTTCAAAACTTGCGGAAAATGTCACAAAATATTGTCGGAATTAAAAAATTAAAATAAAAAATTGTAATGATTTGAGAATGGATACATTCAATGAGATCTGTGTGAATTGTTGTCTCATTGACATAGTAAAAATGTTCAGACCTAATACGGACCATTTAATGGAAAACAAATGAGTGTAGGTACCATTTTGGGGCAAATTTTGAAATATTCCAACATGTTGTCCATTGCAATGGTAATGGCCATTTCTGTACCTGATTTTATTTATAACTTCATAAATGCATTGATTGATATATTATGTAATTTTGTCAGCAGTGTGTGTGATACACTAATTATCAGTATGAGAAAAATGTAATTCTTTTTGAACAAAATTATTATATATTTGACATTTGCTTAGCATATTTTTCTTTCATAACTACGCATATTTGTTTTCTAATTCTTGATTCCCTATGCAGGGTACAGAGGAAAAACAAAGTCCACTTTTGATGAAATTTTAGATTTTAACACTTTGCTATTAAAGAGATGCAATACCACTTTTACATATTTAGTCTTTAAAAAAACAACAAAGTTATAGGCTAAAATTAAAAATCGCGAGAAAAAAGAAATGTTTTGAGCTGCATGATATGGTGCTTTAAAACTTTGAATTCAATTCCTGTGAAATGTATGCAAGTGGACTCAGATTGTATTTTCCCTGTACTCTTCTTCTGTTTTAATTGGGTTATTTGTTGGTATTGTAGTATTGTAGATGAGAGTATTATAATATGGATAAGAGCTACGAAAACATGTTATTTAATAATAAGCTACACCTAAGTAAATTATTGAAATGTAAGCAATATGTATATATCTTAAAAATGTTGAGAAAATGTTCCCAAGAGTATTTTTATTGTATTCTGGACCTGTATACTAATGTTCGTACATGTGAAAAAGAAATTGATAAAATACTAAAATTGTGTTAATGCTTACTATTAGATTCCAGAAGTTAACAGTTATGAGGCAATGTTTTGAATATATTTTGCGTTGTTTCTTTTTTGGTCATTAATAGTGAAGTAGAATTGTTTACTGTAAATATATTAATATGAAAGTTGTAGATAAAAGATGGTTCAAAATAAAAGTCTTAACTTCATGATCTTAGAATAACACTGAATTTGAATATTAGAGTGTAAAAATCAACATATTTTTGACATATTGGTCACTTTATGTGTAAATTTTTAAACTATTATGATAAATCTGTAAAGAATCTTACAAGAACAACCATTTATAAATCCATCTTATCACATTTATGTTCTATTATTTGTTACTTTGTGGTAATAGATAAAATAATGTATACCATTCAAGGCTAAATATATTTTATTTGCTCATGAAATTAAGCCCCTTCAGTTCCTTGTGTCAATTCAAGGGCTACATTTTTCCACTCCTGAATAAAATATTATTTTACACTCGTACCATAAACTACTATTACCTCTGTGGGGTATGTTAGCTTTTGATTGCCTCTTTCAAATGAACTTCCTTAATGAACATGATTTTGTAGCTACATCTGTGAGTATTCTTTATGAGTACATAAAGAATCATTTCTGTGCAAGTGCTTTAATGGATCTAAAAGCACTTTTTTGTCCTCAAAGCAAACTCCTACATCTGAAAAAAAGTAAATAAAATAAAATTTTTAATTGTTTGAAGATGGAATTTACTTCTGTTTTTGTGTTATGGCAGTAGATGTACAATATACTTCAAAATAATTCATTAAAAATATCTTCAGACAAGAGGGAAATATTGTTAGGCTTTATCAAGCTTTGTTACTCTGTCAACAAAATTCTGAAGTATTGGTTGTACTAAAAATATTGTAAATGTCAAAAATATCTTGTAATACTTCATTTATTTAGAAATTACTTACCTGAATCTTAGAATGGATTATTTTATTTTGTAGAGAATTCAGAAAAATTGTGACATGACAGAATGGAAGGATATTGAGAGAACCAGATGATAGAGGATAAGTGTAACTTGGTTAACAAATGGTTGATGCAGACAACATTGTCCCTACCGTTTACTGTTAATTTCTGGATTCTTCAAGACAAATGCAATTGCAAGTTTTGTGAATGATAGAGATGTGAAAGGTAATATGTTTGTCATATGTGCAATAAGTTTCTCTTACTGGTGATCCAGGAACATTGCTGTTCATGAGAACAACAACAATTGAATGTTTGCCTTTTTGAAACTTTTGTAATATGATTTATTAGGATAGGAGAGATGTCTTGATTTTCTTCTAATATGCAATGACCATTCTATGAAGTTAATCTTTCCATTAAACTTTCCACAGCTGCAATGACCATGGAACATGGGGTACAACAAGGAGTGTGGTAATACCCCTTATTTGTGTAAAGGCTTTGATAAAATGTCCTATTAATTTCATGTTTAATTCAGTTTTGGAAATGCAGTTGAATGCATGAATGTTTTTGGTCCACCACAAGCTCTATATGTTGCTGATATGTATTACATCTAATATATCAAGTTAATTGAAATTTGTGCGCTTGATGCATCAATTATAAATCTGCATGTAATTTGTTTTATTTTACCGTTTAACTAGTGAAAATAGCTCTATTATTAATTTTAAGAGCATCAATGTATACACTATATTGAGAAAACTTGGTGTTTATATGTTTGAGCTTACCAAAAAAAACAACAAAAAACTTTGAAGCTCCGTAAGAAAAAATGTTCCACAGTATTTGCTCAGCTGTAGATTTGTGGAAATTTAAATTTTTCAGAATGTTTGTATGAGCAAGATTGAAGATGAGACTTTTCTACTAATTGCAATTCACCACTCTGGTAGTAGCTTTCAGTTTTGATTTATGGAAATTTTGATGTTGATCTGGAAATCTTGCTTAAACATATATCATTTTTCTGATCTATGGAGTAATATTTGTCTACTAGTGATACATTTTGTGCTTTTACTGCACATCTACATTTACTTGTACTCTAATCTATTTACATTTCCTTTTTCGGAATAATAGAAGCATGTCATCACAGTCATTACATTATAATGATTGTGATGCGCTGTTTGAAGGGTCTGTGTCACCAGTGCTGAAACTTACCTCAAGCTTTATTGTTGTGGGTTTAAATACCATAGCAAATAAAATAAGCTGAATTCAAAGCTAGTCATTGGTTGAATTTTTGGAATGACAATTACACTATTTAGTTCTTCTTCTCCCCTTCAGTTAAAATATTTTTTTGTTGTAGAAATCATCTTATCTTGCTGGTTGTGTAAACTGGAAAACATATTTTGCTATACTGTGTTATATAAAATACTGTGAGAATTAAGTTGTTGTTGGAAAAAACAAGAATCACAAATTTGTTTTGATATTTGAATAAACTCATGAATTGGTTCCTTAACTTATAAAAAAATATTATTTCCGTTGGAGTTGTCTTTTTAAATGTCAAAAAGAATGTCAGCCATTGACTTAAACATTGTTTACATTCATCTTTCATATCAGGCTAGTGAATAACTGTCTGTTATATGTTTCGTCCACATACTGTCCATGTAGAATGATCTGTCTTGACTACTGTTCCTGGCAAGTTTAAAAAATGCAAAAATTTCCAAACATTTCAAATTTTCTCTGGCTTCCATTTTCTATTAGGATTTCTCTAGACTTGTCTGATTGGTGTATCGTTCACTCACTTTTACCTGTTGCTCTGTGGTGTGTGCTATATAACCAGTATGTTGTACGTATTAGAAAACAAAACAAAAAAATCTGAATCGAGAATGTATATTTATGATATTTTTAAGGAAGTCAACCAGAGTTGGTGAGAATATTAAAAACATTAAGGAAAAAATATTTGCTGTGGGTGAATAAATTATATATATATATACATATAATAACCACTGAACTTGCTTTTGAAAATGGTACTGATCTATGTATGAAAAAATTTAAAATTTCTAAGCAAACAGTTCTTTTCTGGATAAGATGGGTACTATTTCTGTCAGTTCATTGCTAACTCAGTGCGCACATGTCCCTTTTCTACAATTTCGCACCAGTGTCGAATGCATAATATTTCATTACCACATAATGCGTAGTGCATTTCACTATTTTAAATTTCATTTTGAAAGATTATTTTATATGATTATTATATTTTATATTTTAGAAGTTTACTTGTCAAACTGAAATAAGTAAAATTTTCTGTAAAGTTCATTTAAAGAAAACAAACCTGTTATTTATTTCTTAAAGTTGAAGAACATTTCAATTTTTCTGGAAAATGGCCATGAACATGTGATTTCTTTAAGAAATATTAAATATTCCAAAAAAGTTTTACCTTTACTTTCACCTTAGACAGATTTTTTAAAACTATACATTATTAATGTTACTGATATTGTCATTATTAATTTGTTTGGGGACAAATATGAAACAATGACTGGATCTGAGTTACAATTTACAAGCTCAATGATTCAGTGTAGTAGTATCTTTCTTAACCCAAAAAGAGAGGTGACTTTTACATAAAGGAATGGGGATGAGGGTTGTACAGGAACTATCAGATATATCTATTATACATATTCACAGATGCAGTGTGTATCTTAGAGCATATGATTATGTATTTTAGTACTGGTGTGTAAGACACTTGCCAACTCTGGCACACATGTATGCTTGGAGAGAGTTACTAGATAAGTAGGAAAATGAACATCCAGAGAACCTTGTGGTTGCCTTCTGCTTACATATCTTTCTGTTTTTAGTACTTAGATAGATGAGACTGTTGCAAAGGGTTGTCAGTTTAAACATCAATCCAAAAATTTCCACTCACATTAGAAAATGTGTTTATTTCATTATTCAGTTACTCTGAGATATCTTTCCTGTCCCGCTTCTTCAGTACTCTGTATTTCTTTTCTTCCTTTTTAATTGCAATTAATTTTATCTTCTAGTTGTTCTAATAATTTTGTCAGGTATTTAGCTATATATACCAAGTTTCAGATCTGAATTATACATGTTTATTTAGGTTATTTACAAAACATTGCACTACATGTATTTGCGTGGTAACAGTTACTAGATCTGAACACAGCCACAAGACTTTACTAAAGACTGACCACATTAACAGAACATAGATAACTACTCAAAAGCCAGTGCAATACACAACACATTTATGTTGCAACTGCACATGAGTATTGTTGGGCCTTTTAATTTATATTTTAACTTAATCTTTAATTTTATCTATCAATGAATTTTTTTTTTCAATTTTTTATGTCCTGTACTTGATAAATGGTAGACCTTTACAGCAGATTTTGTATTTACTGCAGATATAGATAGAACATGCTTGAAAACAAGAATTTAATAATAGCAGAAAGTAATTGCCAATATATTGCAAAATTTTGGAAAATGCATGACTTACATTTCTTTGTGTTTTTTTATGTTGTATTATTACACTTCTAGGCATTGTCTTAGCTGTTTGGTTATGGAACGTTTACTCATAAGAACTTGAACTTACGTTAGTAATTTGTTTAACCTGTATTATTAAGTTAATATAATTATTTAGTTAATTAGTATTAATAGCTTGTTTTATCTGAATTAGAATCTTTATTTGGCAGATTGTTTCATCATAATTCTCTTCTCTAATGCATAATTTACTAAAAGTACCTACTAAATTATTTAAATTTATTTCTAATTTTTCAGATATCTTCTATATACATGGCTTAAATTTATAATTGACAGAAATTATGAATCCTTTATTTTCACTCTTTTTCTTTCTGTGACTAGTATATATCAGCAACTTTTTCTTTGAAGTTTGCACAGATAAATTGTCTCTCTCAGCTAGAGTAAAATTATCACTGACACCCCTTTGATGCATTCTCCATTTGTACTTCATATTTCCTGCAGCTTTGCAAATCATGTAGCAACAGTGGTTCCTGACTATTGATCATTGATGTCTTCTTAGATGATGGAGATGCAAGATCATCCTCTCCCCTCCTGGAGATTTAGAAGAATTAATTTTTCTCTCTGGGAACACAATTAATCCTTAATGTATAATTTTTACATTAACAAATGTTCAAATCAAGGAATTTTGGAAAGAAAACATTTCCTAGAGCATTCTTAGGATTTTTTCAGTGTGTGCTGTTAAACAGAGACAACACAACTTCAAAGAAACAAACAAAACAAAACTTTGTTTCTTTCTTAGATTCATTCTCTCGGGAGAATGAATTCATTAAATGAATAAATACAAAACTTGAGATATGCGTAATTTATGGTATATTAGTACCATTAAAAGATGGAGATATTTACCAAAACAAATTAATGCAAATTTCATTGTCTATTTTCAAATGTAGTAAACATAATTAAAGAACTAAGATTCCAAACCATGAGCAGTTAAATGACATGCCAAATTTTATATTGTAAAATTATTCTTTCCTTGGAAATGGATTAGAGAGAATGTTTTAATAAATTCAAGTTTCATAATTTTTCTTAAAATAATAAATAATGAAAGGAAAAAATTGCTTTTAAAGTATAAATGTGTTGTATTTACAAAGTTACTATTTGTGCTCATAAGAAAGTCTGAGAAAAGTGGGGAGGCAGCTGGTTCATTGCTCCTGGGCCCCTGAGATTCAACATGTTTCCTTATTTTTTGTTATAATTTGGAAATTTTATTAATTCATTAAACTTTCATTGTGCCTTATTCTTTTCAATTTTGCAAGTTAATATATTTTCAAAATTAAATGTTTCTCAGTGTATATTGTGTCATGTTCAGAGACACCGCAAATTTGGAAAAAGCAGAGACAAATCTTTCATAACTGAACCACTAAGAGGGTCAATACAAGAAAAGAAATTGCATTATACTATTAAAATCAGGAAGGCTTATCCTTACCATCAGAAACCTGGATATTTCATGCATATTATTTTTTGTTCATGCAGTCAGTAGGTGGGACTGATTTCCTTTTGCAATAATTTGTACATTTGTACATATGACGTGAATGGTAAAAGATTTCTTAAATTGAATCCAAACTAATTATTTATAAACATGTTTTCAAAACTTGGCATTACCGACATCTAAGAAGAGTATTTTGATCTTTGGTCAATCCCCAATCTTAATTCTGAGTTATGTTACATTGAAAATTTGATATTACAATGTTTTTTGTAAGTTTTGAAAACTTTGTGCTGTAATTTACATTATTTGTGAAGTTCTCACAATGTTGAACATGTGATTGGTATATGGTTTTCTTTGTAATAAGAGATTTGGTTCTTAAGAGTTCATTACTTTTGTCGTTTTCGTGTTAGAGAGTTGTTAGCACTTCAGAAAATTATTTGCTGCTAAAGCTGCAAAATTTCTGAAAAGTTCATTAGTCCTATTAAAGAACCTAGTAATGCTGGTTGAGCATGAAAAGGTTTTTCTTATCCGAGCAAGATCATGTAAATTTGTATCCTATGTGAGTCAAGCAGCAATTTAAAAAAAATGTTTCATAGTCAGATATTTCAGCTACTAGTCCCTGCAGAAAAATAAGTACCTGAAATAAAACAAAATGCAATATTTGTTGCAGTGAAAGTTCTAAGCCTTCAATGTTAGAGAACGCTGTCTCTTAATTTTCAAAGAAATAGTGGATAATATTGCAAAACATACATGTTTATTTGACCTACTTGGGGAAGGAACCACTGCCCTCACGTATGAAGAGGTTGCATCACATTATTAAAATTTGCCTTCACTACTTGGAAAGACTGCTTCTTTTTATATTTTTGCAGGGAATCAATGTTCTGTCTTAACACTTATTCGTTCACAAAATATACTGATATGTTCTTTCAAAACCTACCAGAAGTTATCATGAAGTTTTGTAATTTTGAATCACTGCATATGTTATTATAAAACAACACTTCGTTTTTTTTATAATATGATTCATCTAACACAAAGCTTAACATTTTGTTGCAAGATTCTGTGAAGTGTCTTATTTTTCAGACTCATTCAATGATTTTCAACAGCTTAGTGGCTGGAAATTTGTTATAGAATTGACAAAAAACAAGAAAACCTCTGGTCATTGAAAATGTCAGGTTCTGATTTGACATATCAGTATATGTCTTTCTCTGATGGAGGAGTTAAATGAGTGAAATTACAACACTTATTAAATTCACCTCCCTGTTGCTACAGATTCCTGAAGAGTATATTTTTGTGTTCTGCTGCACAAACCTTTGTGAGAATCTGAGGTTAAAGAATAACAGTATTATAAACAATATACATCCAAAACATATGTAATGTGCACATGTCTAAGCCTTGCCTTAACAGTTTTTAAATTTGTAAATAAGTCCCTGAAAAATTTTAATTGCATATTAATGAATGTTTGAAGTGTTAAAATATCAGAGGTATTTTCCCTAAAGTGTATTCTGGAGTATTGTGCATTCCATGCAATATTTGTCTAGTACGGGTAATATTAATGTTAATTCTATTTGACTCATTGATGCTTGTTTAGATTGGTATAACATACTGTATTTCTAGATGTAGAAAGAAAATGACTTTCCTTTCATATACAGTTTCAGGTTTCTTTATTGAACTGGAATTGAAAAAATTGTCGCAGTTGAAAATTCCTGATTCAGAGGTCACTTATTACATATAATTGTTTTAGAAAGAATTAAACTCTTATTTCAATTGGGAAATAGATTTCTAAATTGATTTTTTAAGTGTCAGAATTTAAATGGAGTTGTGGAAGTAGGGTTGGTCTTTACCCTCTTAGTCTGATTTGAATCTATCCAAGTCATGGACAGTTGTTTGCATTTCTAGAAAGTAAAGAATTCTATCATGTTAAAAACCAGGGTAGCAGGCTTGTGATCTCTATCTTTGTTCTCAAGGCCTGGTGATTATTCTCCCTGATGTGAGTAAATAATATAAGCTTTAGCTTATTTTAATTCTAAAGTTTCCTTAGTAAACAATTTATAATAATAGTGATCTAGAAATGTATTTATTTCTAACAAAATGATTAGTGTGGTAAATTATAACAGTTTAAGTTTTGGTGATGGAGAACATGGTTATTTGATTAAAAATTATGCACTCAAATTGAGATAATTAAATAAGAGATCAGCATTTATGAACATATTTTTCCATAAATGTTTTTTAAGAAATCAATACTTTTTTGTATCACTTGTTGGATCTCTGTGTGTATGATTTTTATTTGTTGGACCAGCTCTACTTGTTTGGAGCAATTTCACATGCTCCCAAGAGAACAAATTGGTACACAGAGAATGAATACCTCTGAGAAAATATATTTATGAAAAATTCTCATAATGTTTATATTTACCTCCTGAACATCTTAGTTGTCCAAAGAGTGAAACTGCATTAAATAACCTCTCTTGCTCTAGTTTCTCAATACAAAGTGTCCAAGTAACTCCCTGAATATAGATTAAATATTGTGAAAGTTTCTTAGTCACTAGGACACAAGTGATTTAACTCAATTTTTTCTTAATACAGCTTCAATATTAATGCAAGATTTAAGAAGGTAATATAAACTTGAAAAAATGTATACGTAACTGACCTCCAATAAGTAAACACAGTTAGTGGTTTCATTTAATATCTATAACAGATGGACTTCCAAAGGTCACCCAAGTCATCCTTTAAATTTGGAATTTATTGAATCTATAAACAATTCACCCATTCATGGTCTGTTGCATGAACTAAAAGCATAGAAAGCTGTTTTGAAATGTGTATTACAGTATACCTAATAATGTCTTTCAGAATAGAAATCGTATTATTAATGATTGAAGCATGCTTTTAATAGGCTGATGTTTCCAAATAACCACAATTGTTCAAATGAAACATCACTGTGTATAGAGGCTATGCAGTTTCCCTTCTGTGTGCTACTAAGATGCATTCAGTGAATTTACCTATTGACTGAATACTAAAGTACATTAACGGTACTCTAAATGAAATAGAGATGCATTTAAGGTAAATTTTATTGTAACTCAATATATTGTATTGGGTTTACAAACCTATGTTAATAAATGAAATTATGCACATACTGAAAATATTTTTTTCGCATTACCTGCAATTTATGTTTTGCTGTTGGGGGAACGTTAATATTACTTTTTTAATGTGTAGCATTATGGTATTATATGTTTTAGTTCAGTGCTTCACTTGTAGTTTTTCACCTGTCTGAGAAATTAGAAGTAGTACTAAGTACTCATTTTGCTTTGTGGAGAAAAAGTTAACGATCTCAAAATAATATCTAACAAATCATTTGCATTGAAAGACAATTTAAAAATCATTGAGTGACCCTCAGAAAATATATTCTACTCGTAGAGTGTAGAAGTCAGTATGACAGCTTTCCAATTTTAAGTACCCGAGTTAAAATCTTCGTAGATTCATGTAGAATTTATGGTGGAAGATGGGTTAACTCTAGCTTCCTTGGGATTTCTTTTTTATTTCCATAATTTATCCCATGTTCCATATACCTCACTACTCACCACATTATCTACGATGTGATCGTATTTCATTGCACTTGCTGTGCCAGGGACCTCTGATGATGATTGTGATAAAATGTTGGCTGAAGAACTAAAGATATTATGCCTCCTTCCAGGACCGTTTAAACAGCTTTGAGGGCTCTTGGGCCCATGATAATTTGGGTGTCCCATATTCATATTTTTACAGATCTCTCCCCCAATGTAAAGACAAGTTTTGTTAAAAACAACAACTAAACTTCTCATAACTGAGTGACATTCTTGCATCAACCAGCAATATTCTATATTATAAATATCCAATGATTCGCAACACATCACTCCATTATGCCAATTTTTCATGTATAATTTAATCATACATTATTTTTGGACAGGGTTTTTTATTTTATTATTTTGAAAAATGTAGTATTAACTATTTTTTTAAGAACTATCTGGGGCCCTGAGCCCTTCAGCGTTAACACGAGCCTGTCTCCGTCCTAGAATTTATATAATTTCATAAGGGTGGGGGTGGGAGTGGCTCGTGGCATATTTTCTAGCATAATTATATATCTTCCTCTTCTGGCAACTGGGTTCAATCCCTGGACAATTCATGTAGAATTTGTGGTTAACAAAGTAAGTTTTCAGCAGATTTTCTCCGAATTTCCCCTTTTCTCCACCCCTACATCATTTCTCCAACATCATTGACCTCATCACTATTATCACTATAATCTACTCAGATCATCACTCATGAGCATTGATCTGTGCAGGTGAAGGGCCCCAACACTTCAGTAAATGAATGAATAAATCAATGAAGCAATAAATAAATCGAAAAAACAATCAAGTAAGCAATTAATTAAATGTAGCAAGAATAAAAGATTGACTTCCAGTTGTCATGGTCAAAAGAAAAAGAACAGGAAGAAGCAGTCAATAAAATAATAAATCTTGTTTCACGAAGGGGAAGAGAGATTAAAAACTAAGCATTTGAAATAGAAAATTAAGGCTTCAGCTTTTCAAAATTAAATAATAATTCAATGGATCTATATCAACCAGAAAGATACAATACTCCCTAGTACTTGGATGCTAAGGTTTCTTTGTGATATTTCATTCCACCTTGGTCATGGATATTTGCCTGTTGTTTTTTTTTTTCATGCTGTATTGGAGCAGGTGCAAGCATTCTGCAAATTAGATCCGTTTTAGGGTGTGATTTGAAACACACCTTATTGCGTTATAGAGATAACTTGTTTCAGCTGGCAAAGGATCTAAGAAAAATATTCAAAACTCAGTCAGTGAAGCTCGCTCGTGGCACATAGCGAAGTCGCTAGCCTTTCACCACTGAGGTCCGGGTTTGATTCCCATCGAATCTCATTTGTTCCAATAAAACGAGTTTGGCTGCTTCACTAGGGCTAGTTCAACCCTTGTGAAATCTTCTAAACCGTACCCCTATCCTTATTCCTTCCCATTTCTGGCCGCTGGGTAGTGACGCAGGAGCGCGTAGCAGGAGGCGCGTACGCGGAGATGCTACCTGGCGGCCCTCTTGACAACTGACTGCGACGTGACATGACATGACTTAAAAATAATGGAGAATTACTCCCGCGTATGTTAATGAAGGATTACTCCCCAGCGCAAAAGCGCTCAACGCTCCTTAAGGGGCTTGGAGACCCGTTGCGTCAATATACGCAACAAATTTTAAAAAATCAAAAACGAAACAAAAACTATGTGCTAGAGAATTATACATTTAAAATAAGTAAAACTTGACAATAAATATTGTTAGTCTTAGGCAATTCCGACTTTTCATTGGCCAGTTGTGAATTGGACAGCTTTTATTTACAAGGAACCAAGTGTCATTGGTTGCAATCTGAGAAAAAGTGTTTGAAGATGTCTTTTAAAAATGGAACACACGCACAAAACACACACACACACACACACACACACACACACACACACACACACGCGCACGCGCACGCGCACGCGCACGCGCACGCACACGCATACGCATACGCACACGCACACGCGCGCGCGCGCGCGTTTTAATATACTTATATTTAAATTCGTTTTTATTAATTTACATAAATTGCTTACAATTTATTATAAGTCTTCTGAATTTTGGAAGTTACTTTTCCGTCATTCGATTGACCGAGAAAGACGCGAAAAGCCATGCCAAATTCCATCACCAGGACCAGAGCCTCACGCACTTTGTTACAACAACCCAAGTATAGAAGCAACCTCACGCTTCCCAGGTGGAGAAGTCGGTCGGCAGCGCACAGTCAGTCGCACGGCGAAGGCCATCTTTGTGGTGGTAATGATTAGAGACCGGAAAAATATGAAGTATGATGTGTCAAAATATGTACGTAAATGTGTAATGAAAACAGTAAGAATATGTAATAAATATGTAAAATAGGGTATAATATGAAATATAAAAAATTATTAATATTATTATTAAACACATTTACAAAATATAAATTTACATTTGTAAAAAATTCTAAATACATTTTACACACACACACACACACACACACACACACACACACACACACACACACACACACACACACACACACACATTATACCATACAACTTTTCCGTCAGTAGTATAAACTTCATCTAGTGCTATCCAGGTCTAGTTTTGCAGCTAGTATAGACGCAATAAATATATTTTACATCATTAATTGCACAAACTGGTGTTGTCTACGACCAGCAAACAATCTATGCAGTGTGAAGACCTTTCATTGAAGTGTTACACGTCAGCGATCGCCAATGTTTCTTAGAAATTAGAGTTAAAGGTCACGATTCGCGACGTCAGTGATACTTTTCACATCTGAAGGTGAAAATGATCTCAGTCGCTGCCGCGCACTTCCCGCCACAGAGATAAATGAAGCAGGCTGTGTGAATATCAAGCGTCTTCACTTGACAATAATGTAGAAAAAATGTTGACTTTTTTGAAAATTCTTCTTTTCATTAAAATATGTAATAAAATTGGTAGAATAAAATAATATTTTCTGAAAATACCGAAATATGTAAAATATGTAATATAGTACTAAATATGTGACGAAAACTGGATATTGTGTTAAGATGGCGACGATTCGCCAAGATTACAAATTTGAGATCGGTAAGTAGAAAGATAAAAACATGTAATTGCATAAAATCCGGTCTCTGATGTGATGATGATCTGTGATGATGCCGGTGAGACACGCTCAGGAAGGTCGTCATACGCCACCTTAGGCTGCCTTCGGAAATAAGAGGGTCATCTCAAAAGTCATGACAACTATTTTTTATCTCCCAATAAAGCCGCAGGAAACAAAACTCAGGATACACATTTGAAAGTTGCTGGAATGTTCTTCACAATGCTGGTACTAAATTGGGATCCGGGTTCAAGGCACTCTGGGTAAGGGACATTGAAAGATGCGTAAGTAGATATCATTGTTTTATTAGTATTACATACGCACAAAACAAAACAGAACGCGCAATACTCGTACTCTTTCGAGGTAACAACCTTCAAAATAATCCCCCAAGGCGTTGTGACATAGCAATATATGGGACATTGTATTGCGTGACATTTATTGTAAACAGGGTGAATGGTAAGGATAGACATATGTAAATATGGCGGTCTAGCAACGGTAGACGAGTTGCCGTCAAGTCAACAAACTTGATTGCTTTGAACCACGGGGCGCGGCTAGTTGGTAAAGTAAACTGTTTGGGGATTGGCCGAGAAAGCAATGACGTCTGGGGCGCGGCTAGTTGAATTTGTAAGTAATTTAGGGATTGGCTAGGCATGGAATGACAATGTATATCGACGGAAGTGGGTCGAATTTTTTCTGACAAGAAACAGTAGAAAACATAGACCGAGTTTTGAAGGGCTGAAAGAGGGGAATGTGGATTCATTCCGACTTATGCCGTGGTGCTGTGTGAATCGTGTGTGGATAATTGATGTTGGGAGTTTGGGAATTGTGAACCTCTACTTTGGAGCGTATGGTTGTCGGACTTTGAGTATTGATGTAATGTACGGAAATTGGAACTTGGAAATATTTCGAGTACAGCAGCTAGAATTTAAACTGTGAACTTAGGTGAATTTTGTCGGCAACAGAACTGGGAGTATTTGAAGCAGATAATACTTTACTGAACTTTAATATTTTAAGCATACGCGTAGAAAGAACTGGGAACTTTTAGAAGGAAAATTAATTAAGAATTATCAACTTATGAGGCGGTGAGGATCAGTGACTTGAGTACACTTGTGCCAGAACGGAAGAAAAGAAGATGGTATTGGGACCTGGAGCCATCGACACCGGGAAAAATTGAAAATAGTTCTACGCGGCGACATCGGCCAAGAGCGCGCGAAGACGGGTACTGCAGTATAAGGTTTGAAACTGGTCATAACCGAAAGTACGTTTCGTATTGTTACCAATCGACATTGAATAAACTTACAAGTTTCTGTGAATAGCAAAGATGATTTTCATTTAGCCAATTCCAGCAAATGAGTAGCTAGAAATACATATTTGCTTTTCAGATTCCTCGGCCACTCTGTACAGATGGCAGATCGAATAATCGGCTATTAGTAGGCAATAGCTATTATTTCTTATAAGACCCATCGACCCAATTAGCCGGATATTAATTTATTGGAAATTGCAGTTGAAGATTAATTTTAATAATGGAATTAACGTAATATTTTCCTGGCGTCCATATTCTCATATAAATTTGGAACGGATTACGTTGAATTAATATTTAATAATATTAGAAGGGCAGAGGAGATATTAAATTTAAAAATTAAATTAAACAGTATGTTTCAGCGTCCACACATCAAGAAAACGTGCGCCAATATTATTCTCCTACCATACGTCTTATACAGTTTTTACTGTTTTTTTTGACCAAATAAATCAAATCATGTCTTTGCCAACGATGGGGCAGGCGCTGAATATACCATCAGCTGTGTGCGAAGCGTCCATGCGCGCGGCCGCAACGATGCGGAATTGGGATGTCCTCCCAGTTTGCAAACCACTTCCCACGCAGCGGCGTCTTCATTTTTTGGAATAAAAAATCAAAGTCGCACGGACTGAGATCAGGGGACTACGGAGGGCGTTCCAAGATCTCCCACCCCCCACCGCCACACAAGGTCTTGTACAATTTTTTTGAAAAACGAATAGTTTTCGTGCTATTTCTGCTTGAAGTAATGCAAATTATAAAGAAAAAATTATCAGAACAAGGAATGCTTAAAAGAATGGTGCAATTTTCATTTTCGTTGAACTCTAAATGTTCGAAAATTGCAATTTAGAAATAATGCCAGAAAGTAAGTGTGTTAGCTCTAGTTTGTTTATCCCGAATGTATTGCCGAAAAGGAAGTGACAATATATGTTCAATACCTTCTTTTCTAATGATCTTGACCTAGCTATAGGAAACCTTGACTTATTTTGTAATACTTATGTTGGTCAGAAAAAAGTATTAGTACATTTTTATTCATTTCCTGCAAACTTGGTGACTGTAGTAAGATTTGACTTATTAAAGGTTAATTTTTCAACCAAAAGACGCTCCTATTTAGTGTGATCAAAACGTGGGGCTTATAAAACAAATTCCTCAGAGAAGTGCCCAAGGATTGGTGTTCAAAACAGTTCGAGCAAAACCTTCACCATTTATTGTTGTCGAAGCGCCTTCAGATACATTTTGTCACCAGGAGCGGTAGCTCAGTGCATCAACAGATGTCCCTGCAGCGCCTCTGAGCGGGAGGTTCTAGATTCGAGTCCTGACGGCGGCAGGATTTACGACACTAGCTTTTCAGCTAGGTCGAATTCAGTCGCTGTCTGGAGGAGAATTCTAGCGGTCGGCTGCCCTGATTGGTAGTTTTCCGTGGTATCTCCGATCAGCACCAGGCGAATGCCGGAGCAGTACCCTAACAAACGGGCCACGGACCGCGCGCGATCTGTCCTTCCCCTTCCTTGTTCTATCCTCTCCCCTTACACACACACACACACACACACACACACACACACACTAACATGTACTACACAAGCACATATTCCGGGAGACCGGTCGGGAGCTTAGAGCTTGTTCCAGCTGGGGCGGTGCCCCGCTGGTAGGAGAGTCTTGGTAAGGGAGAAACCCCACTAGCCGACGGTAGGTTGGCGCCGGATCTCGCCATCTAGCGGTGGAAAATCACCATCTTCCGAGATAAAACATGCACTACACTAACGGGACTAATGACCAAAGCAGCTGGCGCGCCCGGAAACACGAAAAAATCAATCAAAAAAGGAATTGTGGAACAAAATTTTGAAGAACTTATTATTTCTCTTCAATCTTCGAGTTCCAACAGTTCCGAACAATCATCAGAGGAAGATGACTGAAATAAGTGGAGTGTTTCCTTTGTAACAGTAATTTGTTTGACAATAAAAGTTGTGTAATACTGTAAATCTAGTGGAAATTTGTGTGTTGGTAATGATAGAGAACATCTCGCGGTAAATTAATGTGCTTCGCGAAGTGGAGAGCAGCATTTGAGGTAGGGCGAATACCACAGTTGTGACGACGACGCCTGCAGCCGTCCACTCACTGTAAGTACCGCTTGTATGTCACCGCTTGTAAGTACCACTTGTATATAATTATTTCCACCATGGTCACCGCTACCGGGCGGTCCTCACCGCTCCTCCCTTCTCCGCTCTAGCACGTACTCCACCGCTCTCGGCGTGGCAACACTGCTCCCCACCACAGCGCGCTTCCAAATCGGTTCTAATTTTAATCCGACCATAGTGACCCATTCAAATATCGAATGAGTATACAATAAAACATATGTAATTATTTAATAGAATATAGCATATTTTGTATTTTTTTCTTAAAATGAAGATTAAATGTTACAAAATATGAATGGAAGAAAATATTTGAATTCAATTGTAGCTACATTCTGAAATCTAGGAAACTGATCATAGACTTTTCTTTTTCTAGTCTCTTCAAATAATTTCAGACAAAGAAAAGCCTTTCAGGAAAACTTCTGGGGGAATTTTAATATAGGTGACTAGTTTTTGTTTTCACGTTAAAAAGGACTGTGCATTGAAAAGTGCCGCAGAGCATTTAAACGTTCCTAATTGGCCGAGGATAAGCTACGTGATGGCCAACATCGTGTGTGTGCGAGTTGGAGTGTGAGTGTGTGTTTAAATTCTTATTTAAACCTTAAACCTTATTTAAACCTTCAAGGACATGAGCTGGACGATGAGGCGGACACTGTTATCCAATCGGGAATTCCGTTACGACTTAAATTTTTGATATTTGAGCTCCCATTTGGATGACATTGTTCCCCTCCTTCCATCTCGTGACCTTTAAGTGCCACTACTTTTATATCAGAGTGTAGTATGGTGAGCCGATCTTTTGACTGCAGCACTGCACTAGGCTAAACTTATAATCACGATTATTAATTTTTTATTACATACTTCCTTTCCTCTGAATAATCAATTATCTTGCCGTTATCGTTTCTTTGTCATTAGAGAGGCTATTTTCTTTGCTAATTTGTTATACTCTTTGGCCATCATTAGTTGATCAGGTGTCAAAGTCGTTGGAAATATAAATTTGTGTACGACTTCAGTTTGGTGCGCGCTCTCTGATTTGGTGCGCGTACCACAGGGGTGGCGTTTCTGTCGTTTCCAGCGTGTTTTGGTGCGTTTGCTTGACTTGTTTCCACGTATGATATGTGATATTGATTCTGTGTAAATAGAATTTCTTGAATCCCCCACTGATTTTATTTCGTATATAAATCCCGCGTGTGTACCGGCTTCTGTTAATTGCTGTTTGATGTATGGTCGATGTGAATTTACGAGTCAGAGCAGTAACATGTCCGAATTCGATAGGCAGCGGGATCCCAGGCAAAAGAAGTTTTTCAGCATGCACAATAAGGTATGAATGTTTGAATGAATGACATTAATGATTTCGTTCTGTTTTTGTTCCTCTGAACAGTTTCTTCAGTGTCTGAAAGTTGTTGAGTACCTTCCTACAATTATTTTTTTGTTGTTTTTGAAGGATAGAAGAGATCATGGCACATGGGGGTTGAGGAGGATGCCTATTATTTTAACGAAACCTGGTCGTGAGAGGGACAGAGATGGTGATTCTGAGAAGGATAGAATGATGGAGAATCGTAGTCCTGCAAAACCTTTATCACAACCTACCCCGACAATTATTTTAAGAAATAGGGATGCAGAGAACAGGCCAGCCTCCCAACAATCTGCCCGACCTACGACTGTCTTGAGGTATGTTGAAGGACTTGTATACTAGGAAGAGCCTGACAATATTTTGATGTTGTCTTAACCTTCTGATGATTAAATCAGGTGCTTGAAAATCCAAGGGTGAATATTTCAAATTAAAAATCTTGGTTATTGTTTACCAGAGTGACAGACTTCTTTCATGTTCTTTTGTGTTGCCTAATCTTCCTTTCTTTTTCTTTAATGACATGAAATTAAGCGTTTCTTCTGACGTTTTTTAGGAATGTTGATACTCACAGCATTGTTGCAAATGATTTGCACCTTCATTTGAATTATGTATTATTGAATTAACGTTGCTCATTTTTGATTTTTTTGTATGTCAACTAGTTGTCTTCAAAAGACATTAAAATCAATTTTGTATGCAATATATCACCTGAATGTGTATTAAACATCCTTTATATTGAATAAAATGATCCCAAAATGCAAACCACTAAATTTTGAAAATAATTAATGGGAGTGTCAAAATACTCCATTAGATTTTCAATACTATATTATTCACTTGGACCTCAAAAGGTTAATCTATACTGAAAATATAATATTACGTTTGGTAGTTGTATTATTTTTAAATTTTTTAAATAAACTTTATATTAATTAAGTTTGTTGGATTATAATTTTTGTTGCATAATAATGAATAATTTGTTTAACGAAAAATTCAAGTAATAGAAGTGGTAAATCTTTTTATTAATGTAGGGCTCCTGTATTCATAAACCATCATTCTGGGTTAATTTAAGGTGGTATGTTTGTGCTAGTTGCTAGTCGAACACAAAACCATTTATTACATATAGGGATCAACAATAGCTATGAGTAAATGTGAATGGAGCATTTAAATAATTATTTGTAAATAGTTAAAGGACAAGAATTGCATAGTTTCTCTAGAAAAACAAAGTTTACAAGTAAATTTCATCTCTTGCATGATTTTTCAAATTCATAAGTTGGCAATACCTAGTATAGGTTATGTTGATGGCACCCATACTTTTTTCTTTCTATTTGCAATGAATATTAGTCCACATTATTTACATTGTTAGTTAATTATCTTCAAATAGTTTGTGGTTGTGTATGGTACAAAATAGGAATGTGGTTTTCTCTCATACCTCAAGAGAAACAGTGCTGACAACAATCTGATTTGTACAGTATGATTCCTCAGCTGAGAGTTAGTACTTTCGGTTGTGATGAATTTCACAGCAGTTTTTTTAACAGTTACTCCTGAGAAATGCCAGTGAGGTATGTTACTTTTAATATCCTCTGATTCTTAAAAAAAATTACGAAGTATTGAATAAAAGAAAAAGGTACTTTCACCATATAACTTCAATAACTTAAAAAAACAAAAGAGCCTGTACTAATTTAAATTTATTTTATTACAAAAATTAGGCCGGTAAGGAACAGTTTTTTTTACCATCTTGAAGAACAGAGATTTTACTTTTATTTAAAGTTTTTTTTGTGTGTGTGTGTGGGGGGTACTTCACCATGGTCGATCTAACAAACATATTACCTTAAGCAATACTATTAGATTTTTGGCTTCTCATTTTTACTTTCTTGCATGCTACTAATATAGTGAAAGTATTAAAATGCTGCCTCAAAAACTGATGATTTTGTGGAAAAGTGGATTATTCTAATTTAAAAGTTAATATTGGCCAATTGTATTTGCACATCTTTATTTGTTTTCAGGAAGGAGTCAGAGTCTCAACCAGTGTATCAATTAGCTGGCAAACATGGTCATCCTGAGAGTGAGTTTTAATATTTTCAATTAATATCAAATGTTTGCTATTTCAAAAGTATTTTTGGTAAATTTTTTTTTTTTAATAATTAATGAATATGTTGTTGGTTAATGTTTTCCCCCCTTCTTTCATTCATTTCATTCCATTGATTTCATTCCATTCATTCATTCATTCGATTCCGTACATTGATTTATTCCATTCATTCATTCATTCATTCATTCCGTCTATCCATTCATTCCATCCATTTATCTATATTGGGATTATTCAACTGGTGGCCTGTGGGCCATATGCAACCCCTTCTCTCTTTCATCCAGAGAACATTGTGGCCTGCCGAGGTCATCCTCCCTTTAATGCAAAAATTAAGATTTATAGATTTTTGTAGTAAATTCAAATCATTCCATTGTGTTTCACTGCGTTATGGATGCTACAGCCTGATATGCCACATGGTTCCATTCCCCCTCACCAGTTTCAGAGCTGCTGAGCAAATTGCTGAGATCAACAATTCTAGTAAGTCAGGTGTGGATTGCCTGAGTAATCAAAATATGACATGCAACCACATTAAAGGTTTTAGTTGTGGCTCATGAGGCCTTGCAAGTTGGACACCCCCAATCTATATCATTCATCCATCCATTCTTTTCATTCCCTCTAATTTATTCCATACCATTCAAAACATTTTTCCATTTGTGAACAACACTAGTGCCTTACACAGAATTTGAAACAAAATGGATGGGTGATGTCGTGCCTCCTTAAATTTGAAACTGGTCCTAATTTTTTTCGGTTTAAATCAGTACTGTTTGAATGCGAGAATTGGGCCACACTGTCTGCGGCAGCCTGTTGACCACTTGCCTGTTGCTAGGCTAGAGCCAACTATGCTTGAAGATGCTCACAGTTTGTGTTTGTGCTTGTGTCTACTTGCTGGCAGCGTGGAGGCTGCTTCTGTTGATTATCTTCTTGCTTGTGTCTTCTGTTGTCTTTTTTCTTGTTGCCAGCTTTGGATGCGATTGCAACTTGTGGTGCTTTCTGCTTTTTCTTGAAGTTGCCTCAGAGGATTTGTGAAAATCAGAACTGGCAGATTCAAAAGGGGATTTAGATTATGTATTGCGGGCAACGAAGTGTCTTGCAATGTTTGATTTATAAATGAAAGATGACTATAATAAAGAAATATATTTGGAGTATACATTTGCTACAACTGTTTCCCGTCTTTCAGCTATGTAAGCAGAGGGGTTATTACATAAGAAGCTGGCCATTGAACAGCTTTACAAGAAGCCCCTAGGCATTAGAAATGGTTCCAAATTTGTTCAGTTAGCACTGTCTTCGAAGGAAATTTTTTGAATGTGTATTTCTTTTTACAAAAAGGAAGTTACTGAATGAATGAATACATGAAAATATGCCACTATAACTAGAGAGGGTCATCTATTTTCAAACGTTGTTAAATTCGCCTTAGTTGAATTTTTATTCAATTTTTCAACTCTTTGCGGTGGAAAGGGTTAAATTTTTAAAATATCTACGTTTGGTTACAAAATATGTATTTTGCAATTTCTGTCGCATTATTTTGCCATCTAAGGGAAGATGTTATGTGCAACTTAAAAATAGATTACTAATCAAGCAGTTTTTCTTGATACTCCATTGCGGGGGGCTGCAGGGAGAGGCAGGTTCTGTTTACATTATGGCAGTGCAGTGCTGTTGACTTAGGGAGAAAACTCTGCATAATAACTTGTCTTGGACTAGATAGCAATGAGAAACAATGCAAGGTTTTATTTTTTTAATTCTAAAGAAACAATTAATATTTATACAAATAATTAAGTAACAAAAGAATATGGTACACACAGGTCAATAAAAAGTGACTGAAAACTAGGAAGTCGGCATTGGAAAGGAAGAAGGTGAGCAGCACTGCTAACCGAGTCGTGACGTTCCAAGTGGAGCTCATATTTTCTACTGGACCATGCTTTGCTGGGCTGAGTGAGGACTAGGGAGTTGGAGTATCAAGAAAATGCACGTACATTGAAACTAGTTCTGCATATTTTACTTTCAAGAGCACAGAACATCATAAAAAATAAGGTTTTTGAATATGCCCACTTGAATCGCAAAGAAAATGTATGCTTTCTAATCAGCAATTTTTGTTTGTTTTAAATTTTATATTTTGTGTTGGACAAAACAATGACAAATGTACGAATAAATATTTTAATGCCAAAAATCTCTAAACTTGCGTTTATAAGCATTCAGTTATCTATGTCAGATTCAGTATTTTGCCATCAAACAAAGAGATTTTATTTGATTTTATTTTGACTGATATGACCGTTGGCAAAAAACATGCAATTCCGTGAACTTCCTAGCTTTATTGATGATCTTTTTGACCCCTTGTGTGCAGGTGCGAACCCTCTGGCGCTCCCGCCCTCAATGAAGGCACCAGTCAAGCTGCTGGATGAGGCACTACAGCTGAGTGATGCAGCACTGGAGTTCCTGGTGGAGCAGCCAGACTTCGTGGTGGTGGGACTGCTTGGGGCGCAGGGTGTGGGCAAGTCCACTGTGGCATCCCTGTTGGCCAGCGGTGGTGACCCATCTGCCAGCCTCAGGTGCGTTGCCCAGCTACGTTTTTATCCCTACAAAGACTAAAGTGAAATCTGGCATGCAAGACCAAACGGAGACCGGGAGTGGTAGCTCAGTGCATCAACTGATGTCACTGCAGCGCCTCTGACCGAGAGGTCCTAGGTTTGAGTCCTGATGGCGGCAGGATTTTCGACACTAGCTTTCCAGCTAGGTTAATTTCAGTTGCTGTCTGGAGGAGAATTCTTGCGGCCGGCTACTCTGCTTGGTAGTTTTCCGTGGTTTCTTCGTTTAACACCAGGCGAATGCCGGAGCAGTACCCTACTAACCGGGCCATAGACCGCGCGCGATCTGTACTTCCTATCCTCTCCCCTTTCACACACACACACTTACACTAACATGCACTACACTACCACATATTCTGGGAGATCGCTCGGGAACTTAGAGCTTGTCTTGGCTCGGGCTGTGCCCCGCTGGTGGGAGAGTCCTGGTTAGGGCGAAACCCTATTAGCCGACAGTAGGTCGGCTCCGGATCTCGCCATCTAGGGGGGGATGATCACCTCCATCTCCGGAGAAAAAACATGCACTACACTAACGGAACTAATGACAACAGCAGTTGATGTGCCCGGAAACACAATAAAATCAATCAATCAAATACCAAACGGAGAGGGGCAGATCAAAAATTGTTTGCAGGTTTTATTTTAATCTGTGGCTTAAATGTGACAACGGTGAAAAGAGATTATAAGCATATTTGTTCATGCAGTAGAGCAGTGGTGTATTCATTGAGCTTTGACAACTCGATTACGACATTATAAAAAGTTGAAGCTTCTGATTGGATAATGGAGCCTTCTCACTTTCGCAACTTAGTAGCTACTATTTTTTAATTGACTGTAAATGTGCGTGGTTGAAACTAAAACTGGATATCTGTTAATATGGTTAAACCCGACATGTGTACGCATTTAAAAAACTTATCTATCCCGAATGTGCACGAGTTCGTTTGGAACTTAAACCACAGATTTACATACGATGCTGGCGGAGACATTATTGCTTGCTTATTACATTTGATACAGAGCTTGATGTTCACTGCATAACTTAACTGGAACAAGAGGATTGTGGTTATGAGAGCAATATGGCAACAGTTGAATGTTACTATACGTTCTTTTGGAGGGAATTATGAAAAGGAATTATAGGAGGGATATATGAAATGACAAACCAAGTCAGGTTAACAACTAGTTTGTTACTAAATTAATAATTAAAATTAGATAAAAAATTAAATTGTGTATGTACCACAGGCGTTAACTGGTTTGAATGATCTCAGGTGACAAAAAGCCCTTGGGCCAAAGGTCCCTTGTTTCATTAAATAACTATTTCCGTCTATCGTTGCAATAATGAAAGGAAGAGTTTGTTTTCTGTTTCTGAAAGTTTGCTAAAAACCTTCTTTACCTACTGCTAAGGCTTCAGCACCACATGGAAATACCACAGACTAGCAGTATTTAGGTGATTGCAGAAGAGCAGGTCTTTTTATTTACAGAACATGTATTTGTGGATAACAAAATTCCATTGCAATCGCTGTTCACGAGATTAAAATGTCCTGTAGCTCAAAATCCTAAAGCTATCAACAAGAGATGCCTCACCATTAGAGAGTTGTTATTGCTGTTGAGGTATATTCCAGATGTTCTGTTTCTTCTAAAATCTTCAGGAACACTGCCTTCCATGTTCTGTATCTGGTTACTAACTGAGCAACATTCAAAAGTCACAAAAATGAATTTTTTTGAGAATTGCTTATTCTGAATTCATGGTTTCTTAAATCTCAGTATTCAAAAGTTAAGCATCCAAATTATTACTCATGTTATCGTACATTTTCAACAGAATTTTCATTTTGAAAAAATATTCCTTCTTGCGTGTTGAAAACCAACGGTATTCACTGTAACCGAATACGATTCTTCAAGCCCTGCGTTGACATCAGTCGACTTTCCGGTTAAAAAAATACTTCCTTAAGCATTTCAGGATGCATTTCAGGAGATTTTTGTAAAGCTTGTTTTTGTACAAAATTTTACACTCTAGGATTGGATTGCGAGAAAAAAGTGTGTGAATAATATAGTACAGTTAAGTAATGTGCAGAGAAAATGTGCGAACCTATCTGGCAAATTTATATTATCAGACCTGGAAAACTGGGAAAAAACTTGAATTTCAAAAGTCCAGATTGCTGGCCACCCTAGAATAGCACAGACTTACACTAGTTACTTACGATCTAATCTCTTTAGTCTGGACAAGCTTTTTGGTTAGGCCTACTTCTTTTCCCTGCTGCCTTCTTTTGTTGCCCAAAGGAAATTTTTTCATGCTTTCTCAATTTTTTGGTTCTCTAATGCTAGAACTGAAACAATATGTCTTTAGGACTGTTATGAAAGTGTAGAAGTCTTGTTCTCCCTGGATGGCTGAGGTTGTTAAATTGGTGTGAATGAATTCAGCACTCAGAACCAAAAGATCGTCTGTTTGAGTCTCTCACATGTTTTTTAATTTGATGATTGTGTTGTTGCAGAAAACTTATGAAAATTCAAGAAACTTGATTGAAAATCATTTGAAGCACTTCTACTTACAAATACAATCAATATAGATAAATAAACCGGGCGTATCTGTATATCCTTTTTCAATTGGCAACTTTTAAAGTTTTTTTTTAAAACTCTCTCTTATTCAATTTGTAAAATGTATATCAGATCAAATCAATGTTGCCTTTCTGTGCATCTGTATAAACTGATTTAAATAAACTAATGAATCTATTGACATGAAATTTACATATGTTAATAATACTAACCATGGGACCAACTTAGTTTTTCTTTCACTGTGGTATCCCCAACTGTTGTGAATATTATTACTTCTCGCTCTTATGAAGGTTCTTGCCATACAGCACTTCTGTGGCATAGTGATATGTGTGTCGACAAGTTAACACTGAGGATCCGAGTTCAGAACTCGGAGCAAGTTTTCATAGTCGTATAATACAGCGGAGCAGTTAAAAATGATGCGAGAAAGTATGTAATTTTGTAGCTGCACTAGTTTCAAATTGTTGCTCACTGATTACATGGGTTACACAGAGCATTCCAAAATCAATAAGAAGTTGTTTGACTGTAAATTTGTCAACATAAGTTATTTATTTGTCTGCTGAATATATCACACAATTCTAAACTTCAGTGACATTCTGATTGGGTTGCCCTGTGAAGCCTGAGAAATGTCACTTGTATATTTACCGCATTTGCACCATGGCTCAGAATACACTTTTTTGTTGCACCTGACTCAAAAAAGTAACAACGGTCTGGAGGTGATCATTAAGGTACATTGTGAAATGCCATTTGTTTTTTATTTAAACTTGTATTTAGTTCAGAATATTGGGTCATTTACATTTTGATTATAAAATTATAATGGAATTGGAGCTACTTACATGACTGTTTATGCCGTGTATACAGTATATCCTGCACAACATCCTTCTATTGAGTACTCCCAGAGTGACTGCAATTATTGAAGAATTCAATTTGTTGCAGGAAACCCTTATTTAGGGTGCATGGACAAGAACAGTTTGAGTATGGTACGCATTGTACCAACGGGATTGATATGTTGGTTACCTCTGGTCGTATGATCATTTTGGACTCCCAGCCATTGTTGTCAGCTTCAATAATGGATAAACTTATTCTTCAGGTAATTAATTTCCAATTTATAATTTCACATGATCAGCATCTGAGAAAATAAATTGTTTTATTTAGAATTTATTTATTCAGGAAATGAATTTACCTAATTTATTGGTTATTGTGTATTCATTGGTAATTTCAATTGTTTGGACGAACTTTCAACTCGTCTTACTTAAACACAATTTTGGAAATGCAAAGGCTATTTTATCATTTGGTTTCTTCATGTTTTCTACCTTTTTGCTTTTTTGTGGAAAATTGTTTAGTTTTTCCCGGAAAAGAAATGTTCAGAACCATAATTGACTGCCTCCTGAGCCTACTAAATATTATAATACTAAATTGTGTATGGCTCAAAAAATAATTCTTTCAAATTACAATAATAACTAATATGCTCATGCACTCTCATGCCCACTTTCATGCATTCTTGCGCACGCTTGTTCACACACGCACGCACACACTCGCTGTCTTGCGCAAACCCACACTCTCACTTGCTCACATACTCTCTCATTCACACTCACTCACACACTCTTACTCACACTCACTCAGTTAGTCTCGCTCCTCACTCATACTCTCACTCACACACACACACACACACACACATTTGCACACTCACTCACACACACTTACTTATTCCCACACACTTACTTATTCCCACACACTCACTCACATTTTCACTCTCACTTGCACTCTCTCACTCACGCTCTCTCTCGCACTCTCTTGCACTCTTTCTCACTCACACTCTCACTCGCGCTCTCTCTCTCGCACTCTCTCGCTCGTTCTCTCTCGCGCTCGTGCTCTCTCTCTCGCTCGTGCTCTCTCTCTCGCGCTCGTGCTCTCTCTCTCTCGCGCTCGTGCTCTCGCGCTCGCGCTCGTGCTCGTGCTCGCTCGTGCCTCGCTCGTGCTCGCGCTCGTGCTCGTGCTCTCGCTCGCGCTCGTGCTCTCTCTCTCGCGCTCGTGCTCTCTCTCGCTCGTGCTCTCTCTCTCTCGTGCTCTCTCTCTCTCACTCGTGCTCTCTCTCTCTCTCTCTCTCACTCGTGCTCTCTCTCACACTCGTGCTCTCTCTCTCACTCGTGCTCTCTCTCACTCGTGCTCTCTCTCACTCGTGCTCTCTCTCACTCGTGCTCTCTCTCACTCGCGCTCTCTCTCTCGCGCTCTTCTCTCTCTCGCTCTCTCTCGCTCGCGCTCTCTCGCTCGCGCTCTCTCTCGCTCGCGCTCTCTCTCGCTCGCGCTCTCTCTCTCGCTCGCGCTCTCTCTCTCTCTCTCGCTCGCGCTCTCTCTCTCGCTCGCGCTCTCTCTCTCGCTCGCGCTCTCTCTCTCGCTCGCGCTCTCTCTCGCGCTCGCGCTCTCTCTCGCGCTCTCTCTCGCACTCTCTCACTCGCACTCGCACTCTTGCACTTGCACTCCCTCTTTCTCACATATACAGTTCAGTTATATAGATTTTCTTATCTGGACTAATCTTTATAAAATTTGTTTTCTTATGGCTAACTATTATGTATAAAGTTATTATAAAGAAAAAAATATACATACCATTTTCTAAAATTGAATAGGAATGGTTTGCTTCTTGTTTATTTTATTTTTTGAAGTTAAATTAATTTTCTTTTATCACAATATTCTTAAAGGAAACTGAAGATACATTGTGCTCAGGTTTGTTCCTTTTTGTATGTGGAAAGTTTTATGTATTTTGCGAGTTTAATTTTTGAATGAAGTTATAATTCTGTCATTACAATAGTTCAAACATTTAAATAAAAGAATTGTAGAGAAACCATTTGATTTCTTATTTCTCATTTTCCAGTATTTTATTTACTTTCTTGAATGTTTTATTTTCTGGACTAGAGCTGGTATTGATGAGTCTGGATGATGATGCTCTTCTGTAGGAGCCTTCTAATAATTAACTTAACTTCCATTGGGTGCTCTTTGTGGTAGGAGGGGAAGAAATTTGGACCCGGTCCTCCTGGGTCAACGGGTGGTGGGGGAGCACCTGACTTCTCTTCCACGGAGAACACTGTGGAGGTACAGTCGTTGCAGCAGGCAGCCTTCCTGCTGTCTGTGTGTCATATTGTGATTCTTGTACAGGATTGGGCCTTTGATCCCAACATTGTCAGGTAAAGCCTGCCACCAGTTTTACTCTAAAGCCAGGGTGGCCACTTTGTAGAAAATATTGAAAACCTGGAAAAAATCTGGGAATTTCATGTTTCTGGAAAAGTCTGGGAAAATCAGGGAATTTGTAGAATAATTGTTAGAAGTCAGAAGAAATCTTTAGTTGGTTATATAACTAGGTATTATTCTTTAAGAAAATAGTCCAGCAAAAAAATAGTGACTCAATTTTTATTTCTTAAGATTTTTAAACAATTTTTGCTCTATCATAGTGAAATCAGGGTGCTGAATATGTAATGTCAGGCTTGCTTTTATATTTTTTTTTTAATAGTGGGAAATACTGTACCAATCTCTTCTGTGAAAAATAAAAATAATGTACTGGGAGAAGTCAGGGAAATTTATTTCAGAATATGAGTGGCTACCCTGAAAGCTTTTGTTCATCCTAAAGCCAACTTGAACTGCATTGTAGATTTTGGGCAAGCAAATGCAGCGTCATAATGATTTATTTATTTATTCTTACTGTACATATTTTCATACAATTTCATTATTTACAATTTGACATGTTTATATTTCATATGCTTTATGTTAAAAATACATGTATATGATTGATTGGTAAAATTTTATGTTTAAAATAATTCAGTGTTTTTGGTTAATATTTGTATAATATTTCAATAGTAATTTTATTTCAGATTTTTGCAGACTGCTGAGATGTTGAAACCTTCAACACCAACTACTGCAGATGATGAAATTATAGAATACTTCCCCCATGTGTTGTTCCTTCATAATCGCTGCAATCCATCTGATTTTGGTCCAAGGATTGTAAAAATTTTACAGGTACATTTCACTTATCTGCTTAGCATAGCCACTTCTTAGAAAACAAGGGAAAAGAGAATTTCGTTGATGTGTGAAAGTCAAGGAATTTTTGAAAGAATTGTTAGAAGCCAGAAAAATGTTTAAGACAAATAGAAAACGTATAAAAAATTTTAATTATCATTGGTACAAGATTCATTTTCATTTCTTAAGCAAATATTATTAATTTTCACTTATAAAAAGCACAGATCTGCCTTAGATAATTAGAGGTACTAAGTTTTTAATTCATAGTATCACTTCGTGTAATGCCAAATATGGGGTGTATTTGTTTATACAATTCATATGGGGAATAAATCCCATTGAAGGATATATGAGTGGCATTCAATAAGTTATCAACTTCGGTATCTTGATATGCTTCAGCCACAGTTACAAATCAGTCTGGTGTAAGCACTTGATGTGAGAACATGACAAGTGCAGTACTGTGTGGGTCAACAGAGAAAATTTAAGATTTTGAACATTGTTCAGTGATAAAATTCCTTACGGAAGAGAAGCAGCCTAAGGAAATACTCGAGAGGATGAATGTTGTATATGGTAATGATATGCCTTCATACTATAAAGTAAAATGATATAAAGCAAAGCCATTTGAGGGAGAGAATTGATTGAAGATGTCCCGTATTGAGGGCAGATGGTGGAAGCACCTTCAAAGGAAATGTACCAAAAACTGGAGACCATGATTTTTGAAGATCATGTTCAGGTCCGTATTATAGCTCATAAACTCTGCATTTCAGCTGGCATGATTCAGTGTCATCCATACAGAATTGATTCTAACCCTTTTAGACCCACATTTCTATTTGTGAAAAAAAATGTATAAATCACATTTTAATTGCTTATTTACAGTTAAATTAAGACATTTTGATTGAAACTTCAATAAATGTTTTCTTAGAATTTGTGTTTTGGAGTGTTCCCATATGGGAACAGCGGGACTGAAAGGGTGGGTGAAGAATACAAATTTTTTTTTGAAAGTCCACATAAATTTAATGATTTAACTTAGTTTTGAAGATAGATAATTTTATTTTTGATGAAATAATACAAAACAGTCAGCATGCAGAGATATATTACATTTGATACACTTCATTCGAGAATTTTTCTTGCATTGTCCACAACGAGACTGTCTCTCTCCTTTGGAAATGAAATGACCTTCGTTGTCATATCGTGTTTGGTTTGTTACTCTCTTTTCTACACTTCGTACCAAACGAGGTGATTTTCCTGGAGTCAGACGCTGTGAGTATTTTTGAAGGTAGGTGAGAGCAATTGTTCGTGTGAACTCAAGCTGATCCATTTGTACTTTCGAGCCCTTCGTGCACAATCTATAAAGATGCCATGCATTTTGTACAGACGCATTCAATGGAAAAGCGAACAACTGCCAGTACCATTTTTTGCCTCTTATATTTACTCTCATTTTTGAGACATTTTGATCTAAACGATCAACACCTCCCATGTTTATATTATAATAAATTACCCCAGCGGGCTGGTCAATCATTATATGCCTTTTGTGCTTAGCACTGTATCTTCTAGCTTTCCCAACAGGTGCAGCACCCCACTGTGTTGAAGCAACAGTTACAACATTGTTATCATTGTACCTTACAAGAGTTGCTTTTGATGATGTATCTGTGACAAGGCAGTAAAATCCTCTTTCTCTTTTTAGGACGTCTTTTGGATCCATTAGTGGCGCATTTTCAGTTCTGTTTGCGCGTATTGTACCTGTACCGTTCCATCCTCGCTCTTTCAGTTTCTCCAACAAATTTATGGAGGTAAAAAAGTTAACAAAGTACAAGTTATACTTATTTTCTGGAAGATTTTCTGTGAGTGATAAAACCACAGATCCTCCTACTCCAACGTCGGGGTATGTGTTACCAGTAGCTGCTCCCTGATACAAATTTGCCTGGATAAGGTAACCTAATCGGGTACACAAACACCATGCTTTATAACCGAAACGGATCGGCTTCCCGTGGATGTGCTGTTTTGCCCCATGACGACCGAAGTACGGAATCATTGACTCGTCTACACACAAATTTATGTCACCTGGAAAGTACTGCAACCATTTCTTGTTCAACATCTCCCAAAGAGGCGTTATCTTTGCAAAGCGATTCGATCTATCTAAATTTTGATTATCACACACATGTAGATATTTCATAATTTTCATGAATCTATTTCTAGAAATTGCATCAGATATAGCTTTGTTATAACTGTCTGGCCTCTGTTCCCAGTACATTCTCATTCTGTGTACTTGAGAATAACCACTAACAAGTAAAACTCCCAAAAATACCTTGATTTCATCTTGTTGAAGATTGAGATTGTTTTCACCTTTCTGACGGGCATACAAGTTGGAATAATCACAAATCATTTGAATTATATCATTACTGTAAAATAACTCAAAAAGCTTTACAGGATCCTCGTCAAAATTCAAAATCCAATCAGGAATTTCCCATTCTGTGAGAGTAGTTTCCTCTTTATCTTCATTTATCCAATTTCTTAATTTTCTTTTCTTTTTCTCTTTTCTTTTCAGATTTTCTGAGTCACTTACTTTCAAATTTGAAACTGTGTTTGAAACAACTTCTTTCACCACCTCACCTGATATAATTTTCTTTACATTTCCTTCCGCATGAGATAAAAGTTGTTTTCCGGACAAACGATCCAGTTCAGTTTCATCTTCTTCTCCACTATCTTCTTCAGAAATATCGCCTTCGGGTGGTACAATTACTATATCACCTTCCAGAACATCGTTTTCATCCGCCAGAAGATCTGCAATCTCGTTTACAGTCAACCTAAGAAAGAAAGTTTATACCCTGTCATTCAGTCCCGCTGTTCCCATACGGGAACATTATAATTTGCATGTTTATAATTCTGCAATGTGAACACTTACAACAATCATAATTTAAAGGATTGTAAAATGATCTCTCGAGATACTAATAGCTACAGAATAATTTATACACACGATGAAATACGTACATAAAATACATACCTTTTCGTTGAAGCCATTGCAACGTGCATACGCTACTGCTTTCTCACAAACAATTGCATCCAGAATGAACGAACCGAGAAATATAATCGCTCGGAGATAAAAACAGATACGATGCTATCGTTCCGTGACGCAACAATAGGAAACTGTTGTTTTTCCTGGTATTTAGAGCATTGAAAACTACTGTTCCCGTATGGGAACAGCGGGTCTAAATGGGCTAAAGGTCAGTTTCCACTGGGTGTGGAGAATATTGACTCGAGCAGAAAGCATTTTATGAGCAATGTTGCAAAGAGAATTTGAACTTGCTTTGAGAAAATTCAGATAACTTTTACTCACAAATTATAATGGGATGAAGCTCGAGTTCATTATCGTGATCCTAAAACCAAGAAAGAGTCCATGCAATGGAAGCCCAAGGGAGTCTCCAACACCTAAAAGTTTCATGTGCAGAAGTTGGGCAGAGTGATTATGGCGACAGTTTTTGGGACACAGAGGTGTTTTGCTTATAAAAATCATTTCACACAAAACAAATGTCACTAGAGACACCCATTCTTCGCCTACAAGGGCTTTACGAGAGTCTGTCAAAAAGGAGTCAAAAGGGAAGTTGTCTGCTGGTGGGTTGATGCTCCACAACACTGTGCTTCGCCTGCACGTCACGCAAATCACATTCTGCTGTGAAGGAATGTGGCTTCGTACAGCTCAATCATACACAGTGTAGCCCAGATCTGGCTCCCAGTGACTACTTTTGGATATTCTTTACCAGTTGAGGTACGCTGCGCATTGCACTCATCTTTTGTCGTGATACCAACCTGTGAGCAAGTAATGCCATTCTGCACCATGCTACTACCAACTTAGGGAAACGTACATGTATTTGTATTCACGTGAAAAGTACCTAACCTAACATTTCTTATAACGTTCTTCGAGCATTCTACGCTTGAAGACATTTTCTCGAACCTAAAGCAAATATGAAGGACAAATTATGCAGGATGATTATAAAACAGATAAAAATTATAAAAGCACTTTATTGGAAAAAAATTACAAATTTCAAAATGCAATATTGCAGTGTTGAACAAGATATAGAAATGGATCTCTACCCATCCTCTTGCAATCTTTTCGCCACAAATATTCCACAAGGTGGCTGTCCAAATCATTCTGGCGTAAACCACCGCGTGCGAGGCGATGGCGTAAGGGGCGCCATTGACTTTCAATGGTGTTGTGGTTGCACCGGTCACTGGATCCACAAAATGAAGTGAATGATTCACTGTCATATGAATAAAATTATTTTGCGTTAGACCTTGATAACCCCTCCACATATCGGTGATAATGGTTGTTTGAGGTTGCACATGTTGTTGTATCATGGGCAACAAAGTATTAGAATCCCTTCTATTTCCAGGGCGAATCTGTAACCTCACTTCCTTGGTTTCACGATCAATGAAGCCAAGCACCCAGATACCCTCCACTACACGACCTCTATTATACTTTCGCCGTCCGATTTTACATTTGTCAATTTCTATGACCGAGTTAGGTCTGCCAATTCTCGGTGTTTGCAAATACTTTCTGTCCATTGCATCCATGCAAACATCACGTAGAAATGATTGCCAATCTGCAACAGTCTTGTGCAACAATTTTTTCCCTTCGTCAGAACACTGGATCACAGTATCTTCGTAGGAATATTTGTATGAGAAGCAATACATCATTCGCAGAGCTTGCCCCACCTTCAACTTCACACCCACAAAAATCATACCTCTTGTGGCAGGAATTTTCACTCGTGGATGATTTTTCTGGCACGAGAAGTCTCCAAATCCCTTTCCTCTGTTGCCAATAGCGGTTAATAATGCCCCACAATCCGGACATGGCATCTGAGTGGGAACGAGTTGATGTTCACGACACCACTGCACACTCATTTCCCACAATATTAGATAAGCTTAACCAGTTCATTCCGACAACAGTGAACTACAAATACTTAGCAACAGTGAACTACGAAGGTTGGCAGAATGAACCGTGAAAATATACATTTGTCGTGTTGGCAAACCTTTAGTGATACATGAAGAACGAAATTCGCTATCCCCCCAACTGGTAAAGAACAGCCCTACTTTTTGTTTCGAAACATGAAAAAAATTTTTATGTGAGTGATGATGATGCGGTTAAAGAAGCTGTTGTGAGATCTGGCAGTCAAGGTGTTAACTTCTATTCTGAGGGTATTTGATCACTTGAGGCTAAATGGACCAAGTATGTTGAAGTCTAGGGGAACTACGTTAAAAAGTAATGAAGTGAGTTTTATTATGAAATTGCATATTCTTGCTCATGTAGATAACTTATTGATTTCCATATATTTTACATTAGATAATTAATTGGTGCTCATAAATTAGTATTCTTTCTGCATTTGAGCTCAACGAATGTTTAAAATTATCTTTCATCAGGGGAATAGACTACAATTGCAATGGAAGCACAATGGAAACACTCGAGAGGAAGTTTTCTGTAGTTTGAAAGTTCAGAAATGGTTTGGGGGAATACTTATGTGCTTTATTTTACTTTCAGGATATGTACAACAAAATGTTTTTACGCTCAAGGCTTCAAATCCAAACTGGAATTGGAATTGCCACTGGTGAAGTGTTGGAGTATCTGAATACCTCCACCTGTGGTGAACCCATTAATCTTTTCCTACTTCCTGATCTCACTAGAGAATGTAAGTATATATTTAATTGTTCATTTTGTAAATTGTTGATTAATATGGCAGTAGAAAAAAAAGTATTCTGTGAATTCAGAAACAAATTGCATCGAAAACAAAAGTCTCTTGTCAAATACCACTCTTCACAAGCTACAATTTCTGGGCTGCAGTTTTATGATGAACCTGATATTTTAGAGTTCTTTTATCCCTTTACTTAGATCAGTGAAATGTTATTGGCTGGGACAAGATAATGAGTATAAAATAATGACAAAAATTGAAAACTACAATGAAATTGAAATTTGGATGTAGAAAACTCTGAAAGTGTCAAACATGCTCTCTCTGTACATTGAGCGTTTTCCATGCCATGCAGAGTGAAGAAAGGGAATAACTTGAGAAAGTTTAGAAGTGTCACAAATGTTTAGAGTTCAAAATGCCTTTGTTCAATGCAAGTTTCTTTGGCCTTAGCAGTCCTGTAAGTTCCATGGAAATAGCAGGGAAAATACTTTATCCATTTGTTCTTAGAAAAAAACTTTGATGTAAAAAAAAAATCAAAGGAATCTTAACGCTGCATTTGTGATTTGAAGTGGAGTGTATTTCGTGCACTACTGTCAGTGTTGCCAGCAGCAGACTCCGCCAGTTCAAATTGATGAATATCTGTCAAAAAATTAACCACTTTACAAAGCACCAACAACCTCTTTATATCCTATCGTCTTGCTTCAGGAACTGGTGTGATCCCCTTAGGTCTGTCACAAATGATTTCCACCCACATGAGTGAAAAGCCATTCTCTCAGGCATCTTAGAACAAACGGAGTAGGGTCTTTGCACTTGAATTGCTGGCAGTATCATGAGCAGCCCACTTGACTTGCTCATTCGATCACTGGGAGGGCATTTCCATCAGCAACTCATAGCTTTATCCACATCATAAATGCAGAACAGGATTTATTTTTCAATTGTGATACTGACCTTATCTGATTAATTTTTCTAACAATGGCAGATATACAAGATCTCTCACAGAGGACTATTTAGTTTTTGTCAGGAACTCAACCTCATCAGAGCTCATACTGCTGACTGTTGGAAAGCATCCGTGTGCATGGGTTTACATCTGGATTTTTCTAAGAGTGAACTGTGTGTGTGTGCGCAGAGTGAGCGGGTTTGGCACTTTCACCGTTTCCCATTTCCAGCCTCCAATTAAGATCTTAATAGAATGGATCATACAGATCTCAGAGATTTCCTATGTTGTATTGTGAATCGAAGGGAGGGGGAAATCCTTCACAAATAAATTTATTCAGGGAGAATAAACTGAAAAAAGAAAGTATTTATTGTGTTGATATTCAAAAGTTGAAAGAAGGGATAATCCAAATTAACATTCCTGAAATTTTTCTGTTTTGTTCGGGAAATATCCTAGCTAGGTGTCACCACTTTTGATTCAGGAAATACTTTGAATTTTGAGATAATTACAAATGTGAATATAAAATGTGTGAAACAGTGTGAATTACAGACAGATGATTAATGATGTAATATCAGGAGGTAAAATAAGGGAATGAATGTCCCAGCATAAACTGAAAATAAAGAAGAAAGGTGCAGATTACCATCGTCACTGAGGCTCCTGAAAAAAATCTCTTAGCTCTAGTCAAGAGATATCACTACCAGCTGAAAAGCAGTTAAGAAAGCAACAGTTTCATCAATAGTACAGCTTATATTTCCACTAAGCAAAGTGAATACTTAACTCTTCAAGCCATGACCATTAATCCACTATAGTGTGAAAACAAAACTCATAATCTGTCAGAACTCACCTGTCCTCAAAGAAGCTGTCTCAACAGGACATGTAAATCTGGTATAAAGACCTAGGACACATTTCTTCTGAGTAATGTGCAATTATGTGTGTTGCAATTATCTTGTTTTGTATGTCACAATCTGCAAACCTGTATTTTTTCTTGTGAAATTGTTGGATGTAGCACTTGGGTGTAATTCTCACCTACAAGTAGCACTCTCACAGAATTTTGTGTCGATATTTTTTTATAAACTGCCAAAAACTATCATCTCTCCTTAGCATATCATATTCTACCCAAAGGATTATAAAGTTATAAAAATGATATAAATCCATCCTCCTTCAGGTGTTAAAATTAACAAAATTTGATAAATTTTACAATTTTGAATGTATTAATCAAGATGCTTGTTAATTATAGTAATAATGTTTGGCCCCCAAAATTTGTAAAATTACTTTAAAGTGTTTTTAAAAGAGGTTTAATAAATCTATATTTTACAATTTCGTAAATGCACAATCCTACAAAAAGAAACCACATAACATTCACTGGCTGACCTTAGTGAATATTAAATCTTCTTCAAAATAAGTTAATATTAAGAGTGGACATTCCTGTCTGTTTGTGTCAATGCTGAACTGACGTTGTTAAATGAACAAATGCCATGGCTTGCTCTTTTTCAAAGAGGGGAAAGTGGGACAGAAATTTTGTTTGGGAGGGGATGAAGATAGAGGAAGGAAGGGATTGAAAAGTAGGGTTTGAAGAATAAATTAGGACATCCTTTAGAATAATTTGAAATTTCTAAATAAATTATTTTTAAAGTTGATTTTCTCTTAAATTTTGTAAATCACTTGTTTATAGTTAGTTGTAAAATTGTTACTTTCTAATAAAATATAAATTGTTTTCTTAGTTGTGATGAACATTGTTTTCAAAATGAAAGTGAAATGAAGGTGTGTAAGATGACATTGCTTGATTAATAAGAAGTTTAGTTATTTTTTGCACGTTATGAATGGCACATTGTATTCAGGTCTATTTTTGCAACCCATTTCATTTTTCAAATTTTTTTATTGTAGCACCATAAGCATTTACGATTGCCATTTTTGTTCTTCATTTCTATTTTTTGTTTTTAAAAGTTTGTTTTCCTGTTCACGTTTATTAGTATTTTTTATGTTTTATCTTAATGTGAATGAATTTTTCCGTAGTGACATCGGATGAAAATGAAGATGAAAACACAACGACTTCGAAACTCTTCTCTGGGCACCCTGGTCTGGCTATTCTTGTGAACTCTTTACGCAATCAGTTGTTGGGCTCTGACATTCAGCCACTCACTCATGCTACTCTTACTGAGAAGAACTGGTAAGTAAAGCTATAGTGTTTTATTCTAAAATAGCATTTTAATTCTAAAATGGTATTTAAAGGAGATTGAAATAAAAAATCCAAACTTGTGTCAGTGTTAAATAAATCAGGACTTCTAGGAATCAATTTTTCCAAAATCAAAAAACTGCATTATTTCCTCATTTTCTGGAACCGCAATACAGAAATTCTATATTTATTAATTCCATGTGCATCCTACTCCACAATTGATGAATATTGTTGAGTTTCTTCCATCCATATTTTAGTAAATTGGCGAGAACATATAATGGACAAATTGTCAATATGGTTCGAGATTGAAGCCAAGGTATAAGAATTTCTGCTTTCTGTCTATAATTGTTAGAAAATGCACACACACACCAATCAAAGAGTCAACTAGAACCTACTTGACATGGAAATTCCATGAGAGAAATCATAATATTTCAAAAGAAAATCTCCCCTCATATATCGTTATTAACAAAAATGTGCTACTCGTATAGTATTGTTCAGTTAATGTAAAAGTAAACTGACTATAGCATTCAATGTCTTGAATATATACAGTATAGCCCTTCTTTTACACTTTTCATGGGCCCTAGGAAAACTGGGGTAAATTGTGGGAAGTGTAAATAAAGGGAAATATTTTTGCTTTGAAACTATGAGTACAGTATAATGTATTTAGATACATACACTCAGTGAGCATTATAATATGATTTAATATGCAGTATTAGATACATAATAAACAATATTACAAGGCCAAATAGAAAACTGACCGAAATTTACAACATGAGAAATCGAAGGTGTTGCTTTGCAGTCATCAAAGTGAATTATAAATGTGACAGTGGTACTTCCACGAGTCCCCACAATCCACTGCTAGTAGCCTTTGATGATGCTACAATTTTTGATGATCATTTTTGAATGAAGGGAGGGAAATGAAATTTTTGCTATAAGTTAAAAAACAGAAGTTTACATTTTCCCAAACTCAATAAAATGTTTATTTTCGGCCGTTTGTAATGATTTCCAACTAGTAATTTTTTGAATTTTATTTATGTAAAAATAGAAAGGGTGTTCATGAAGTGAATTTATAGTTAAAACGTATATGGAGAATTCCATACTTCATTGTTTGAGTTATTAAAGGATGGGAAAAATTACATTTATTTGAGAATAAGATAATGTGAAATTGTGAAGGAAGATTATGTAAAATAAATAAATGATTGTGAGGCTACTTGCCTTTGGCCTGTGCCACATGAGCGTTGCATTTCGTTGCGTTGACGCATATCACCTGATGCTGATGATGTCAACTCTGTTGATGCCTGTGCACACCCCACATAATGCGTGTTGTAGATTAACACTATCTTATGTGAAATGTCACACAAGCACTCTTGGTGACGTGCGTTGTGCCCACAGCTCAAGAAAGATGCTACAACATAAGTCAAGATAACACATGTTTTCTAGCTTTCAACGAGCGACACCAGGTACGTGATGAGCATTGGCAACAGTGCATATTGCCAAGAGTGCTTGTGTTAAGTCATTCATATGCTCAGGCATTGACGCAGCTGACGTCATCAGTTTTAAGTGACACGCGTCATTACAATGCTCATGTGAAACAGTGTTATATTCTTCTACCAATACAGATTGGTAATTGTTTCTACCTTTTTAATGTAACCTCTGTAATTTCATGAAATGAAATTTTGTGTCAATGAGGGATGACTGGTTTGTTTGTTCACATGTCAGGTTCCATTACACAGCGAAGATCTGGGAGTTGGTAAAGAAAAGCTCGTTCTTTTTGGAGTACAGCCGCTTGCTGCCATAATGGAGTGAGACTACGGTTCAGCGATGATGACTCGGAGGAGCTTGCCCTCTTGACGAGGCTTGTGGTTTGAGAGCAAAGAAGTTTGAAGACGCTGTGAAGAAACCCTCAGATGCGTCCTCCGTCTTGCAGAGGAGCTTAGCGAGGATCACAGGAAGCTGGTTGCAAGTGTCAGATGCTCTCTGCTCATTATGTTCCTATTTGCAGCACAGAGCTGGTTGCCAGGTATGATGGTATCTCTTGTAGTACCTGTTGTCAGAAGAGTAGGCTCATTAAAACATGATTTTCATTCAAATGTAACAACTTTCATTTGCGGCATTCGCACATTTTGATTTGAGTAAACTACTTCTCTGCATATGATAAATAATAATATATTGCGATAATTTTTGTTTTTATATTAAAACTCATTGTCAGTTTGTTTAGAATGAATTGAAAGAAAACTTTCCTTCTGTAAATTATTTTTGATTCAGATTATGACACTGAAAAAGATTCACTGCGGAGTACCGCTTGTGGTTGTGAATTGAAGCCAATTATTTTGAGCAGAAAATTCAGTCAGAAGAATATTTAAAACCATTATTAGAAAACAAAAGGGATACTATGAACATTTGAAAATTCTGAAACATTTTCTTGTGAGTGTCTTTTGTTGTAATTTGTTTCCTTGTGAGGAAGCATCCTGCCTTTTTAACAGAATGATGTCTCTGCTGTTGGCTTAAATTTGACCTTTTCATTTTGATTTTTTCATAATTGAACTCTGAAATTTATCTATGAAGTTTCATCTCTTATATTTTTTTTGATCTTGGACCGAAGAATTTATGTACTGTTGCATATCTTTAATATGTAAAGTTCTGTATTACATAGGAAATGTAGCTCTTGTTTTGTACAATTCTTAAATACATTTTTATTATAAAATGTATCAATGTACATGTACGAGCGAGTAAAAAGAGAACAAATTAATGTCTTAAGACAGTTTTAGACACGTATATGTTGTTACATTTGCTTATGGTTGTCTAGTACTCATTTGAGATTTATTCAAAGTGAAACTGTATGTTCAAAATTAGATTACAGCTTCAGGTTTGTTACTTCTAATGGGTTCTTGGGGAAATGGTTCATTTGAAAATGTGTGCGCATTATTATTAATTATTTGGTTCTACTATATGTGTTTTAGTACATTCAGGGTGCTTTAGTTGAAATTACATGTAAAAACTGCTACTTAGATTATGCTTTCATAAGAGGAATAGTGTTCAGTAATTAGACACACTATGCTAAACAAATCAAATGTGAGAATGACTTTCATGACTCATTTGTTTTTTGAACCATGATGTTGGTTGGAACAAGAATGGCTTAAATGTTTTCTGAGGTTAGTTTTAAATTGTGCATAATTGGATTAAAAAATCACAAAATATTGCTTGATTAAATTCATTTCGCTGAAATTTGTAGATCACTAAGTATGTATTCTTTTTGTATGTTTATTGTCTGAGGTGTTGATTATGAAAGGTGCTTATTGACTTTTGAAAATGCCAACTATGTGAAAGCAAGTCAGATAAGACTACAGATTGGTTGTCAAGGCACATTGAAATCTCAATTGGGGCCAGGATATTTTTTCTTATATAGATTGTAGGGACTATCATGGACACGTTCAAACCACAAAAATGAAATATTGTAATAGACATTATCAATATTATTCTTTCTGATATTTTTGAGCAGTTTCTTGCTTAAATGCACAAAATCTTTCAATTCTCTTTCATCTTATTAATGGTGGAAACTAAAGGTATTGAATGATGGGGCCTTATCATCTAAATTTATAATGTAATGAAAATAGTTATTTTGAAAAGTCACATCGTCAGTATTCTTCATTCAAACTAAGTACAGATTCCGCAGTATTATATTCTTAAACAGTAGATGTTTGGATTTTTCATTTGTAACACAGCGAAAGGTGTATTTTGAATTGAATGGTGGGCTTAACTGTTATTTGTAAAGATTGAAGATGTGTCTTTTTTTAAATAACTGAATCGGTTGGGCACTGCAGATAAATTGAGAAATTCACAAGTTGCTTTTTTTATTTAAAGGCTTGAAGAGAGAAATGTAAAATCCACTTGGAATCTGTAGACTTGGAAAAACAAGTTATTTATAGTTCCTAATATTGCTGAAAGATTCCAAGAGTTTGTTAGAGAAAGGTCACAAATTCTCTAACAACTTGAAGGAAGTTAAATTTAGAATACTGATCTTCAAGATTAGATTAGTATCTCATGCTCATGCTGGTAAAAAAAACATTGAAACCTAATTAATGAGTATCTTAATTGTCACATATTGATTGCCACTCAAAAGTGGCTGCCTTGAATGTCGTGAAGAATATAGTTGCATATCCATAGTGTCTACATTGCAGTTGTTAAAAAAAAAAAGAATTACTGAATTTTCCCAAATACAAGTCGACTCTGAATATAAGACAACCTAATTTTGAAGAGACCTGAGAATTTTTAAAATTTTTACTTATTCTTACTTTTTAGTCAAAATAAAATTACAAATTATCTTATAAACTAGAAAATTGCCTTCTTGGTATGAATGTTAAGACTTATTGCTGAACCATTTTCTTAAAATCGTCATCATCATGGTTTTGGTACTACCCTCATCATCTTCACATGCATCAATGTTTCTTTCTTTTCAGCCCTCCTTCCATGCTGCAATATTTTATGAAATTTTAGGCCCCTCTGAACGTTTTGCGCTTTGAATTTGTGTTATATTAAGTCATTCGTTAGACGCCACATACCCTGAGAACATTCCCTGAGTCACCAGATTTTCTGTCAGTCCCACACTTGCTTGTTGATGGTCTGTTTCTTTAACAGTTCAAAACGCAGATTCGCACTCACCGAGCCATTCTGCGTGGCCTTGATGAACCGCATCGTAACAAAATTTTGAAAATATTTTCACGTTTCATTTCATTTGATACAATGCCATTTCTTTGAGATTTTCTCATTATCAACCCACTGAAAAAAGATCAGTCTGAATTACTCTGCAAATTCGCTGCGGATGCCAAGAATATGACCGCGAATATATTACGCGTTTTAGATATGCACGATATTTTTACCGTCTTCGCAGTTTATTGTTATGTGAACATGAACATTTTTCATGAAGGAATGGCAATGCAAAAACTTAAACCTAACTTACTAAGCATAATCTGCGAACATAAGATGACCCCACATTTTTTGACATAGAGGAAAAATCCTTGACTTTTATTTGGGTAAATATGGTAATTCAAAAATTATGTCATTCTACTTATGCTCATGAAATCAGAGAGGAGAGAGTCAGGGAGTTGCAGGAAAGTTGTCCAAAATTGAAAACCAATTTTTCTTTTTATTATGTGTTTTCAGGGTAAACTTGTGTACTGTTTTCTACCTTGAAATGTTTGAAACAAATTTCGAGATAAGAAGTGAACCCTGACTATTTGTCCAAACATTTACATAATATATCAGATTCCAATTGATGAACAATGACAGTATCAGTTGAAGAGTACCAAACTTTTTCCAGTTCAAAATACTATTCCCAACTCATTCAAATATTTTGGAATAGTTCAGAGTTTGTCAATGAGTTCGAGAACAAATTAATTTTCCGAAACTTACAGCAACTGCCATGAGATGCAAAAAATCAGTCATGTTCATGTCATTAAACTCAATGTATAAATTTTGTGTCACTGAAAAATACAGTAAAACTCCTCTTTTACACTTTTCATGGGACCCTAGAGAAAATAGTGTAAATTGCAGGAAATGTAAATAAGAGGAAATTATTTTTTTCTTTGAAATTATGAGTACAGTATAATGTATTTTGATACATACAATCGATAAGGATTATAATATGCTTTAATACGCAGTATTAGATACATAATAAACAATATTACAAGGTCAAATAGAAATGTGACCATAATTGACATCTGAAATCGAAGGCATGATTAACACCAAAGCATAGTGAATTTTAAATGTCGCAACAACACTTCCGTGAGTCCCTGCAATCCACTACTGGTAGCCTTTGACGATGCAACAATGTACTCATTTGTTGGATGAAGGGAGGGAAATGGTACTTCTAGAGTAAGGAAAAAATGTGAAGTTTACATTCTCCCAAACACAATAAAATATTTGTTTTTAGCCACTCATAAAGATTTCCAATTAGTCATTTTTTAATTTGTTAATGTGTGAAATAATAGAAAGAGTGTTCATTGAAAAGAATTTACGCTTAAAAACGTATGGAGACTTCCATACTTTGATGTTTGAACTATTGCAGGATGGGAAAAATTATGTTTATTTCAGAATGAGAAGTGTGAAATTGTGAAGGATGACAAAGAATAAATAAATGATTGTGTGGCTACCTCTCTTAGGCCTGTGTCACATAAGTTTTGCGTTGCAATGATGCGTGTTACCTAACACTGATGACATCAGCTGCATTGATGCCTGTGCTCTCGTCACAAAATGCGTGTCGCATTTAACACCCTTATGTGAAATGGCACAGAGTGCTCTTGGCGACGTGCATTGTATTCACAGCCCATGCAAGGCACTACAACCTAAGTCGAGATAAAGTGCGTTTTCTACCTTTCAACATGTTAAGCCCGCTAGGTGATGCGTGTTGGTAACAACTCACGTCGTGAAGAGCGCTCGTGTGTTGTTTCACATAAGATACAGTGTTAATCTACCACGCCCGTTAAGTGACTCGTATGCGCAGGCATCAACGCAGCTGGAGTCATCCACGTTAGGCGACATGCGTCAACGCAATGATTGTGTGAAATAGACTTTATATTCTTTTTACCAATGCAATGCAATGCAATAATTGTGTGAAATAGACTTTATATTCTTCTACCAATGCATGTTAATAAAGTTACTTAAATACCTCTGTAATGTCGTGAAGTATAGGCCTAGCTGCTCAATAATCATTTTCACTGTATTTAAATCTTCTAGACTTCATGTAACATTCCATAACTCTTTATAATTTGCACCTTCAGAATATTCTTTCTGCTATGGCAATTTTTAACGTGGCAAGGTGTTAGGAATGTACAGTTACAGTGCCTGTTGTGCACAACGCGAAGTGCTTTCCAGACGGTGTTGTGGCAAGCAGACTGTTGTAAATTCCGGGAAAACTGACATTATGCAGTCATAAAAGTGGGGTATTTATAACATGTATATATGAAAACTGATGGGACTGACAAGAAATGTAAATGGCATGTAAACATAAATTATGGGAACGTAAAAGCAGGGTTTTACTGTATTACTTTCATAATTTGTTTCCAAGAGGTTGTGTATTAAAGCTTGACAAGAAATGTGTATTAAAGCTTGTATGGTATGTTCATTCAGGGTGTAAATTCAGATATAAAATATACAAATATGCATAAGATATACAGTATACTTTCCTTTCACTTAGCTGAAGTATGCCCAAATGGGTACCTGCCAATTGCAATATATAATAATAGTCATTGCATGTTTAAAAACATTTTTATAGTAAAATTGAATAATACTCATATATACTCAATATATACTCGGGTAACATCCATGCTCTAATTTTACGGAAAGGAATCTTGAAAAAAAAGAATTTTTTTTCGCTTTTATTGCAAAAAAGTTTCATTTCTTTATTACAATATTAATGGTCAAACATTCCTGTACCTCCAATAAAAGAAATAATTTTATGCTTATTGCATTTTTCTGCATATTCCGCATAATTTTTGGAAAATTAATGAGAAAATGTAATAATTTATTGAAATCAAACTTCTTGAAATTGGTGAATTATGATTTATAGTTATCGTGGTTCATGGAACAGCTCACCAATCACCATAAAGAAGTGAATATTCATTTAACCTTACATGTGTTGCCAATGGATGTAGGTTTTTGCTTGTACCATGTGCGTGACCATAGGTAAGATTTAATTATGTGCGGGGCACAGTCGTCGCACTCAGTGTCTCGGACTTGAATGAAATATAAACTCGTAATAACCATGGTTTTCTTATCTGACAAGAATCGTTTTCCAGTGTAGAGCTTATGCGTGGGCATCACTGCACCGTGTGCTTGCTGGTTGTCGATAAGACCTACCAAAGAAAGATCTCTAATATCATGTAGCAACACCACATGCTTACAGGTATCCCCAATGGATAAAAGTATCTTAACAGTCAGATGAACCAGTTTTCCAGAAATAAATTAAGAAATTTCTTGTCATAAACTTTAATAATTTTTTAACCTAAATATAGAATATTCTTTGTTCAATGAATTTATGTACTTTTTGCTTAAATCTCCTTCCCATTCCCAAGTATTAGGATGTGAACAAATGTCAGCATTCCAAACATGGTTAACTAAGTGAAATTAAAATATAAAATTATTTTCAGGAAATATTTTTCTACTGATGGATCTTTTGTTCACATTTCAAAGAGTCATCATAACACAACACGAGTGAGCCTCTTTTTTGTGTATAAGATCTGAAGTGAGTTCACCACTGAACCAAATTGGAAAAGTAGATTTTCTTTTACGTTTTAATGGAACATAAAGCTCAATGCAAAAGTAAACATAATAGTAAAACTCAAATAATAACTCTACACAAGATAGATCATTTCTATTTAATAGGCAAGAATGTAAGTTTGGTAAATATATAACGATACTATCATAATTGCCAGATTTAAAATCATAATACCAATCATCATACATCATATACTGTTCTTCATCTTTGCCTGCATCTTTGATGCAGAGTGGGGGATGAAGTACGTTAGCAGCCACTACACACTCCATCACAGGAGAGACACTGTGCACATTTCTGTTTGAGAACGTGAGATCTACAAGAATGCTATTGTGATTCTTTAGAGTTAAGTTGAAATAAACTAATATAAGATAAAGACTCGGTAAGAGTAAGAACAGTCTCTCTCATGCAAAGCAGTGTTGTCATTGAAAATGGGGAAAAGATGAATATTCTTCATTTTTCATACTACATTTGATAGATTGAAATCACCAACCATTAACCAATCTATCACAGGTTATTCCAAGTCCAATGTATCAAGAGATTCACAGAATGATTGGTATTTGGAAACCGGCGTTAATGTTGGGAAGTACACAGCGCTAACAATCAAATATTTTTACCAAAAATGCGGACATAAAGTCATTCTATATCCAGCAGAGGTCAACTCATAACTATGAAGATTATTTTTAACCGCAACAATTACAGTGAAACTCCGTTTGTACGTTTCTCACTTATACGTTTTTCACGGTTATACGTTTTTTTTGTTAGGTCCCGAATAAATTCCTATAATTCCCATGCAAAATTATTTCAGATATACGTTTTACGTTTATACGTTTTTCACACTTATACGTTCAAAATAAAATTCCCTTTAAGGCCGTATAACGTTCAAATGATCCCGCAGAGGCGCTGGACGATCTGCGTCGTGCCCGGAATTTTGCTCGAGTCGACACGCTCCAGAGCGCTCCCGCGGAGCTGACTCTTGCCCTCTGAGGCCACTTCCCGTTAATGAAACTCGTAATATAGAAGCTCGACTCGGCCTAGCTGAGGGGTCAAGACCGCGCGAGCCCGCGGGTGGTAGCGAAAGTCGGCTCCCGGCCCACCTCCAGAAGCGGGACTTCCAAAACGAAAACTTTCAGTCGTATGCGCATGGGAGCTCTCTGAGGATCTCAGGAGGCGACAGCTAGCTCCGAGGGAAGGTCAAAGGTGTCCCCAGGAGAGAGTAATGACATAGATGACCAATAAATGAGAATGTTTGTGCATTGACTGTCCGTCTCCAAAGGTGCCTTTGGCTCGCCGTAATAACACGAGTTCCTTTCGGTAGCGGATGGCGCAAGCGGCTAATGAAACCGATCCCTTTCCGCGAGGCGCGGCGCGGCGGGTGTCGCCAGACGGTGGAGCTGTGGCTGTCGTGCGCTTCCTGTCGCCCACGTATTAGATCACCGTGCTTTGATCCGCGTTATCTCAAGTAACATGAAGCTTGAAAGCAAAGCAAGCAGCCGTGGGTCTTCGTCGCCAGTTGTAGCCCACGCAGGTCACGGCCTTCGTTTCCGTAGTGAAACTGAGTCACACAAGTTCAACAGTATCATCCTTTCTGTTCTGCAATCTGCAGTTCTTGGCTGGGATTTGCGAATAGTCTTCGTGTCGCTCAGGTCGCGCCTTCATCTCGCGTTTGTTGTACTGTCGTAGTTCGTCTTCTTTCTTGTTTTGCGTCCGCGATATTACACGAAAATGAGTGGTAGGAAAAGGCAACCCCTTTCAATATCAGAGAAAATAAAAATTTTAAAAGTTGTTAGGGAGAGTGGAAATAAAAAGAAAGTAGAAATTGCTAAAGAACTGGGAATACCGGCATCCACGTTGAATTCCATCATTTCTAAGGGGAAAGAAATCGAGGACTAGGCACGTGTGTTTGGGGTGTCTAGTAGCAAGAGAATGCGAATTCAAGGAGGAAAATATGAAAATTTGGAAGATGCATTGCTACAGTGGTTTCAGCAGCATCGTGCTGAAGGTATACCAATAAGCGGCCCCTTATTGTGCGAGAAAGCGACTGAAATTGGACTGCGGCTTGGTTTAGAAAATTTCCAAGCTTCATCTGACTGGCTTCATAAATTCAAGCTGCGACACGGAATCTGCTGCAAAAGTATGTGCGGCGAAAGCGGAAATGTTGATGCAGATGTCGTGTCGGCATGGAAGTCGGGACCTCTTCAAGAACTGGTGGAGCAGTATGCCCCCAAAGATATTTTTAACGCCGACGAGACGGGGCTTTTCTATTCCCTAATGCCTGAAAAGACGATGGCGTTCAAGGGAGAAAATTGTCACGGGGGTAAGAAGAGCAAAGACCGTGTAACTGTGCTTTTATGTGCTAACAGTGATGGGACAGAAAAATTGCCACCGGTCACGATCGGGAAATTTGCGAAGCCGCGATGCTTCAAACACATTAAAACACTGCCCACCAAATATGAACACAATAAAAATTCGTGGATGACCACGAAAATCTTTGAAGATTGGTTGCGGGCTTTAGATGCCAGAATGGGTATCAGAGGGCGAAAAATACTATTATTTGTAGACAAGTGTCCAGCACATCCACCAGACACCTCATATCTACGGAACATCAAGGTGCAATTTTTCCCCTCGAACTGCACCAGCGAGTTGCAACCCATGGATCTAGGGGTTATCCGAAACTTAAAGTTGCACTACCGAAAAATGTTGGTGCAACAGGCCATCCGCTACATCGACAACGGAAACAGGAGTTCGACCACGGTGTAAGATATATAGGTGTGTTCACTCTCAGTCCCAAGTTGAAGCTAGTGTGAGGCTAGTTCTCGTAGTTCTCGCATATAAGCGCTGCGATCTGTTTGGGTATGACGTATGACAAAATCGGTATTGAGTGAAAATATGATTTGTAAGTAATCATCAGTAATAGGATAAAATTTATTATTATTAAGCAATCTCAACAGAATGTGCAAAATTATTATTGCAAATGACTATTTCTTATTATAAAATTATTAATTATATGGAAATTGTCTTCACAAATGATCCAGTACACTGCAATTAAGTACAATCCTATTGATTGATTGCTGACATTATGGGTTGCAAAGCAACGTGACCGTCACTTGATTAATAGTAAATCACAGTTGAAGTGTTTTTCGTAAAAGTAATCCCTATTTATTATTATTATTATTATATTTTTTTTTCTCTTTAGAATAACCTCACCTCCTGATTTAAAATGCAAATCTTCAATCGGTGGTAAAAAAAAAAAAAGTAACACCTCCGACGCACATTGTAATACGTCTAAATAGGCTTTAATACATTTACGTTAGCGTTTCTCCGATTGACAGAAATACTACGCTGGAAACGTGAGCGACACCATGCCGGCCATCACCTGGCCTTGTTATACCCAAACCGATCGTGCGCACCGTACGGACGAGTTAGGAACTAGCCTCAAACTGGCTTCAGAAAATCTGCCCAAAAGGCGGCTAGTTGACACACCTATATATATCTTACACCGTGAGTTCGACTAAAATAAATGTATTACAGGTAAAATTTTTAGTTTTATGGTCAGTGAGGTAGAATTTTTAGTTTTTATAATCAGGAACACTCCTTTTTTTCTCATAGGCTATGCATTTTATCTCCTCGTCATGGCAGAAAGTTGAAGAATCTACCATCAGGAACTGTTTCCGGAAAGCTGGATTTGGCAGCCCCAAAGATGATGTAGAAATGGAGTTAGCTTTGGGAGATTTACCCATCAATCAAGCGGACTTCACAGAATTTGTGGATGTAGATAAAGATGTGGTTACATCTGAACTAAGGTCCATTGAGGACATTGTGAGTGAAATCAACGAAGAGATTGATGAAGACAGTGATGATGAAGTGGATGATAGTGAAATAAATGTAGTAGGTTTCAGTGAAGCCGTTGCAGCATTAGAAACTGTTAAAAAGTTTGTTATGCAACACAGTGTCGCAGATGAGGTGATGGGACAGCTATCACGTTTGGAGGGGGAAGTGTATACCTAGGGGGCTTATAATGTTAAACAGACCAAGATAACAGACTTTTTTCATAAGTAATCATTTAAACTACATATTAAAATCTTCTTTTTTGGTAGTAAGTTTTCTAATAAAACAGTAGAGTAAAAATAGAGATTTTTTTTGCTCATAAAATTCAATTTCAGTTATGTGTTTTTCTCACTTATACATTTTTTTTCTTCGGTCCCCTGAAAAACGTATAAGTGAAGTTTTACTGTACTTCACCACCCCTAGAAAACTTGCTATTTTCCTGATTTCTATCATTTCTAAAAATAACAAAATTATCCTACATAAATTCATAACTAAAAATTTTTGCCAGGTTTCGGTGAAAACTACAATGTCATGCTCATTTAAAACATAAGCAAATTTTTCAATATTTTTTATCTTTGTGCATAGCCCTCTAGCTCGCTGAGACTCGGTCTTGTCATCAGCCATTTTCACTGGCAAAATTTCATCTCTTTGCTTTTCGTCTTTGAACAATTTCAGCACAATATCCGCATTACTAAGAGACACTTTAATTGGATGAGTTTAATCTTCCAGGAATTTACCCAATCTACTGTGATTAATAACCAACTTCCAATTAAATGCATTGAAGCCTCGAAGAATCTTGAAAATCGAATCCAATTCCTCCTGTTTTCGCAAGGTATCATTGTGTTGAGTCGATATCGTCTAATTAAACACCAGCAGATTGCTCTCACGCTGCAAACGATTGATATCTTACACAATGATATTTTATAACGTTCTTCAGAAACACTTTGCTTTTCACGCCTATCCACTCTGCTCACAAGATCGTCCACTACTACTGTCAATTTGGTGAATTTGGACATCATTTTAGCCCAAATCTTAACGCTTTGCTGGCAGTCATGACAGTGAAAAAGAAGTTCTCTGTTTTTCTTGAGCTCTAGCACTAACCTCCGTAGGTGACAAACCAGCACATTTAACAAATAATATTGTGTGTTTGTTACAAATCGGAGTATATTTTGGTAAATGTTCTGAATTGGTTGGTTGAGTAATTTTCCAGGACCAAGTCCACGGGTTTCGTTTTGAGTGTTTGTTGAGTTAGTTTGTCGCCATTGATAAGTCAGTCGCAGTTGATAAGGTTGTCACAGGCTTTTCAGCGCCCCAAGAAGGGGCTCAAATGTGACTTGTGCACCTCTGATTTAAAGTGTTCTACCATTTCGATTCTTTCATTGTTTATTTTTAGATGTTTGTGTGAGTGTTTAATGTTAGTTAATATTTTTGTTTTTTCAAAGGATATTTTGAGATTTTAGCTGCTTGTTGTAATTCTTGGATTTGTCTTTCTGCTTCAGACCAGTCTTAGGCTATAAGAGCCGTATCATCTGCAACGTCTAGGCAGTTTAATCCTTTAGTTCCAATTTTAATTTTATTATTTTTATTCCATTCCCTAAATACTATTTCTAGCGTGCAATTAAAGGGTAATGGAGACAAACTGTCGCCTTGCCTGTTTTTATTAAAAATGGTTTCAATAACTCTCTCATAAATTTGACTTTAGCATATGTTTCTGAATGAGTGGTTTTGATTAGAGTTGTAGTTTTATTGTCCAGGTCAAACTTTTAGTATTTATATTATTGATGTTCTATGAATGAAATCATATTCTTTTTGAAAATCAGTGAATGTTATTACATAGGTTTTATTACCCAATGTACAATAATTCATAACATTTTTAAGATTAAATATTTGTTCTGCACATGATCGATTTTTTCTAAACCCACCTTGATATTTTCGAAGTTGAGAGTTCAGAAGTGGTTCTGCTCAGTTCAATAAAGTTTTTGATAATTAGGGAACGGATTTCCATGTTCCATTTCCATGTTTTTACACAAACTAGCTATCAGCATTCAATTATATTTTTTAGAGTTTACAAGACATTTTGAATGAATTCGAACAATTTTTATTTTACATATTTTGGTATAATTATATATTTTACATATTTTACCTATTACGACACATTTTGCTACATTTTAATACGTTTATACGTCGAAACGGAACTTTTCATATGCGTTTGCCATATCTGTTGCGAAATCATCTTTCTTATAAATCAAATGTAATGCTGCTGCACTTCTATGTTCACCATATCTTCGCCATGAATTGTCAAACTTACCTCCCCACCCCCTTACTGCTTACTTGTAGTAAAGGATGGTGGATTTTTGTGAATAAACGTAGTTGTAATTTCAACTACGTTCTTGTTTATGTTTCAAACAACACATTCGTTACTCAATCGAAAACAAATTTTTTTTACAGTAAATTGTCTTATCGCGTTGTTTGATTTGCAGGGATGGGTATATACCCTTGAACCCTCTCCCCTGGGATTCATCACTCGCTACACGGTATAACTAATCACTTGTACACCGGCTCCTCGTAAATATTGTAATATATACTTTAACGCCACCAGCTACCGTGGCAGTCGTCGGAAAGAATGCTCTTTCGAGCTTTGAATATCTCTGGGGGGGCAGGATCTTTGGGGTGTGAGAAAGACATACATCGAGAAACAGAATTAGGTAAAAACAGTAATATATTCTTTGAAAGTATTGCACTAATTAAACCCTTTACACTCACAGAAAAGAGAACAAAAATACCAAATTGTTAACAGCGCGCTAGGTCGCATGCAAATCCACTAGTGGTAATATCTCTTAGAAAAATTGCAAAAAAAAAAAAAAAATGTTTGCTTAATGATTTCACTCTTCATCCAACTTGCGATCATTTGCCTTATAACACCCGTGCACGGAGTTCTTGTTTGACCAATATCAATTAATGAAATTTAACTTTTCTACACTTCCTGGATTGATTTAAAAGTACATATTATCACAGGTCTTACTGCTATTCACATAGAAAATTTTCCTCGTCAATAATTACATACACAAAATGAGGAACACAAATTAACTATCTTTTCTACAGCTTCTGAATGAAATGTACCTCCGGCGTACGAGGTTATATCAAATACTTCGCCGTTACTCAGTTTTAAGGCGAACATGCAAGATTTAGTATTCTGGTTTCTTGCGCTAACACTACCTTTCTAGTTCGTGTCTCCCCACTTCAGTTTTATGCACATTTGGATTACCTTCACAGCTGCCCCAAGCCCCTGGCTTACGGACCGCGCCGCTGCGTCGTCAGCAGGCGCGGCTCGTCATTAAAGGTTGTAAGGCGGAGCCTTTCCTGTAGAAATCCCCGCCCAAAAGAAATTTAAAAATATATTTATAAATGTATTTATTTATTAATAATGGCTTTCTGAGTTACATTACGCAACAGTCGTAACAAAATTTTGGTTTGTGTGTTCGATAACGGTCGTCCGTAAGGCATTTGAAACTGCTGACAGGGAAAAGAAAAGCGGCTCCCACTTCATTCCGCCATAAGGCCTGTGTAAAACGAGCAGGCGTGACGTCACGCACTCACTGCACAGGCTTACCGGTGGACGAAGGCGGCGGCCAGGCAGCCTTCAGGGGTGGGGCGTAGGGTCTGAAGAATGGCGTGCTCACCAGATAGCATTACCATGCAACTCAGCGAGTAGCATTGAGCATCAATTAATTTTCCCATTTTGCGATAGGAGCGCTACTCCCTTATGCCTGAATCGGAAGCGATTATGTATAGAAATAGAATGCATACAATGCAATGCGAAATAATGCAGTGCATTTGCAGCCTTCCCTATTTAGAAAAACACGAGCCGCGACTGGTCGTCAGCGACCCTGACCTAAATCCAGCCGTGCCGCCGCTTGCGTTCCTGCCACGTAGCCCGCTTCGGTGCCGCTCCGAAGGCCACCCGGTCTTCTTTACGCCCGCCACCAGATCCAGGGACCAGTCTTCCTTGCGCCCGCCACCAGATCCACGGACCAGTCTTCTTAACGCCCGCCACCAGATCCACGTCTCGTCTTAATTTCGCCCGCCTATCTTGCGACACGCGTACGCGTATTGCCCAGTCTCTCTGCGTGTGCTAGCTGGCGTGTCGTTTCACTAATCTGTATATATAAAAGAAAGTCGTGTTAATTACACTATTTATAACTCAAGAACGGCTGTACAGATTTGGCTGAAAATTGGTGAGCAGGAAGCTTAGAGCCAGGAGACTGACATAGGATACTGTTTATCCCGTTCGACAGCGTTCCTGTGTGAGAACGCACGTTTTCGCGTGATTTCGCATGTTTTCGCGTGAAGGTACTTAACTGAAGAGTGCAACATATGCACCAAAATACAGGAACAATAATGAATGATTAATCTACTTAATTTTTTTATTTTTATTTTCTAATAAACAATTTAAGTAAATAAATTCCAAAATCTGCTTATTTATTGCCTTTAACAGCCGGTCCCTATGATTACAGCTTTGTATCTCTCTCTTAAACAAAAATCATTTCAAAAAACGCTCTGCTACGTAGTAGACTTTTTAATTATCTATTTAATATCAGAGCGTTTTTTAAAAATTCTTCTTTGTTTGAGAGAAAAACACAAATCTGCAAATGCTTTATTATCACGAGTGCAACAAGGATAGTACAGTTTCTCACAGTGAGTGCGACGCGAGAAAAAGATGGGACCGGCTGTTAAGGCGGAACAGAGTTCGCCGGGTCAGCTAGTGCTTTATAAAACTCGCACAGTTCCGCAGTCGCCGCCACTATTCTGCTCCGTCCTAAATTTTCACAGTTCTTACAACCGTCTCATACAGTGTTCTACTTAAATCACGTAGCCTCGTTACTATATCACTTCTCCCACTTCCTAACGCCTCAATAACTACTATGGCTTCTCTCCAACAACTACCCCGCTATCTTACTCGACCTCTCACCTCGGTGTCTCACACAAGAAGGGCCTTTTTTCTCTGCTCCGCCGTTTAAATGGTGACGTGACGTCACGGTGCACCCCGCCGCGCTGCCCATAATGCGGAAGTACACCGCCGCGCCGCCGCGCTTCAGGCCGCAACTAATAGGTAGCGCCTTTTGCGATCTGTAATCGGCTTTCTGGCATTCCTTCGATCTTCACATCTCCGCCGATGCTGCGTGGGCGTTGTGGGGTTTGTGGCGATGCCTCAAACGTCACAATACTATGAACGTATTTTATATTTCGAATAAAATTTTTATGTGGTGAAGTTTTGAGTACAATTACTTCCTAGAGATGGAACCTACTTTCAGCAACTCCGAATCCTTGTTAAGGACTGATAGGCGACGTTTTATGGTCGGAAAATGCTTGTAGAGAACAATTTTAAACAATAATGAATTTTAATTTTACATATTGAAACAAAATGTCTAATTTAGTTTTTACATTTAATATTTCCTTTGCCCTTCTAATATTATTAAATATAAATTCAACGTAACCCGTTCCAAATTTATATAAGAATATGGGCGCCAGGAAAATATTACGTTAATTCTACGAAGGTTATTCAATAATTAAAGAGACAAATTGATGTAGAAACAAAAGTGTGTATTTTTACAAAACGATACTTTTACTACTTCTCAACATAATCCCCACCAATATTAATACACTTGTCCCAACGATGAACTAGCTTTTTTATACCAGTTGCAAAGTCTTTGTCTTGTTGTTTGAGCCACTTTCCCACAAATTCCTTGACCTCCTCGTTGTTGCTGAACTTTTTCCTTCTCAATGCCTCTTTGAGTGGACCAAACAAATGAAAATCCGAGGGAGCCAAATCTGGACTGTACGGAGGATGAGGTAGTATCTCCCAACCCATTTTTCGAATGGTTTCTTGGGTCAGCTGGGCGGTATGAGGGCGAGCATTGTCGTGTAGCAATTTCACGCCTTTTCTTTGAGATCCACGACGTTTTTCTCTCATTGCTGGCTTTACTTTGTTCATCAGCATATCTGAGTAGTAGGTACTGTTTATTGTACGCTGATCTTCCAAATAATCACAAAAGATGACACCCTGGGCATCCCAAAAGACGGTCAACATGACTTTTCCCGCTGATGCTTGCGTAGCCAATCCCTAAATTACAAATTCAACTAGCCGCACCCCAGACTGTCATTGCTTTCTAGGCCAATCCCCAAACAGTTTACTTTATCAACTAGCCGCGCCCCGTGGTTCAAAGCAATGAAGTTTGATCTTGACGACAATTCGTCTACCGTTGCTAGGCCGCCATATTTACATGTTACAATTCACTGTTTAAAATAAATATCACGCAATACAATGTCCCACATATTGGTATGTCACAATATTTTCCATGTTTTCTTACGTGTTTTGGAGAAAACAAGCACATATATGTACAGATTTTGCGTATTTTATTTCAATGCAATCCGTTCCCTATTGATAATATTTTATAGGTTTCGTCCAGTAGTGAAATTCCTCTATAATTAGTTGGATCTTTCTTTGAGCCAAATTTATGTAGTGGATGTATGTCTTTCTTCAGTAGTTGAGGCTAGATCTGTAGGTAGCAAGACTGTCGCTGTTTGTGTGCTTGCAAACCCCTTATGTAGTCTGCACGAGTTGCCTATGTGTTCGGTTGGTATGTCTAAGACCCTCCCGATTGCAGCTACTACGTCATTTGCTGAAACAGTCTCGTCAATATTTCTAATTTCTACTAGGGTTTTTGGTGTGAGTGTGCTAACTATAGCCTGGTTCGGGGTTTTATTTATTGGCCTGTTTTGTTCGGCTTTCACTTTCTCTTTTCTTCTTTTGCTCCGGTGGTTTCATCCATTCTTCTCCATCGTCTCTATCCACCCCCTCTTCCTGGTCTTCTGTGGCGTCATAAGTGACTTCTGTTGACTCTGCCACAGCCTTCTGTTTTTCTTTCTTTCCTCTTCTAACGTCTTCAGGTGGACTTGCTGCCTCTTTTTCCTTTGTGCCAGTGGTGCGTACTGTCTTTTTTCTATGCTATTGACAGCTCGTTTTGCAAGGGATTGCATAGTCTTTTGGAACTTTATCTTCTCTTCTAGGGCATTTTGCCATCTGTATCTTAACGCGCCGGTGTTAGCCCGGGCTTCAGACATAGCTTCCTTTACGTTCGCCGGGTTATTTTTTAGTATATACGCCTCCATCGTTTTGTTTTCATTTAGGCTATCAATGATTGTTATCTGTTCTTCCAGTTGTTGTATGGTCTTCCATTTATTCATCAGAACACTCGCTGAAGTCATCTCTTCAGCGGGCCCTTTTCGTGTCTCATGTCCTAGGCTCTCCCTCGCCGCGCCATCTCGTTCCGCAGTCGTGCTTGCATTTCGCTCCCGCTGGTCGGTTAGTGTTGCGCACCCTGCCGGCCCCAGGTAGACATCACTCGGAAGCGCGTCTGAGGTTCCCGCCAGCGGTACACATTCCGCACCACCAGGTGGCGCCGTAGGTCGGGCTATGGAGTTCCCTTTTGCCCTGTAGGTATCCCTGTAGTCTGGGGTACTTGGAGGAATCTCTGAAGTGTCCTTGTCCCGGCAAAGGGGTTGAATGCAGCCGGTCTATCTCCTTGGTGGATGCGAAGGTGTCTTATGCTTGGGTGTCCATCACTTGTAGTATGATCTGACCCGCGTACCAAGTGGTCAGTACCCGGGGCATTGCAGTCATTTGTTGACGTCGATCGGTGGCCTGCTCGCGCACCCCTGACCGCCGGCACTGGGGATCCTTGCCCCTGCACCGTAAGCTTCGATCCTATGGGACCTTCCATCCGACGAAATTTTTTCAGGGCCGCCTGCCCGTAACATTTTATACCTACTGCCAGGTTAGAAAATATAAGAAACCGAAAAGAGTATTGGAGAGTAGGGAAGTAAGAAACTGAAGAGTAAGCACAGAAACAGACTAGAGAAGTAAGAGAAACGAATGACCCCGTAGCCTTCGAGACCTAATAGCGTCGGGGTTGAGAGTGATCAAGATAGGATTGTTGAAAGAAGTGGGCACAAGTGGAAGCAGTGCCGTGCTAGGGGCCCTCCTCCTTTGCCCGGGCTTGGGTCCGGCAGTATTCGCTACCTTAACATGCAACAGCCACAGGCGGAGCAATAATAATAATAATAATAATAATAATAATAATAATAATAATAATAATAATAATAATAATAATAGTTATTATTACATTTTGTTTTTTGAGGGAAGAATGCATTATGCACCGTCAGGGATTAAGCTGGAATTTATCCCTGGTGTGTGAGACCCCCACCCACTAAAAAACCCTCTCTTATGCGGGAGCTATCGCGAGACATTGCTTCTCTGCAATCCTAATGTTATTCACCTCCACCCATACGAATCCCAACTTCGTCCGCTTGAATTCTTGAACACGAAGCTTTTTGTTGAGGATTATTATGCCTGCTCTCCTTGAGTCCTGATAGTAGCTGCGTCACATTTATCAAATTGTTCGCTGTCAACAGGTCCGCCCTTCTTTGAGCTACGACCTGAGTTCGATCCTATGGGACCTTTCCTATGGGAAATTACCCCGCTGCACACGTCCCTCGCGTTCACGAAGCGCGGTGGTCCGTGTATGCGACGGGGCGCATACACCCCCCTCATCACCCCCCTCTCAGTGTAGAATTTATAAAACGAAATTCTACACCCTGTATTTCACACTTAATCTTCATTAGACTAAACACAATTCGATGTAACCAGAATCTTCCTTTAGAGCATCGGGCATCGGGTAGTTTCTTTGACGGAATGGCGTGTAATCCGTCAGTTGAATCCGAAATACATAGTCTTTCACTGGTTCCTTACTTTTTTCAAATACCCTTTTGTTTTCCAAAAGCAGCTCTTTCAGTTTTTTTTCTTTTCATCTTCACTTAATATTTCAATTCCCCTTATTTGTTCAATCAATGTCTCTTCGATAGAGATTTCGGTTTTTACGCCCATACGAAGCTCATCCTCATCCGCCGTACACCCTGAATTAACCTCTACAACCTGGCGTCCCAGTTTCACTTGCCCCTTCTCCAAGTCCACAGTCGCTTTATACTCAACTAGGAAATCAACCCCCAAAATCATCGCATACATCAAATTTCTCACAACCAGTGCCACTACCTGATACACCATGTGTTCGATTACCACATCAAGCATAACCTGCTTCGTGATTGGGCTCGACCTTCTCTGCGTCGCCCCTACCACATACGACCGGTTAATCGGTAAACATGCGATCGGCTTCCCCGTAGCCACTAGTTCCTCATAATACTTCTCAATGATAGCAGTCGTGGTACACCCCGTGTCCACTAGCGCTTCAGTTTTTCTACCCAAACAACTCACTCCAATTACCGGGCATTTCCTGTTGATTTTTTCGACATCTCGCCGTTCCCAAGGTTGGCCTTCACTAGACACCGTGCGGATTGTTAAAATCGGGACCACATTGAAGTAGGATTCACTTCCATCTTTGTCCGCGATGGGGTCACCCGTCAGCGCGAACATCATGCGTTTAAATCACTTCCACTAGTTTCTCCGTCAAAATATTCTTCCTTCCTGCTTCTTTCACCACTTGCTCCTCCTTCAAAACATTCATTTCTCTTTCTTTCACCACTTGCTCCTCCTTCAAGCTGTCGTTTGTCCGGCCCTCTCTTTCCGCCATCGCATTTCGTTCCTCCCGTTCGTTTGTCCTTTTTCTCTTCTCCTTTCCGACCTCCTTGGCTCTGCCAATCATCATCACTTCTTCCGCCACGTCGCGTCGTCACTCTCATTACATTGACTCGATTATCACTCTTGTTTTTCGATAAGCCCGCGAACGTCATGTCATAACCACCTAGGACATTTTGGAATTTGTCGATGTCCGTAATATCCCCGCTTCTCGACATGTTTTGTATCGCCACGGGGAATTGACGTGTTAAAATACAGATTATCTCTTGATCTGTCACAGCAGGTGATAATGATTTGAAGTCCATAATCTTTCTTGTTGCATAATTTCTCATACTTCCTGCAGCTGACGAATAGAATCCGTTCATTAGTGTCAGCTTGAAATTTGTGTTTCTTCGTTCCAATATCGGTCAAAGAACTTTTTCTTAAATTCATAGATTGAGGTCGGGAAAGTTGACAACGTGTTCGCCCATGTCCTTGCATCACCTTCTAGCGTTAGATACAGTAATTGAACATTCTGCATATCCGACAGGTTCATAACCGCGAGATACCTTTCCACTGCTCGAAAAAAAGAATGAGGATTTTCCCGTACATTTCCCGAAAATTTTAACGACGGTGGTATCGACATATGCGATAGTCCAGCCCCTGACCCTGGCAGAAACTTCGCTCCTTTTAAATTTTCGACATCTTGGTTTAAGGTAACTAGCTTCTGCTCGCACGATTTAATCTCATTCCGTACTTCTTTAATTCTAACCTCTTGTTCCATTCGCTGAACATTGCCCTGCTCCACGAACTGTCGCCTTAATTTATGCTCCGACTGATCGATCTTGTCGTTCAATCTTGCCTCTTGTGTAACAAATCCTTCGGCTATCACAATATTCTGTGCCGTTATCTTCTCATTTAGGGTCTCGTACTGTTTCATAGACTCTTCTCTTAATTTGGTGAACTGTTCACTAATCTTAGTTGTGAGAATTTGCTCCATTTCAGCGAACATAATTCGATTTTTTTCCTCTGTGGTTTTTAGGAAATTTCCCATTACCTTTTCCATCATGCAAAATAAGTTTTCCCTCTCCGTCGCTGCTAGTTCATTTTTATCTCCCTCCTTTTCTACTATTTCTGGCACCGTCCCACTCGAAGTTCCTGCTCCTACATCCCCATCTTCACTACCATCACCCTCTACTGACAACCTCCTCTGTCCCATGAATCTATCTCTCCTCTCCATGGTGGTTAGTTAGATGCGAGCGACTAATTCAATATCCAACACCCTTTCCAAAATTTCAAAGTGCTAAATACGCACTTCCCCATGCCAATTTCCTATAGAATACCCCTTTCAGTCCCCTGTTCGGGCGCCAGCTCTCTTGTGACGCAACGCTTTATCAAACGGACGGCGGCGGCGTGGGTAGGGGCCGTCCGCGGTTGGTCATCGAGATGCAATAATAATAATAATAATAATAATAATAATAATATTGATAATTTAAATTTCCTTAATAGGAAATCGAGGACTATAGGAGGGTTCTTGCCTGCGTTGTTCCACACCTTTCCCACGAAAAAGAAAAGAATATTACACATCTCTCACAAAATATACTCACAGAAAGTCACTCGCCACTTGAAAATGTCAGAGCCGACCTCTCTAATGCTCCCCACAATTCTAAATTTTGATATCGCATACCAGCTTGAGGAGAGATTGATTCTCTAACCTCACACGTTTACGTTTCCGTCCCCTTTATCCTAACGTGCCTCTAACACTACGTCACATCATCTCGTGAAACAAATACTCCACAACCCACTCAATTACATTTTTCCATTTACCTCCTGTTTTGTGGTAGAGAGCTACATACCACTCATCACCAGCACAGTCCTGCTTCACACACCCGTCTCTCGGCACTTCAACATCCTCTCTCCTCCTAGCTCCCACATCAAAAAAAAGGGCTGGGTTGTCGGAGCGCTTCCAGATTTCGTCAGTCCCACTACATCAGCGAACTCTATCGCTAGCCTCGAGGTTTCGCCACGCCGGCTCGGAGCGCGCATTTTAAATTACCCCGCTGCACACGTCCCTCGCGTTCACGAAGCGCGGTGGTCCGTGTATGCGACGGGGCGTTACAATATATATATATATATATATATATATATATATATATATATATATATATATATATATATATAATGTGCACATGAAAAGTGAAACCTTAAAAATCTAAATATGTATAGAAAATTGTATACATTTCGCAGTAGCAATGCCATAATTATACAAATAGCCTTTCATAGTCACGAAGTCAACCACTGGAGAAAATTACTCTTTGGATTAAAAATTAACAGCTCCACAGACGAAACTGTTATCCTCCAAAATGCCATTTTCGTCTGATTCTTATGCATTACAAATTTTAGATAATTTTCTTGTCCACAAACATTATGTAAAATACAAAAATCAGAATATGTAACACACTATCACCTTCAATATACTACTATTAGTACATATTACCTGTATGCAAGTGAAACTCATCATGCCCGTTTTGGATGTTTATCTCCATTACTAATTCACTTTTTGTCAATTCTTTTGATTAGTAACATCATTGGAGACCACGAATTTGGATGTACTAAATTATTGTGAAAATGTAAGCAAAAAACACCAAACAAACCAAAGGTTTAAATATGAATTATTCATCTTCAAACAAGCCTTTTCTTTCTTTCTTTGTAAAAGCAAAATTGGATATTAAAGCATATTACAAGAAACAAATGTAATCTCCTATTTGGCAAAAGGCAATGAGTTAAAAAAACAAAAATTTAACTGAATCTATTTCAACTTGATTTATTTCAGAACACAGTTTTTGCTAGTAGGTTTCACTTGTATTCACGTATTTCAGAATAGATTGATGTCCAAAAGCACAGCAAGTTACGAGATGGACAGGAGATGAAACCCCAAAGATAGATCATATACCCAGATTTACTTAATATTTGTAATAGGTATTGAATAAGTCTTCAATTAAAAAAAAAAAGATTTTCATTTTTGTCTATTCAGTCATGAGAGCAATTTTTTGATACACATTGATGCCAAACTAAATTGAGGAACCTTATCAGCAATTAACTCATACAAAAGATTCCCATTTCTCAAACATTGGCTAACTTGTTCTTGTGAAATGATACTCCCTATTATTCTTGTCATTCCCCCAAATGGACAATGTTCGCACATGAATGTAATTATGTAGATAAAATGCGAGGAAAGTCCACTTTCAAACTTCCTTTTCAAAACACATTTATAAGCATAACTTTGTGACAATTTGACCCGTTGCATGCTTTAAGAATATAATGAAAGAAAACACAGGCTCTATGAAATTCAGAATTTATGGCATGTCGATTTATATCCATGACTTAATTCACACGCATATTTATTCTCATCTTTTTCACATGATTTGTGTCAATTCTTATAACATTCCTTTTAGTGACAGTATTGGAACAATGTAAATCATTCTTGAAAACTGCCCCTAGCCTCCAATTACATGCACTGAACTCTCACTTTGACACTCCCACAACAGCTCACACTCCAGCCCAATTGGTTGGTCGAAGAATACATTGCTGTCAGCAAATTTTACTGAGGACCGCACTCCACACAGTTGTTTTGCAGTCAATATTTCGGGCAAGTTGTGGTCTATGCACACCGTGTTAATGTCCTCCGTGGACAAGAAGCCATTGTTCAGTCCTAATTGCCATCAGCCATTTCATAAACCTACAATACAATTTGAAATATATAACTTGCTAAGTAAAATATTAAATTTAATGTTATTGCAAACAAAACTAATATGACCATAGAAAAAATTAGGGGAATAATATTTCAGTAATTGTAGCAATATTATTATAATAATTTGAAACCATTCTTAACGAATCTTGCAAAATATTAATATTACTTTGTGGTTTCTCGTGGAATACTATACGTGGAATATATCAACGCCAAAAATTCGTCATTTTCCTTCAAAATCTGGTCGAAAATTTGGAATACAAACACGCTGAAAGTGGAACCGTTGTGTTACCGAGACGGTTATTCAACGAATTCAAAATTCGGAGCCGCGTGGGGGGCAGGTTTCGAGAATTCGCGCGGAACTGTCGACAGATGGCAGCACATATGGACGGCAGACTTCGTTTTTTATTAGTTTGCAAAAATCGCTATATAGCGCTGCATTAGGGGATGGCAGTTAAGGTCGGGCCTACCCATAATTGTCTCTGTTCCCCCACAATGCATCTGCGCGTACATACCTCTCTGACCCCCCACCACTCCGCTGAAATAAGGAAGTGACGGATCTCTGGGTGCGAGCCTCACACTACCTAAGGAAAAGGCTAGTCGGCTCCCTAGGTGTCTGGTAGATATTTTTCACACCACCTCCAGGCCTCAAAAAGTTATAATTATAATATTATTTTTAAAATGATAATTATAATTTTATTTATAATTATTATTTTTGCTGATGAGAGCGAAATGCGTTACGCGGGTTATGTGGGATCCAGTATGGCATACCTGTTATGTACGTGAAAAGACACAAGTCAACAATAACAATTTATTGGTTCAACTTTTACACGCGTGATCCAGTTTACAAGTATCCAAAAGCGTAGTCCGTAGTACAAAGCTGTGGTGTCCCAAAATCCAGTAGATGTCCCAAAATCCGTGCACTGTCGTCCAAAAATAGCCGGAGAGAGAAAACCAAATAACGTTGCAGAGTTCCCACTAGATTCACAGTCACTACTTCACTTCAGGATCGCACTTCACTACTGAGTGCCCCTCCGGCCGGTGCGGCCCGTTAAGAAGCGCTCAGCGTCGCAGATTCGCCTCGGACCTGCAGATCCGCTCGCCGGCCGCTCACTTCTCATTGGGCGGTCTTCGCGCCGGTTCGTGGCTCTGCTGCCTTCCGTAGCCGGCGTCCCGCGCTGCCGAATTGGCGCGCGATATGACTTCTCGTATATCGCCGCAACAATACCAACTAAAACCTAACCTCGTTTCTCTTGGGCCGTGGCATCTTCTGCGTGGGACCGTCGTTGAGACATTACTTCACGCAGATTGGCTGGGAGCATGAGCTCTCCTCTTCAGGTGGTCGCTATGGTGTTTTAGCTCTCTCTGCTTTTAATGATAGATTTCTGGTTAAGTACACGAGTCACGAAGTCTCGTACTGTCTTCCAGTTGTCTCTGGATTGCAGCATAGTTTGGACTGTGTTTTCAGGCGTTAATTCCCGTCGCAGTTTGCTGTAGCATTTTCTTTCTTCCTCCCAAGCTTTGCAACTATATATGGTGTGTATAGCGTCGTCGTCTTTTCGTGGCATAGTGCGCATATCGGGCTTTCAGCGATTTTAAATCTGTATAGATATGCTTGGAAGTTCCCATGCCCTAAGAAGGCTTGCGTCAAGTAGAAGTCCATTTTGCTATGGTTTCTGCTGATCCAATCCTTGATGTTAGGGTCGAGGCTGTGTGTCCATCTTCTTTTGTTCTCCAGGTTCCATCGGCTTTGCCGCTGGTGTGGAAGATGGTTTCTCAACTCCGCTTTGATATTGTCTAATTGCCTTTTGGGCAGAGTTTATTTATCTACTGTCACCCTCAGGTACATTGGGTGGTGTGAATAAAAAGTAAGCAAAGGCTTTGACTGGAAATGTTAAGCAAAAGCTTTGTCTAAGGGCCAGTTGTACGAACACAGAATAAACTCTGGATAAATTTTATCACGCTGTTAGCGTTTAAATCTGTTGTACGAACACGGGATACGGGTTAACCAGGGGTTAACTGAGGGATAACAAGGTGTTAAGTTACCCCGTGATCTCGCACGCAGTTAACAGTGTGTTAACCTGTACACCTCATTTTGCCGGCAAAATCTGTATTTTGTCCTTCTGTCCTTCCTTCTTTGCTCCTCTTCATGCTCGTTTAGCAACAAAACTTTAGTCTGCTCAATTAGGTCCGTTTTAGCTTTGAGCCAAGACTCCATTCTTCTTCCTCTTGCAGATAGTGGTGTTTCAGTATTTTTCACCTCTGGAGTTCTTCTGTGTTTGCCATATTTAGCATTTATTACAGACTGACTTACCTCCTGCTCGGATCCATCACTTGTCTGACAGATCCTCTGCAGTTACATTATTCACTTGTAAAGCAGGATGCTTGCGTTTCCTCGGCATTTGAGGAGTGTATTTTCCCCAACTAGAAAATACACTCAATTCATTCTCGTCTTGTGTGCTTGGACCCGGCACGAGACTTGGATGGGCCTCTGCACTTGGTCTGACCACTGCAGTTGGTTCAGCTACTGCACATGAACTGGCTACTGCACTTGGTTTGGCCCCTGCACTTGGACCAGCCACAACACTTACGTCTTGAAGAATATCAGGGTCGATGTCTTGAAATTCAATAGCAATAGGCTGAGAATTCAGTAATTCATCAGCCAATGTTCTGTCCGAATCAAAATTGCTATCAAGCCCTTCGGCAGACAATTTGATTAAGCTTAACACTTTTTCATGCAAAATGCTATGCTTCTCAGTTGCCGGCCCCCCACCAGTTTGCAATCTTTCTTGCCTCAACCGAGCAGCATACTTCCTTGTTTCTTTTTTGGGAGAAACATACTTTGATTTCAACTGCCCGGGAGCCCTCGGAACAGTTGTTTCTGAATTGAATTTCAATGCAATGGTTTTCCATGCTTTGTCCTGCAAAATATAAAATTGTAATGTATATTATGACTATGCGTAAAATTCAAAATAAAATACAAATGTAAAATTTCACCGTTTCGCCAATATAGGTATATCAATAATCTTATTTTAATATATCAATAATAATTTACTAATCTTACCTTCTCGCTTGACGTTGCGGCATCGGTGATTTTTAATTTTCAATCACGTGTCGAAACGTGTACACTAAGTCCGCAAGTCTCATCGTATCTTCCCAGGTGTAAGTTTGAGTTCGAATTCGTTTAGAATCGCTCATTCTCAAAATAATGAAATAATGATGATTAATAACAATCTTCTATACTAATATATAAAGACAGAAGTGCGTTGTCTTCCAGCGCGGTAATCTCTGAATCTACTGAACCAATGCCGATGAAACTTTTGTGCTAGCATCCTTTAAAGGCCTGGAGTACTAGAGGCTATGATTTACAAACATAAACGGTAATATCTTTTCAAAATAAGTACTTTTCTGGACATTTTTCGCCTAGCCTTACATCACAGATTCAAGAGTGCATCAATGTCAATAGTTTAGCTGCACGCCACCAGAGCATGACGTCTGAGATCTACTACTGATTTCATCAATGTCCAGAATTATTGCGAAATTCATGAGTTTGAATAAGGTTATGTAATGTCCCTGTGTGAATATTTGAAAGAACGCCGTAACTGAAGTAATTAATGTCAATGTTTATGTATTGCTCTTTATCCGTGTTATATACTAAGTGGCAAGAAATCATTGTGAGTTTGAAAGTGTTTAATAATTGAGGTAGGTTGGGAGAATAAAAAGTACATTAATATACGGTAATGTACAATATACACATATTCGTATACAATCTAAACGTCTTCTTTTACATAAATTTGTGACAACTGAATTGTTTGACCAAACGTCTGTCACAATTGTCAAAACATATTACAAATGACAAGAGATGGGCAGTCTACTAAAATTTTGAATCGGTTACTCAGAGGGAAGATCGACTTGCTGAAGTACTCATTCGCCCCATTGAAAATAATACTGCAAGAAGGGGAGTGTTATGTTCGGAATAACACACGCTTTTAGACAACACAGATTTATTACACAGAAAGAACACACGGTACAATTCCAAAGCCAAAAGAATGTACCGTATTACAATAGCCAAAGCTGAATTCCAAAAGTCCAGGAGATGTACAAGTACAAAGCAGGGTCTAACCGTTAATCAACACAGAATTTCCTAATAACTTGCCGGGCCAATTATAACTATATCACAAACAAATCTCCTAGCTCTATTACACCAATTATCACAACTCTAGCGCTCTGTTCTCCGGGCGGGCGGCGCTGCAGATTCGCACTCCGTCCGCTGGCTCTCCGGCCAGCTCGTCGCTCGGGATTGGGCGGCGTTTTCCAGGCTCCGCTGCCTCTGCCGACTCCCCTAACTGCCGCCGAGCGCTGCCCTCTAGGCGCGCACTTCGAAAGGTGTTCACAGCCGCGACACCTCCCCTCTTGAAAACGTCGTGTACGGTGCAAAACGTACACCGCGTCTAGTGGACCTCCTCGGTGCTACCGCCGGAAGCTCCGGCGCGGGCGGCGGCTCTGTGGGCTGTTCCTGTAACGGGCCATCCATAATGAGTTCCCTCATAGCTCTTTCTCTAATATCTCTCTCGGAGCCTCCCTTTAAGGTATCTACCGGCTCCAAGGTGTACCTGGGGCGCAACTGCCCCTGGTGCCTCACTACCGTTTTGCTATAAGTCAAAATCTCATATACTTTACTCCCCCACACTGCGGTCACCACACCAGGCCACCAGGCAGGCTCCTTAAACGAAGTACAATATACCTTGCTGCCTACCTGGAATTTTGGCTGTAGCTCTTCTTTGCGAGCGTTACCTGGTTTCAACAATGACAACAGCGACCTATGCTGTCGCCCATGCAGGATCTCTGCCGGACTCTTTCCTTCCGGCCCAGGTAGCGTTCTATAGGTCGCCAGCACCCTCATCAATGCCCTGCTTCTCTCGGCTTCGGCGTCTCTTGCTTTCCGCATAGCTGTTTTAAATGTGCGCACGCACCGCTCCACCTCTCCATTGGACTGAGGGTGGAACGGCGGCGCACGTATGTGCTTGATGCCGTTAGCCCTACAGAATTTGAAAAAATCCTCCGACGTGAATTGAGGTCCATTGTCGGACACCAATGTCTGCGGCAGACCCTCTGAGACGAAAATCTTTTCTAACGCATCTATTGTTGCCGCGGCCGTGGTGACTCCCATCTCCACAATAAACGGGAAATTGGACAATGCGTCCACCGCCACCAGCCACATCTTCCCCCAAAATGGACCGGCAAAATCTACGTGTATCCTCTCCCAAGGCGCCTCCGGTGTCGGCCACGAGTGCCAATCTTGACGCGGGGCGGACTGGTTCATCTGGCATGCGTTGCAGTTCCTAATCACCTCTTCTATGTCTTGATTCATGCCGCGCCAATAGCAGTGGCGCCTAGCTAACTGCTTTGTATTCGCTATTCCCCAATGACCTTGGTGTAGTAACTCTAGCACCCGCTCCTGAGGACCCCTGGTATCACCACCTTGGTCCCTTGCTCACTGGTGAGTAATAATACACCTGACTTAACTGACAACTCGTCTTTTTTGTTATACCATGCAGTGCCACACTTTATATCACTTCTTGGCCAACCTTTCCTAACATAATCTCTGACTACCCGCAACTCTTTATCCTAGTCCGTGGCTGACGCAATCGTTGCGGCTGTGATGGGGAAATCCTGCAGTACTTCCAAATCTTCCAGGTCGATTTGCTGGCAGACCTCCTCCGACTCGTCAAAATCCAGGTCTGGACCTGCTAGCAACCTGGACAGCGCGTCCGCATTGGCGTGCTGTGTCGTGGGCCTATAGTGGATCTGGTAATGATAATCTGTTAAAAACAAGACCCACCTTTGTAGTTTTTTCGCTATACTTTCCGGCAACCTTTTACCCATGTGAAACAATTGCACCAATGGCTTATGGTCCGTGATAATGTGAAATTTGGAACCATAAATGTATTCATTGAACTTTTTAACCCCAAAAATCACTGCTAATGCCTCTTTTTCAATCTGGGAGTAATTCTTTTGATGTTTGTTTAATGATTTAGACGCGAAAGCGATGGGGCGCTCTACACCCGCTTCATCCTTTTGAGATAAGACTGCCCCCACTCCATAGTCTGACGCGTCGGTCGCGATCGAAGTCAATCTACCGGGGATGTAATGGTTAAGCTGAGTTGCTTTGACGATCGCTTTCTTTAATTTATCAAGTGCCACCTCGCATTCTGGTGACCACACAAATTTTACTCCCTTCTTTTTCAACGCATTTAAGGGGGCTGCAATTGACGAAAAGTTTTTTATGAACTTAATATAATAGTTTATTTTCCCTACCAAAGCTTGAAGCTCCTTTACATTCTTGGGGGCGGGGAGGTTCTTTATGGCCTCCACATGGTGCTGCGTTGGCTTTATACCGGACTCCGTAACTTCATGGCCCAGAAATGTCACTTGTTGCTTGAAAAATTCACACTTCATCAAGTTTACTTTGAACCCCCATTCGGCCAAAAGCCCTAACAAATTTTTTAAGTTCCCTATGTGCTCCTCACTGTTTTTTCCTGTCACGATGATATCGTCCAGATAGTTGATACATCCATTCACCTGAGACGTTATCTGCTCCAGCACTCTCTGGAAAATGGCAGCTGCTGACGCAATTCCGAAAGGCAATCTATTATACCGGAACAGTCCTAAAGGAGTGTTCACTACTAACACTCTTTGCGCTTCCTCAGAGAGGGGAATTTGCAAGTACGCGTCTTTTAAATCTATCTTAGTGAACTGCTGACCGCCTGCCAATTTGAAAAATAAATCTTCCGGCTTGGGAATTGGATATTGTTCAATTTCCAATTGTTCATTCACCGTACTATTAAAATCACCACAAAGACGCACATCCCCGTTGCTTTTCGACACTACCACTAACGGCGTAGCCCAACTGCTTGTTGTCACTTTTGTTATAATTCCCTGTTCCTCTAACCTTTTTAGTTCTGCTTCCACTTCCCCTTTAATGGCCCACGGCACTGGCCGTGCCTTAAAAAATCTAGGCTTACTGTTCTCTTTTAATTTAAGTTTTAATAAAAGTCTGCCTCAAACGTTTTGCATCTACCTAAACCTGGTTGGAACACTTCAGAAAATTCATTCTTCAATTCGTCGACCAATGTCGAAACCTTCTCCTGTTGTAGAGTAAACACATTATCTACCACTCCTAAGCCAATTTTCTCAAAACTGTTCAGGCCCAAAATGTTCATTACGTCATATCTGTCTACTACAATTACTTCCAGAACTGCTTTCCTGTTCTTGTACACAGCAGGAATTTTCACTTTTCCTACCACTTTAATTGGATCTTTACCAAATCCGAAAACTGGTTTTCCTACTTTCTTTACCTGGGGACAACCCAACTTTTTATATGTCTCTAGATTTATTAAAGTAACCGTTGCGCCTGAGTCCAACAAAAATTTTACTTTATTTTTTCCTAACTCTAAATCCAGGATCAGCCTATTTTGTCCCTTACTATTTAGCACCTGATTCACTGTGTTGATATCCATTTCTTCTTGTTCTGCTAACTTTCTTCTTTCCCGCCTTTCTAGTTTTACCTGCCAACACACTTCCCTTATGTGGCCCAATTTACCGCACTTGAAACACTGCGCTTGCCTAAATCTGCACTGCCACCTCTGGTGCGCCTTTCCACATTTTTTTTTTTTTTCATTTATTTCTGCTTGGCCCGAAGGCCCTCAGCATCCGAGTACGATACAGTTATGTTACATAGAATTACATTAACTTTGACTGAGAAAAATTATAGACACGAATACATTGAGTTCATGTGAATTAAATGTGAGAAGCCACATCGGGTATATGAAAATCAAGGAGGATCGAAGAACTGTCGCGGTAGTTTTCGCTTGAGTCTATTGTGGTGAGGATTTTGTTTACCGATTTTGAAATGTACGGCTGAGGGAATCTGGGGAATTTTAGGATAGAAGCGAGAGGATAGGAGGGAGAAATGGACGGGGATAGGAGTAATGCCGAGTTCGTTATGTAACTGAGAGTTAGGTACAAACCATGGAGCTTTTGTGATGGTTCGGAGGAATTTATTTTGGAAAACCTGCATTTTTTGGATGTTGGATTTGCTGGCTGAGGCCCAGATAGGAGAAGCGTAGGATAAAATTGGGCGGATCATTGACTGGTATAGGTGAGTGGCGACATGGAGTTGCAAGGGTGATGACTTTTTGAGTATGGGATATAATTGGTGGGTTCTACGGGTTGCCAGGGTTATTCTGTGGAGAATATTTGGTTTCCATGTGAGCCGCCTATCAAAAAGTACTCCCAGATATTTAACTGGCTTGTTGTTTGGGAGCCAAGTTATATTTTCTCCTTGATATTTGAGAGGGGAAGGATTATTTGGTCTTCGGAGCGTGAAGATTTTGGCTTGGCTTTTCGCAGGGTTTATCCGGATATGCCATTTCTTGGCCCAGTCAGAAAGCTTAAAGAGGTGGTGTTGCAGGTCTTCTTGTGCGGTATCAATATCACGGTTTGAGGAATATATTGCGGTGTCATCAGCAAACAGAGCAATGGAGGTATGAGGGGTGGATGGTATATCAGCTGTATAAAGATTAAATAGTGTGGGAGAGAGAACAGATCCTTGGGGTACTCCCGCTTTTATGGGAAAAGATAGTGAAAGGGCTCCAGGAAGGCGGACAGAAAAGGTGCGATCGGCAAGGTAGCTTTTGATGATGTGAATAAGATAGTCGGGGGTTCCGATGTGAATAAGTTTGTATAACAGTTCTGGATGCCAGATGGTGTCAAAAGCTTTAGCAATATCGAGGAAGATTGCGACTGTGTGTTTCTTTTCATGGAAGCCTTCGATTATATCCTCGGTTAGCCTTTCCACAATTCTTACACGACTTCCTTATCTGGTTATCGGTACTGCCACTGCTGCCACTAGTCGCACTGCCCCGCTTATCTAATCGCCGCTGATAACGCGGTGCCCATCTGACGTCACCTGACTCGCCCGAACTGGAAGAGGTCACCGATCGATGGCGCCGCGGCCGGCCCCTTATCTTGCGCTCCAAGGTGTTATCGCGGCGACGGTCTCCCCCGGAGTCTGCTTGCATAACCTGATTATCAACCGCGATCTGCCTTGCTGCTTGCGTCGTAACCTCAAAAGTCGTTGCTAATCTACGCACTTCTTGCAGCGACGGGTCACTACTGTTAAGAGCTTGCATTCTGATGCCGTCCTCGGGTGTATGCAGAATCACTACGTCCCTAATCAAAGTTTCTGCATAAGATTGTTCACAAGATTCCGACTGACACCTAAACTCACAGTTTTTTGCTAGCCCGTTTAGTTCCGTTATCCATTCAGCATGCGTAACTTTTTCTCTCTTTCTACACTGGAAAAACGCATACCTGGCCGCGACCACATGTGGTTTCCTCTCATAGTGTTTGTCTAGCATAATTTTGATTTCTGACCACTTAAGTTTATTAATCTCTTGCCCGGTACACAACTTTTTTAACAGGGTGCAAATTTCACTACCGCTATAACTCAGGAATGCTGCCCTTTTACTCTCTTCACTCTCGACCCCGCAAAAAATCCAATGCTGTTCAAGTCTTTCCGCGTAATCACTCCAACTTTCTAACTGCGGCCTAAACGGGTCAAAAGGTGCAGGCTGTTGCTTGCCTTTGTTCTGACTCACCACCTTCAGCGCTTCTAGCTGCGCTAAATGCTGTTTGGCCTGCATTTCCAACATCTGCTGCATAAATTGTTGCTGCTGTTGCTGAATGAACTGCAGCACCTGCGCCAATTCCGGTTGAGCTGGTGTGCTCGCCATTTTTGCTTGTAGAACACCAGGCTGGTGCACTCAATACTTCGTCGCCTGCTGCTACCGGCGACAACACGAAAACAAACTTTGCCAAAAGTTTTATCCTTGTCGCCAATTGTTATGTTCGGAATAACACACGCTTTTAGACAATACAGATTTATTACACAGAAAGAACACACGGTACAATTCCAAAGCCAATAGAATGTACCGTATTACAATAGCCAAAGCTGAATTCCAAAAGTCCAGGAGATGTACAAATACAAAGCAGGGTCTAACCGTTAATCAACACAGAATTTCCTAATAACCTGCCGGACCAATTATAACTCTATCACAAACAAATCTCCTAGCTCTATTACACCAATTATCACAACTCTAGCGCTCTGTTCTCCGGGCGGGCGGCGCCCGCTCTTAAAGCGGGCGGCGCTGCAGATTCGCACTCCGTCCGCTGGCTCTCGGGCCAGCTCGTCGCTCGGGATTGGGCGGCGTTTTCCAGGCTCCGCTGCCTCTGCCGACTCCCCTAACTGCCGCCGAGCGCTGCCCTCTAGGCGCGCACTTCGAAAGGTGTTCACAGCCGCGACAGGGAGAAATGTGAATAATTCTCTAAGTAGTAGTATAATTCTCTAAGTAGTAGGGCAGCTGTTCATTAGGACTCTCAGTTTGACTATTTACACAGTTCTTAGGTTCAAAATAGTAAAATGGAAAATGTGTATATGTTTTCAGTCCATTCAGTAAATTTTTTTCTTCAATATGCGAAGGCAGTTTGAACAGTGGTGTGTAATTTAGGAATGATCATTTACATATTAAGACTAATCTGTACAGTTGTTTGTCATATTAATTGCAGTTGTACTTTTTTCTTCTACATGCGAAGACGTTTAGTGCAGTGGTTGGTAATTAAGCAATGGTCATTACAATACATTACAAGTGAGCGAGGTAATCTGGAAATTTCCAAATGGGGGTCAAGAGAAGACAGCTATCGTGGCGTGGCCGGGCAGAGCATGGCAGGGAGTAGGGCGAAGAAGGGATACAATGGAAGAGATAGAGGTAGGTCCCGCCGCAGGGCATGAAAAGATTGAATTCCTCTTCCTGTATAATAATTTACTGTAATAAATGCCCGAGCAACGCCGGGTACTTCAGCTAGTAATTTATAACGATGTAACAATAACGAACAACAATAATTTATAACGATGTGAAAACTAAACACTGCGAAAACAGCAACAAACCAACGCAATCCAAATATCAATCCGTTCACCTTCGCAGAATATCAAACTATAACCAATATCCCGCTACGGCTTTTAAAGAAACACACGAAAAACGTCAGGGAAAATAAAGCTTTTACTTCGACAAATGACAATCGCCAGTTTTGCCAACAAACTTTCATTCAGCTTATTCGATGGGTACCGATGAAGTAAAGGGTCGTACAACTGGTCGCTCCATTTAATCCAGGGTTAAGCAACTCTTGAGGATTACTATCCACAGTTTTATCCTCCGTTCGTACAACCGGCCCTAAATTGAATAAAAAAATAAGCAAAAGCTAGTACTTATTAACAAAAGCATTTTCTAGTAGCTGAAGCTAAATTTTACAGCAAATGCTTGAAAAGGTGTGAATAAAGATCAGTCAAAGCTTTCTTTTTTAAGCAAAAGCTAATCATTTTTCTAGTGTGCCAGTCCAGTGTCTTGAAGTGTGTTTTTATTTAAGAAAGGCTGCTTTTATGCACATTCGATCTCGCAAACTTTACTCCAAGATAAGGGAATGTGCCGAAAGTGATTGTTTTTCCTTATATCGGTTTAATCAAGAAAATGTGCATTGGGTAGCTACTTATTTCCTAGGCGAGTCACACGAAACGAGAGGTGGAGCGTTATCGTCTATTCAGAAGATGCAGATATTTCTTCGCTTTGTTAGTGATCCTAGCTTTCAAACAGGTGTAGAAAGAGAAGAGGGCGTACACCGAACAACTGTTTGCAAAACTATAATATTTGTAATGAATAAAATTATAGAGAAAGCTCACGAATGAATAAGGTCTCCAACGCACATGAACCATGCTGGGGAACAGTGGGCAGAACGATATCGTTTCCCGTGTGCAATTGGCGTTATAGATTTCACCCCCGTCCCAATAAAGAAACCTACTTATCACGGCGATGAATACATAAATTGTTAGCATTTTGCAATCATAAACGTTCAAGCTACATGCAATGCGAATGAAGAGTTCACTAGTGTAGATGTTCAGTGGCCTGGATCTGTACACGACAGTCGAATACTCAAACGATCTGACCTTTATGAATTTATGAACAAACAAAAGCGACGTAGTTTTACTTGGAGACATCGGATACGGCATAACGCCATGGTTGCTTACACTGTACAGAAATCCTTCAACACCCGAGGAAATGGCATACAATAACCTCTTCGCTAAGGAGCGCGTTATAATAGAACGATGTTTTGGGCAGCTGAAACAGAAATTTCCTGTGCTCCAGTACAAAATAAGAATAGAATTAGAAAGAGTTCCTTCAGTGATTAGTGCATGTTGTGTGCTGCACAATATTGCTAAATTTTTGAAAGATGATATTCCAGAAGTTCAATATGAAATTGGGAATGAAGATGCAGACTACATAAACATCGACAATGAAAATTCTGTATGAGATCTGAACTTGCGTAGAAGAGGACAACAAAGAAGAGAAGAAATAAAGAACATTATTTATCACCTGTAAAATCAAAAATAATTTTCTTTGAAATCTTTATTTCCTTATAGTATTAAAGTCATGTAACAGTGTGGGACAATCAGATTTCTTGTAATGTGAAAATCTGGTTGCCAATAGAAGGCAATGGTTCTTCTTCGCGCTCTAATCTTGACATAAGCATATCTTCTCTTTTGATTTGTTTTCGCACCAATGTGAGTTGCTCTAAAAGTACGAGCCTTTGCAATTCTTGCAAACTCAGGTTAGCAGTATCATCAGATTCTAGGTGGGTGTTTGTTTTTCTTTGTCGCTTATGACGTGGCGGCAAGAGGTTTGATGTAATTTTTAATTAGGGCTCAGATGATAAATTCTCAGGCATCACCCCTACAGTCATGTTTCCTAAAAATAAACGAAATGCTTAATGAAATGTGTTCAAAATCATTTCTCATAAAATTTTGGGGTTCAATGGTTCTTCTTCGCGCTCTAATCTTGACATAAGCAAATCTTCTTTTGATTTGTTTTCGCACCAATGTGAGTGGCTCTAAAAGTACGAGCCTTTGCAATTCTTGCAAACTCAGGTTAGCAGTATCATCAGATTCTAGGTGGGTGTTTGTTTTTCTTTGTCGCTTATGACGTGGCGGCAAGAGGTTTGATGTAATTTTTAATTAGGGCTCAGATGATAAATTCTCAGGCATCACCCCTACAGTCATGTTTCCTAAAAATAAACGAAATGCTTAATGAAATGTGTTCAAAATCATTTCTCATAAAATTTTTAGTTTATTTGTTATTCGTAATTATATGTATAAGAAGCGTAACCTAACCTCAGTTCAAGTATAAAATAACATAGAAACAGCATGAAATAGTTGCACGTACTATATTACCTGGAACTTTGTTAAAAACTGGATTACTTTCTTTGCTCATTAAATCCAAGAAGGGTAATAGCTCACCTTCCCAAATTTTCGGCCGACCCATCTCAATGTTAGGGATCAACCGATAGGTCCACCTGCCTTTCCCTTCCCCATTCCATCTTTGCCATTCATCGAGGAGCAATTTCCTTGCCTCGGCCTTTAATGACCTCAATTCGCTTAGGAGGGAGATGACCATCTGCTTGTTGCGCCTCATTCACGGCGAGGTTCGTCCTCTTCCTTCCCATGGCTGTTAGGACAACACCAACGCTGCACAGGCAGACGCCACCCTCAAGGCCATTCGTCTTTGTTCTTGAGTGTACTTATAACTGATGGACTGCTTCTTGAGCGAACCCGCCCAAACTGGAGCAGCATACAACTGTGAGTGTACTACGCCAGGTATCATTCTTTTCTTAGCCTCCGTGGGTCCACCGACGTTCGGCAGTATTCTTGCGATGTTGGCTTCTGTTCTCACCGCCTTTTCTGCCATCACATTTATATGGTGCCCAAAGCTGAGTCTATGGTCTATTTCGACTCCTAAATATCTTATCTGGCGCTTCAAGTTGATTCTCTTCTCTCCCAATCGGAGGCCACGAAAATGAAAGGCTCTCCAATCAGTGATTAAGATAGCTTCGGTTTTTGGCACTGCCATCTGTAGCTGTCGTCTACCTATCTTTTAAACCTAATGAGCGCTTCGTTCACTCTCAATTCGAGGAGTTTAATATCATCGCTGTGACTGATTATTAATGTGACAGCATAGCCTACAAGTTGCTTATTTCTCGGTAGGTCAATGCTTAGAATGTCATCCTACAGGACATCCCATAAAAGGGCCCGAGTCTGGACCCTTGAGGGACACCGCACGTTACCTAGCTCGTCTATCCTTAAATTGTCTACGTAAGTTATTGTCCTTTCATGGAGGATGATCCTTATAAGGTGTTCCGGAATCGTCCTGTTAACTAATGCTTGTATGATCTCCCTCTACCTGACAGGTTGAAGGCGTTTCTAATGTCAACTGCCACGAGCGTGCAGAATCCCTTCTTGCCAGTTCTGGCTGCGTCCGCTTTATTGGGCCATTTCAAGATGGAATCTGTCGTGAAAAGCGTCTCCGGAATCCATAATGCCTCTGGGAAAAGCAAGAGTCCCTTAAGCCTACAGAGTATTAGCCCCTCAAGCAGCTTGCTTATGGTGTCAAGGAGCCACAGTGGCCTTTATGACGTCTGATCTACGGGCTTATTGTCCTTCCGGAGGAGTATCAGTTTTTGTCTCTTCCACGTCTTAATGAATTTCCCATCCTTAAGGCAGCGGTTGTAATTGGCAAAAGGCATTCCGGGTACTCCTGCGCCACTATTTTTAATATTTTACTGGGAACCCTGTCAAAACCTGGGGCCTTCCCATTTTTCATGCTCTTCGCCGCTCTCCTCAGTTCGTCTATCGTAAAGTAGTCTGCTGCATTAAGCGTGAAGTCGCTGTCTTTGTCTCGTCCAGAGATCTCTAGTGGGAAAGATGCCACTAATAGCTTTCCTCTTCCACTGTGGGTCATTCAAACCAAGTATCTTATTATTCACTAATTTCTTATTCACTATTTTATAAGCCATGCCCCATGGGTCCTTATCGATCTGTTGTAGTAGCGCCTTCCAATATATGCCTTTACTTCTTTTTCTCACATGAGCCGTTTGGACAATTCCTTATTCTGTTCCCTAAGGTGCAGTTTCGTCTTGGCCCTTGTCGCTTTTCTTGCCTTAAGACAGTTCGTTCGCAGTTCAGCTATTTCTGGTGCCACCAATGCATTTGCTTTCTCCTAGGACATCTACGTCTAGGTATGGATGCGTGGCAAGCTGCTACCACTACTTCCTTCGTTGCCTTGACTATATCCTCAAGTGTTTTTGCCTCTTTCGTCCAACCCATGTTTACCAACAATCTGGCTTCTCCCAAGGAGCGTTTTGCCTTATCTTCATTCAATTTGTTGGTATTCCAAGGTGGTCGTCCTTTATATCGCGTCTTATATTGTGGCCTCTCCGTGAATAGAGCCGAATATCCTATATACCGGTGGTCACTTAGGTTTTCCTCGTCCAACACTGACCAATCAGCGATGCCTTTAGCTAGCTTGGTGGAGCTTATTGTCAAATCCAAGATAGAGGATGCTTCTCCATATTTAAAGGTGTACTCGTTTCCAGTATTTAGGATTATCCGATTGTTTCTTGCAACGAATTCGCTTATAATAATTCCTCTTCTATCAGAACGCGTCTCCCCATTCGGGCAACTAACAAATTGAAATCACCTGCCACTAATACCTCACCTTTAGACGTTTTCAGACTAGCCTCCAGCTCATCGATATCTTTCTGAAATTGATCTAATGTATCGTTCGGGGAGAAATAGCAGCTATGTTCTCATATTACTCACTTCCAGCCATACAAACCCGTATTTCGTTCTCTTGTGCTTCCTGATATTCAGCTTATTATGCCACCTCTTCCAGTAGCATCTTGATACCGCATGTTGCGGTGAGGTTGCTCGCTGACGAGCAGCACGTCCACCTCCCTTGCAGCATCAACTCCCATGCCTGTTTACTCCTTCCCGAATTAACTTGTAGGAATCGGAGCATGCGCTTTTTTTGTCCTTATTGAACGCCATTATGAAGGAAGTGCATTTATTACTTCCTACCAGATGATTATCATCTTGGTTTCTCTCCTTACATATAACACAGTGCGTTTTTCTAGTACAATCTCTGATACCATGTCAGGTTTTGCCACATCTGTAGCATGCTTTACTTCGAACGAGACCTCTGCAGACAGCTGAGATATGTCGGAAGTCCAAGCATCTGTAACATCTTGATATCTGCTGCTTTTCTCTGATTCTACAGTTAACTCAGCCTATTTTAATTTTCCCTGCCGTAATGAGCTTTTGGGCTGCCTCTTCATCCAATAGCAGTGTAGCTGTTTGCATTCCTCCATATCCCCCACGTAACCTACAGGAGTCGGAGATCTGATTTGCCGTCACGTCTATTGCCTTGCTCACCGCTTCCAGTACCTCTTCAAACGTAAGTTTCATCAATATCCTTAATTTCTACTACGCGTTTCCGCGTAAGAGCACTCACATTGGCTTGTTCTCCCACCGCCTTCTCCAGAGCCTGATTCAACGCGGCAATATTGCCGGTTTTTTCTAGCACAATGAGAATATCCTCCTTACGTGTCCTCCTTATAGCCAGTATCTTCGTACCGTGTACATTAGGATCCACAGCATTCTTCGTCCTCTAGGATGTCGGCTTATGTTTCACCTAGCCTAGCTGCCACCTTGCTTAGCTGTGTTGAATTTCTTACTTGTCTTGTACTCTTCTTTCTTTTGGCTATTTTTCTTTTTTACTTCTTTGCTGTTCTCAGCCACCACCTCCTAGAGTTATAAAGCCTGCTTACTTTTTCGTGACGTCACCGTAGGTAGTCATGGAGAGCGTCGGTCACTCCTCGCTTACCTTTTCCGCAGCATTTTTCACGCCAGGATAGCCATTTTCACTGTTATTATGTTGTATAAGTTGTCTTTTATATAGGATTTATAGACAAAAACAGCTTCAATTTATTATAGACAACGTATCACATTTTGTTTTATTAATAGACTTCAATGCGACGTTTCGAAATCATCCCTTGATTTCTTCTTCAGGCAAACCTTGGTAATTACATGTCAATAATTGAAAAATACATAAATATAAGTAAAACAACACATCTTTGGGTTTTCACTGTTGTATTAAAAATTATCAATTAATGATAAAAGCTCTTAAGTACATTTTTTTAATAAACCTTGGTTTTCAATACAGTACATTATGACCTATTTATTGAGAATACAACTGATGAATTTACTGGAAAATATTCAATCTTCTGCAATTTGTTTGATAATCTATCATTTTCTTTTGACAAAACAACAAAAATACAGCTTTCCAGCGTAAATTTTTGACTGAATGACCATTAACACAAGCATCATGAACTAATTCTCTCTCATATTTGAAGATAATGGGACAGAAAACATTTCTTTCATTGCTGACTTTTGAAGAATTCCTTATTACAAGGAGTCTCTGGGAGCAGTCACTCATTCTACTCTTGCATTTTCTTCAGTGCATATTCCAGGAAACTAAATTTTCTTCCCTTTTTTAATACAATAGTATATCAATGCATGATTAAAAACTTTGTTCTGAGAACATGTTTTTTATTAAACATATTTCTTTTCAATACAATACATTAAGCCAAATTATTTACAATACAATACATTAAACCTAATTATTTACAATACAATACCTCAAACCTAATTATTTACAATATAATACATTAAACCTAATTATTTACAATATAATACATTAAACCTAATTATTTACAATATAATACATATCTATTTATTTACATCACTGAATTGATTGGAAAGTGTGTAGTTTTCTCTGTAATTTCTTTGATGATAACTTATCATTTTCCTTTTTGCAAAAATGTTTAAGAAAAATATTTACATCTTTCCAGACAAGTTTAAGCAAATCATTTGCTGAATGTCCATTATCACAAGTGCCATAAAACAAACAGCACTCATTCTCTTTTAAACATTTTATGATAGTGGCACAACAAACATTTCTTTGGTTGGTGGCTTTGAATAACTCCGTTTTACAAGATTGAAGCACTTTATTAATAACTATGTAACCATAGACTATAACAGTAATGACATCATCCGTGGGATATTTGAGACCTCCACAATCTAATCTTTCTATTAGAGAAAAATGTTTATTTATTGGAAGCTCCTTTTCTACTGACAAATCATTTTTGCAGTATTAACATTTAATGCGCTTCATTATTGAATGTGTGCAGTATCCAGCCACATAAGTTAGTGAAGGCATCACTTCCTCCAGTGACGAGAGGTCATTTTCAGTTACTGAAACTGCCAGAGCATTTTCACCTCCTACATCAGGAGCATCTGAATCTTCATCTACTGTCAGCTCATTTATGAAAGAAGAGGAAGAGTTAAGCGCAAATAGGAGAACACTTTGAAGTCTTAATTTTTTTTCACTTTCGTACATCTGGGTCACCGATATGTGATACTGGGAACCTGAGAGCTGACGATATTGCCCAAATCTTTCTTCGAGACGATCAGTCTGAAGCCTACTGCTTAAAAGATACACTATGCCTAATTCATCGATACAATATCGAGCAATTTCAATTACTGCATATGCATATGTAGTCTGCCTCAATGCCATAGTGTCTCTTTTGAAAAATACCCGGTGTTAGGCTTCATTTCCTTCCACAAATCCAGCCAGTCTAGAAACTTGTACAGGAAATCCATTTTCAAGTCGTTTAAAATTTTCATAGGTTCCATGAAAGGATTTAACTTGTATTTCCCTTTAAAAACAGACTTCACATTCAGAACATCAAACCATTTAGTTACAATATGAATGAAATTCGCTGTTGATTTGTAATGTTGTATATCTAATTCTTCTCCTGAAAGTTCTAAAGCTTCAGCCACCTGCCAATTGAAAACTTGAAGTACAAGCTTTACACTTTGTCTTTCTAGAGAGGTGGGGCATAAAGCTTTTAATGTCAGAGTATGAGCAGATTTCACTACTGATTTACATTCCAAATCATAAATGTTCTTAAGGGCAGAGAATGACGCAATGTTCAGACCAGAATTAGGTTTTCCTCCCTCAGTGGGAAAGTCAGGATAAATCATGAATTTGCCAATATTTTTTTGATTTATCCAATTATTGCGCACTGACTTCAGAATGTGAACAGCATCGATTACAAAGAAAAGTGGGCGTTTGGAGTCAACTGGATGTTGATACACTATATCAAGCTTTCTTTCTGTGGAAAACATTGACATCACCTTCCTATTAATAGGATTATTATCTGTAGCAATACAAATTATTTTATAGTCAATGCTTTCCAGTCCACGAATTAAATTTAATAAATGGCCAAAAAGCAGTTCTGCAGTTATAGTTTTCACTGGAAAAATATTTACAACATCATTGAACCGAGATCTAATACTTTGGATCATAAATGCAAATGCTGTAGTAGCTGCATTTTCCATGTTATGAGATACACCTAAAACATTACTTCCCTTGAAATCGAAATATGGTTTCAAGTGAATCTCATCAATCAAGAGAACAACATTTTTGTCCTCGGTTCTTAAAAATTTAAACTTTTGCTTGGCGTAAAACAAAAAGTTATCACTGGTTTCCTGAGAAGGACTCAGGTTAAATTTACTGAAAATTCTCCGTAGTGTTGATGGGTGAGGCAAAATTAAAGCACCACTTGCTCGCAAAAACCTGAACGCATGAGGAGAAATTGAAAAAACTAAGCACGAAAGTATCATTAAATTGGAACTAAATCTGTGTCTAAACTTAGAACTATTAACTAAATCTAATTGTTCACATAAAAATTGTACATTATCTATCTACATCAATGGCTTTCTCTTCCACTTCCAACAAGCTTGTCTTAGCAATATTTATGCAATCGCTGAGGGGAATCCTCTCTGCCATATTCTGCACAATTAAATTTTTTTCCAATATGTGCACATCATTAGACTTAGTTGGGAAAGAGTGTGACCCCACTTTCTGAACAAGGAAATTATCTGAATAAAAGTTAACATTCTGATGCACATCTATCACCACACACAACACAACCACAGGACTTGGCTTCATGGCAAATTTGACAAAACATAGGCACTCAGCATTAGGTTTAACGGCAGTGTATACTATTGGGTAATTTATGCATTTGATACAACATTCCAGCTCTTCCAAGGATTTGAAAGTGTATTTGGAATTATATTCTTCTTGTGATGCAAGACTAGCCCTGACACACTTTGCCATTTGCTCCATTTCCAGTCATTCTGGCTTTTCACAAGGGCCTTTCCGTCTGCAACAATCCTTGGTAAGGTGAGCTGGACAGTTAGGGAACACAGATGGTACAGCATCAGTTCTTAACTTCGGTATATTCAGTCTCGATGACAGTTTCTCTCCTTGATCATTATACACCACCTGCTCCCAAATCACGTCATTTTGTTGGAAATGAAGGTGGCATACCTGAAACAAGAAAAAAATACATTATAAAACGTATAATATAATAATAATAATAATAATAATAATAATAATAATAATAATAATAATAATAATAATAATAATAATAATATTGAGGTTGCATGAGAGGTAAATTAAAATTGTACAGTGGTTAGTCTATAATATCAAATATGTACATAGAATTTAAGTTTCACTTTCAAACCAATTTTACTAAAGAAAAAAAAATTGAAATTCATGCATCACTGAGACTTTTGCTTTCATACTTCCGTAAGGTAATTCCTTTTACATAAATTATTGTTTTGTTTTAGTAACTTATTCATACAAGTTACAAGAAATCTCTAAGATTGTTTGTGAGGTTATGAATTTTTTACGCATTACTTACAATTGAATGCTACTATAATTAAAGTGCTACTATTCTAAGATTATTTAACGGATAGTTTAAGTTTTTACTATCACTATTCACTTAACAGGAAACATAAAATAGTTGCAAGTTCAGCATCATATTACATGGAAGAATTGTAAGATCTAATTGCAAACAACTTAGTTTCGTGATAGAACATTAGGAATATTACTAAATAATGTCAGAACCCTTAGCAACTTACATTCAATTTATGCTTTGAATAAATAATAAATGTAATAAATGTAGGTTCTACATGTGCATAAGAACCACAGCCTTACCTTCGAGGATTTGGAAGGAACAAAATCTTCTCTGTGAATAGCAGCCGTCCATTTCTTCCGCAAAGCAGGATCTTTGGGAGAACCAAAAACATGTACTTTTGAGGCTTCATCGTAGTTTCCTCGACACCTCGGAACTACACATCTAAATGGCATTTCAAAGCGGCAATATGATACACGTACGAACTGCACCGAACACACGGACAACACCAGGCGAATTCAACTGAAAATAACATGGCTGCGCCCAGGCCAACCATGCCTCATGACTACCTACGCCACCATCTTAGTGACGTCACGTACTAGTGAGCAGGCTTTATAACTCTAGGAGGTGGTGTCTCAGCGTTCCTCTTCTTGGCCTATTTCTATCTCGAGATGTTCTGTCACTTCTATCTGGTTTCCTTCCAGGTGTATTCTCCTCCATGATTACTTTATTCTGTTTATCTTTCTTGCCCCTTCTATTAGACTCTTCTGGCGGACTAGATGCTGGCCATTATATTATTATTTTTTATAATTTGGAGGCTTTGCAACTAAGGCCTTTAGCCTTTTACTGATTAATATGAAAAACTGGACGTGTAAAATTTAAATTTTATAAAGAAGATTCGCCTCTTTCAGGAATTTTAATGTTTTGTCTGTTCCGAGGTCTTCCTTCAAGTTCCCTTTCACACCGCATCTGTCTCGGAGTCTTGAGAGGTTTGCACAGTCTATCAGATGTTTTACTGTGAGAATTCCACCACAGCCGTAGATAGGTTGCTCTTCATTTTTCAGCAGGTATAAAGAGGTTATCCTTGTATGGCCTATTCATAGGCTGGCAAAACACACTTGTTCTCGAGTGTAGCTGACATACGGTGACCATTCATTGATGCGGTTTGATTGGGATTAATTTCGTTTGAAGGCTATTCCACGTGGTCTGCCATGCTCTGAGGATGCACTTTAACCCTTTGTTGCATGAACGAAAACGAACAAAGAAAAAAATAATTTCGCTTATTAATATTGTCTTACAATAGTGTAAGAATGCCCACGAACAAAAAAATCACAATTTTTAAATGGATTGTGGGTGGATGGACATGTTCAATATATTGGACACCATGCCGATCAGGGTAATGAAATATTTCATCTAATCAATGGGCTTGTCCAATATAAATGTCATCATGCAAAAATGGGTAGAAAATAAAAGGGGAATGTCATTTACAAACCAATACACTTTATTCTTTTACATGGTAATGAAAAAAACACTCAGTTGGCTTGCTAATACAGAGGAAAACATTATATTTTCTGCAGAAATACTTAGTTTTCCTTTTGCATCCTTCCAATTTGCACCTTTGTCCATTCTTTCCATCGATTTCCTTTGGGTAGTGACCATAGTTATCGTATCTTACATCACTAGTGGGCTTCATTTGCGGTCGAATTTGTGTTTTGTTGTTTCATCAAAACAATTTGCAACATTTGTTGTATGTTTTGTATTTACTCCCATTGTCAAGAATTTGACAATCTCCAAATAGAAATAAGCCAACTGAATTTCTGCTTGTCTTGAAACACGGTAAAGAATCCACGAATTGCAGACAGCAAGCCCAAGAAAATGAAAAAAATATCATTCTTTTGTACCATTTCTTAGATTTCAGTACAATCCGGTAGAAGGACATCAGCATGCCCGATTTGTCGACTCCACCCATTTTTTTATTGTATGCAGTCACAATATACGGACACTCAACGTCAATATGAATTTTGTTTTTGCGATCAAATCTTGTGACTTTTTGAATAGGTTCTGTAGCAAAGCAACTTGAAGCAACTGTGACAGATTTATTATCATTCCACTTGCAAAGTAAAATGTCCTCTTTTTTATCACAATAAAAATCATATGCACCTCTTCCCCTTTTCTGCAATGAACTATCTTCTTCTAAAGGACGTTTTTGGGTGTGGTTTGAACGGAGTGTACAAGTAGCATGCAAACCATCAGACTTCAATTGAGCTAGAAGATGGGGAGACGAGAAGTAATTATCAAAGTACAAGTACGTTCCCTTGGGCAGCTGACGACTAAGCTGCAATACAACTTTTCCGGACCCACCAATATCTTTAGCCACATCCAACTGTGGCGCAAGATTATCCCCAAACAATTGGAACTGATAAACATACCCTGATGAACCTGCTCGAACCCATGACTTGAAACCCCACTTGTAAGGTTTACTCTTTACGTACACCTTTCTAGAATGCCTCCCTTTGAAGGGAATTATTTGCTCATCTATGCTTTTCATGTTCAGCAAATGACGCAAATACTTCATTGAAATGGTCTAATAATCCACGGATTTTATAGAAAGTGTCAAATCCTTCCTCACCCCTCTTTTTCTGCTAGTCATTATTGCAAAAATGCAATATAGAAAGAATTTCTTCAAATCTGTTGCATTTCATTTAATTAGCCACAGTGGCTTGATAGGTTATACTAGACCAATGCATTCTTCTGAAGGGTAATGGAACGACGCCCATATATAAACAGATTCCGATAAAAACTTTCAATTCAGGAACCGACAGTGGTTTTACTCGAGTTCGATTGAGCTGGATTCGAAATCTGTTGCTTTCGAAAACGATAAAATTGAGTAAACTGTCATTGAAAAACATAGAAAATATTTGATAGGGACTTGTACATCCCTCGGCGCCATTTATTGGAACAATGGTACTCTCTTCTAAAAGCAGTGGAGTGAGATCCTTTTTGACCCATTGCCATTTTGGTTTAGCTGTTACACTTTCCTCTTTTCTTTTCTTTTCCGGTGGTAAATTCCCCTGGGCATTTGACGTCTTTAGACATGCAGCCTGTCCATTACAAAATGTCATTTGTATTGGGATATCTTCCTCCGAGTTTTCACTCGCGGTATCGCTTTCACCACTATCTTCGGACGGGAGTTCATAATCAAAATCGTCATCGTCATCTGATGACAAGTTGGCATCACTAAGTTCCAAGAAATTGAGAATCTCGGCACTGGAAACAAAATCACGAGATCTCAAACCTACTATGGAATCTGAATGTATACATGCAAATGTAAACATATAAACAGTTTTTATATCATACAAAATGCAATTGTAAATGAATCACAAAAAACGAAATTTTAGAATGTACACAGTCACCCATTCCATAAATAATAGTTATCAATTGCATCAGGTGCAATATATTGGACATCAAAATTCTTCTCCACCAAACTACTCATTACAATGAATTACCTCCCATACTCAATTATTATCAAAAACTACATTTGATTTTGATGTATATTGTCGAATTGACCACAAGAAATAGAAAAAAATATGCCTGTATTGAAAAATACAAATGGATCGTACTTACTCAGACATGCTTCGCTTCGCCATCTTTACACAGAGTGAGAAATAATCTAAAATAAAATCGTTTCCCAGGTTCAGAGAGCAGTTTGGTTGCAAATGTGCTAACAATATATAAGCTTCGAGTAATCAGATAGGTGGCAGCCTCTCCTTCTTGCGCAACAATGGAATTACGTAGCGGGGAAAAGGTCTAATATTTTTGACATTATGCAACAAAGGGTTAAAGCAGCATTCCTTGCACCTTGAGGGCGTGTTTCTATTTCGATTTCTGATTGTTTGCGGCATTTCTTGCTGCAGAATCAGCTTCATTGCTTGAGATACCTGTGTGCCCAGGGCACCAGATTAACGTAACTGATGCGTCTCGCTGTTTTAACTCGTGACATGATACTAGAATCATTTGTAGTAGTGGGTCTGCAGGTAGGAGTCTGTGTATGGCGGTGAGAAAGCTAAGCGAGACACTGCAGATGACAAATGTTCTTGCACCGAGAGTTTCACAGTATCGCAGAGCTTGTAATATTGCAAATAATTCAGCTGTGTACACTCTCGCTTCTGGTGGAAGTCTCCATGTTTTTGATGTCTTCAGTTACAAATGCACTTCCAACTCCGTTTTTTTTGATCCATCGGTGTCGATACCTGTGATCTGCCATGTACTCTTCCAGAAGTGATCTAAATCTGATTTTTAATTCTGTGGGAAGGCTTTCTTTTTTCTTTACGCTGGTAGTGTCGAGTCGAAAGGTGGGACTTCATATGGTTTGTTTCAATACCGGTGGTGGAACGATGTTATAGCGTCTGATTATTTCTACTGCACGGATGTTGGCTGGACGAGTAGCTGTAGGTCTTCGATTGTAAATATTTGTCAGGTTGGGTCTAGTCATCAATGGATAGTTTAGATGCTCTGGTAATGACAGCATTTTTGCTCGATATCTGAGTAGTAGTGCTTGTCTATGGTGTAGCGACATGGTACTGGTTTCACAATAGAGACTTAAAGAAGGACTAGTGCGGAACGCTCCAGATGCATAACGGAGGCCTGCATTGTGAATAGGATCTAATTTCCTTAAGCTTGACTTCCTGGCTGAAGAGTACACTGCATACCCATAATCGATTTTGGACATGACCAGAAATTTGTAGAGATGGAGTAAGACGTCTCTATCTGCTCCCCAATTTATATGCGAAATGCATCCGATTAAATTCAGAGCCGTTTTGCATCTAGACAAGATGTACTCTAGATGCTGTTTCCAGGTTAAATGTCTATCAAAAATCAAACCGAGGAATTTTGCCGTTTCACTGTACGCCAGTAACCATGTGACATTAGATCTGGATCTCTGGATCTTTCCTGTTTTCTACAGAAGTGGACGCATTTGGTTTTAGTTCTTGCAAATTAGAAGCCGCCAAAAAAGAAATTTTAGGCGTTCTGTACTAATGTATTTATGGCATTTTGCATTTTCAGTTTAATTATTGCTGGCGATTTGGCTGAATAAAATAGAGCAATATCAACATGCATTTCCACCTGATGATTCTATGCCGTCAAACATCTCATTGATCGCTATGACAAAACGCGTACCACTTAACGGAGAACCTTCTGATTTACCGTTCTCAAGTACGTAACTGTGAGATAGACTGCCCAACGCGAACTTGGAAGGATCTGGTTCTAAGGAAGCTGGATATGAATTTTGGAAGATTTCCTGTAATTTGCCAGTTATGTAGTTGTCTCAGAATGTTATAACGCCAGGTCTTATCAAACGCTTTTTCCATATCGAAGAATACAGCCACTATATGTCTTTTAATAAAGGTGTTCTGTATTGAATTTTCCAGGTATACTAGCTGATCGGTAGTAGAATGATGCTGTCGATAACCGCACTGATGTTTATTCAGGGGGTTGTTTCTTTCGAGACACCAAGTTAGTCAAGTGTTGCCCGTTTTCTAGGATTTTTCTTAGACAGCATGGCAGTGACACTGGGCGATAGTTTTTAGGTTTTCATGGGTCTTTGCCAGCCTTTAAAAGTGGGATTACTATCGCTTCTTTCCAGCATTTGAGGTAATTGCCTTATACCCAGATGTTATATATATATATATATATATATATATATATATATATATATATATATATATATATAGCGACTGTACTTACCTCATTTCCCTAAATTAGGGATACAAATTGGTCGAGCAAGTACTGACAACATTAAAATTTTGAAAGCACGATATGCTGTTGTCAGAAATGATTAAAGGACAAGGGATCATTCTAGGGGGGAGCGCCTTAATCAGGAAGATGTTGGCATTGGATTTTGCTACTTTTCTCATGCAATTCATTAACCGCCAATTTACCCCTTTATAATCATTCATTTATTCATAGAAAAACAAAGACAATGAAAATATTATTGTAACAAATACATGAATCTTCATTACTGAATTGCACGGTATTAACATAAATTAACATCTTTTCTCATCAAGAACAAGTACTAGATTTCACAACTGATACAGATATGCCGCACAATGCCCTTTTCACAGAGAATTACAAGACGCTTTAAATGCAGCCGGAGACACTGCAGCATGACCAGATAACCTCCCCTACAGCATGCTACGTCGGTTACTAGAAGAAATACTGTCCACCTTGTTTTATATATTCTCTTAACGTTTAGGTCCTTATGCTACGAATTACTGCCTTGCCTAATTAAATTCTGGCTAAAGTATTCGAATGTAATACGAATGAGACCTGTTGGTCGTCAGGCGGCGTTGCTCTTCGCGTTCGGCTCGTGCCCCAGTCATTTGGCGCCCCTCGGCGTTGATCGGCTGCCTCTGTGTGGCCGTGGAGCGATCGCTGCGGCGCTGCCCCATCCACAACGCGTATCCAACCGTTTTCGGCTGGCGTCTTCGCTCAGGCATCCTCGAAGCTTAGTTTCGAAGCACAGTTACCTCCAGGAGTATGTAATCACTATTGAACCCGGTTTCAGTTTTGAGTCTGGCGTGATGTCTCGCGACCATCCCCACCGCCACGTGGTGTTGCTTGCCTCTGGGTACCACTTACGGCGTCGTCTGGTCCTTTCAAAGATTGACTTCCCTCACCATGCCAAAATTACAACATCACTTCTCCTTTCGTTTATTTTCCCACTACACGGTTCTCCCACCGTCTCTCACACCGTCATCCACACTCTTGGGTTTCCACGTACCGATCACATTACATATCCGGTCCTTTCTACAAACTATTCCCGTCGGATTTCCCGCGAATGTATCACCCACACTTTTACTAGTACCTTCACTATTACGTCATTCACTTCCAAGCCTCTTACATCACATACTTAGCATCTTTCCTCATTCTCCTATTCGGCCACTTCCCGCGCGATACGTGCGCTTCCTTCCATGTCTTTTTTCTCATTGACTCTGCTCGCGTCTCCCCGTCCGTTGGCTCTCGCACGCCACGGGAACTTTTCTTGTACTAGGCGGGAACTGCCAACTGCTGCGCTATTTGAATTGTCGTGAATACTTTGTATTTCGTCTAGAAACGCGGCGCGTTTTAGTATATTATTTCATATTTCATTTTATTATTATATTTATGTTCGGAATAATACACGCTTTAACCAACACAGATTTATTAACACAGAAAGTACATCAGGTACACTTCCAGAACCAAAAGAATGTACCAAATCACAACAGCCAAAGTCGAATACCAAATGTCCAGGAGATGTACAAAAACTATCAGGGTCTAACAGATAATCGATACAGAATTCCAAATAACTTGCCGGGCCAATAATCACTTTATCACAGTACGTATCTCCTAGCTCTACTACACACAATAACCAAAACTCTAGCGCTCTGCCGTCCGGGCTGGCGGCGCCCGCTCTTAAAGCGGGCGGCGCTGCAGATTCGCAACCCGGCTGCTGGCTCTCCGGCCAGCTCGTCGCTTGGGATTGGGCGGCGTTTTCCTTGCTCCGCTGCCTCCGCCGACTCCCTTGATTGCCGCCGAGCGCTGCCCTCTAGGCGCGCTCTTCAAAAGATGTTCACAGCCGCGACAATTATATTTGTTATATTTGTGTTATTCTATTTTCAATTGCTTCCTTTGCTGTCCTTTGTGTAAATGTGAAAACGAATAGATGAGCGATCATAGAAACTATTTAATTTTCATTACTAATTGCGAGAAAGTACGTGCTGTTAGCACCGCTAGATTTCTGGGTAAAATGTGTTCATCAAAAACATCTTGTTTGTTCTATTTTTGATTATTTTTGATGTGTTCTATTTTTCGAAAATGAGAGTATTTTATGCGAAATCTTGTGTTAAACATGGACATTTTGTAAACAATTTTTCTTAAAATACGGTAAAATTTTGTTGATTAAATTTTGATCTTAAATAGAGTAAAGGGCGCTGTGAGAATGGTGCAGGTCTCATGTTAGTTGATATGCTCGATTTTTCGAAAAATGAAGTAAATTAAAATTTTCTGTGTCTTCTTATGAATTCAATTGCGGAGATACAAATTTTTTCTTAATGAAATATGTTCATCAAAAACAGATTTTCAAAGAAGGTTATGATGAGGTTTTCGAGAATACGAGTATTTTGTGTGTAATTTGGTATCAAACATTGTTGCTCGTTTCGAATTTCCTGCGCTTCGTAAACATAATGAGGCTTTTGGAAACTATTGTCATTCTTATAAAAGATAGTAGGTTGACGGAAGGTCATACAATTATTTTCAAACTAACAAATTACTTCTTTCAAAAAATTCTGATCACTAATTACTCGTATGGTATGTTTCATTTGTAAAAGTTTGAAATGACTACTGTTCATGGCTATCAAAATGAACGCTGGCATGGACCACAGGCGCTTCGTTTTAATTGGCTGGGTTTGGATTATATTAGCATTATTTCTAAAGCTTTACATGAAAGAAAAATTGAAAAAATTGAATACCATAAATTTGTAGCAACATTTTAACTGTAATTTCATATTACTACCTGCGCTGCCTTGAAGAACAATGCAGCGAAGGAAATAGGCTCTACTCATATTTCTTGGCGCGCAACCCCGTCAAGATCACCGCATGTTCATTTTCTTCGTGCTCCCTGTCAATTCGGGCACTGTCACTCTTAATCTTCTTGTAAGTTTTCGAATTCGTTCGTGTTTGAAGAGCGGGGAGAGGTGAGGATGCGCGGCTGGACGGTCGGTAGGCACCGCAAAATGTTGCGGTGGACAGTCTTCCTCTGGTCATTCGTAAGTTACGCTTCTCTCAAGTTTTTGTGAAAATGGAGTGTGTTAATCATCCAGAAGTTAGTGGTTTATGTAAATGTCTTATAGAACAAGTATTAAGGACGGAATTTCATAGTATTGGGATTTCAGAAAAGCTCAAATTAAAAGACAATGGTAGAGGCAGCTTCCATAAACTGTGGTATATACTTGAAATAATGTTCAAGATTCACTACTGAGCAAACTGTACATAATGAATAGATATCATAACTTTGTATGGATTTCGAGGTGCCATCTCTGCTCTTGGAAAATCATTGCAAACTTTCTAGTACGTTTCATGGCCGCCACCACCACCACCCCGTTTATTTACAACAAACCCTTGAAATATAATCCAAATGTTCCTGAATATTTAGGCAAAAGGTCATTTTTTTCAACTTGTTTCATTTAAGAACTAGCGAACCGTTGCTTTGTCAGAATGAAAATTTACCAATCTTTCTGTCCCATCTTAACTGATTTCAAGAGTCAATAGAACAACGGTATGGAGAAAGATGTTTCAGAAGGGGAAGAATTAGGATCTTGCCCCACCTTTGCCTAATATTGTGGATTTCTCATTATATCCCTAAGGCTTGTAAGTAGATTGTTATTTTGGATGTTCTCGATTCATGACTTCTTTTGGTGTGTTATATTTAATGAGACCATGAGAGAAAGATTGGACTAACTGCTAATTATTGTAGTGAAGTTTGCCTAACTGGTTACCGAGAATATATGTAGTTAACAATGAGGTTATTCGCCGACAACTTCAAAGAAAACAACTTTAAAACATAATGTAGAACAATGAATCCTAACAACAAAACAAGGTAACTGTGCAACCTAACATTTTTGCCACTCTGGCTCTGTGGTCTCCTGTTGTGTATAAAATTTGTATTAGATTAAAATTATAAAAATGTACAAGTTATGAAAAATAAATTTGTTTCGTATGTTTTTGTGAGTTTATTCTACCTTAATTAAGTTCCCTATTTTTCATACTATTAACACTTCGAACTTCACAATAGAATTGTGAGAGCATTTGAAGCCATTATTGTGATGTGGAAGGTAAAGACAAGCTTGTTTGCTGCCACTAACCTTGTGGATAGGAGCACGCAGAATTCAGCTCCCAGTACATAAAAGCATTAAAATATGATCATAAGTGAGATGTTGGTAATGCTTTACCTGTATTTTTTGTGTGTAAGTTGGTAGAGAGGATAAGGGAGATAGTTATGGGTTGATCAGTGTACCGTGGTTATTGTCTCATGGAAGAACGATGTGATGAAAGAAAGGCATTTAAAATTGGTTTATGTGTTGTTTCTTTAAAGTTAAACATGGTGCAGTCATGGTCAGTGGAAAATAAGGAAGAGAAGAGGTACGACACAAAATAATAAACGTAAATATCAACAGTTAACCTAGCAGCAAGTACAAAATGATGCAACGAGGACCTGTAAAATTACCGCGTGACCTAAATCAACGAGGCCCAAATTGTGTGAAAGAATGGACAAAATGGACAAGAGCATTAGAAGACTGTATGTTAGCAACAGGTCATCATGAAGCTGCGGATTCAATAAAGCTGGCGCTACTAAGAAATCTCATTCATACCAATGGCCATGGTGGAAATACGTGGATGAGTTCCTCCGGCACGCCGATGTTTGCTCCTTCTGTGCATCACCAGTTTGCGTCACGAGACAGGTGACCACAGCAAAAGCCAGACCCGGCACGCCGCCATGTTGCATGGAGAACGAGAAGTGTTGAGAAACATTTTGAAAGTGGTACAAAATGACAATTTTCAACGGTAACCAACCAAAAATAACACGAAGGTTGTTGTGTACAAGGAAATCAAGGTGAAAGACAACAGTTCTTTCATAAACAATTTTATTATAGCCCAACCAGAATCCAAAAATCTAGTCCAGAAGTACAGCCAGGTCAAAAAAACAAAGTTCCAGGAGATGTACCTATTCGAAGCAAATTTACAGTCCGCTGGAGAATCACTACCGTAGCACGCACACGTCAACAAGAACTACCAACTCACACTAGACACTCTATCAGCTTCCTAAACAGTAACTTTCTACCGCCCCGACCCGGGGCCCTTATATACGCCCCGAGGCACCGAGGTGAGTCTCTCACTTGCCCCCTCCGTGGCGGGGGATTGAGGGGAGGTGCCCCTTAGACCGCGTTGCCGACGCGGTTCGGTGCCCACGGGAAAGCGCCGTCGCTCGCCCTGCTCCCGGTGGTGTCATTCGCAACTACTCATTCCTAACCTGGTCGCGCCCCGCGGCGCAACCCTGCAGCGGCCACTGTGGGCCGCAACCACACTGCCTGGTACAGTGTGCCCACCACACCGATCCTCGGGGCACACTTGCTGTGGTACACAGCAAAGGTACAAGTTGCAATATTTAAAATAAATGCTTCATAAATTGTATGAATGTCTTGTAACGAAGTCTTGTAATTTTGGTATCTGGCTGCATTTAAAATTCTAATGTTGTGACGCAAACTAGTGTCTGAAGCACATCGGCTGAAGCCTGATACCATACGTAAGAGTCCCCCCCCGCCAATGACTCAGCCTGAAAATGCAGTGTGTAACATGGTAATACAGAAAATAGAGAACTATGTGAAAGACAAAATGAAACGAGCGTTTTGTGTTTACGGAAAGGAAACAAGGAGAATGATTTCATTTTTATCTGACTGAACTCAGAAGGTTGGCAAAAACGTGTGACTATAACATAATATCCACAGGGGAAACATGTGAAGACAGAATGATCAGATAATACGTGAAGTAATTAGTCGTACAACACAAGGACTACCGAAAATAAATGATCAAACGCTAGTTAAAGCAGTAGATCACTATAGGGCTATGGAACGAAGTAAACAACATGCGCAAAAATGGATCAAAGAGAATATAAGAATGATACAAATTTAATAGAAGTAGATGCAATAAAAAACGCGATGGAGGACAAGAAACAACCAGGAACTGACAAACAAATAAATGTGAAGTATAAGACGTTTTTGTGAAGGTGCGAAAGAGAAGATGGACCAAGAGCTTGTCCAGCATTTGGTAAAGTGTATTCGAAGTGTAGAATAAAAACATTTTGCAGTGCCATAGAGAAATGCAGAAATACAGAATGTAACAACAAAGAATGAAGATAGTGATAATAGTAATACTGTACTGTTTATAGATAAGGTTAAAAGTTTTAAATTAAAGGGATCAAACAATGGTTAGAAACAATTCAGATAGAGAATAAGAAAGTTAAACTAAAATTAGATCCAGGAGCAGAGGTAAATGCAATGCCCTATAAAATATATAAACAATTAGCCAGTCAGTTCAAAATGCCACCTGCAAATATGCACCTGGAAGGATTTAATAAAGTGAAAACTAGACCGGAGGGGATAGTAAATTTGGCAAGTATAACTACAGATTTTTCAGGCATACGTAGACTTTGTAATTGTAGATCTTAATTCCTAGGTGTTACTAGGATTACTAGGGTATACCATACTAAATCTAGTGAAAAGTATTAAACCATCTAAGAAAATAGAAATTGACAAGGTAACAACAATAGAGACTGGTAGAGAACATTTTATAAAGATGAATAAGGAAGTATTTGGGAGATATCCAGGTAACTGTAAAATAATCTTACAAGAAAATAGGCAACAGATATGCAATCCACCAAGAAGGGAAGCAAATGTGTTAATGGAACTACTAAGAAATGAGTTAGAGGTTAGAAAAGTGAGCCATAAAAAAGTTGAATTACAATGTGTGAATAAATTGCTGGGAGAAATATCTAATAAGAAATTGAGATTGTTTATCTCCTTCAGAACGGAGTGAACTTATAATTAGGAAAACACAGTTAGTGCCTAGGCTAGAAGATATATCACTTAAATGCAAGGGAATGTCAATATTTACAGTACTAGACTTGGAAGAAAAGTTTCATCTAGTTTTAGATGAACCATCATCATGACTGTTGTTTTGCAACACCTTTTGGGGTTTATAGGTATTTGGTTCTATCTTATGGAATGAAAAATTCAAGTGATTTGTTTGATTAAAATATTATGCAATAACCTAATGTACGTAGCAAATGTGATAGTAAGTAGGGATGATATATTAATAACGGGTTTGACAGAAGAAGGGCATGATGAACCATTGATTCAGGTCATGGAAAGAGCTAAAGAAGTAAAAGCAAAAATAAATGCTAGCATTACAATTCAAACCAAGAAAAGTAAAGTTTGTGGGACAAATAATCTCAAATGAAGGAATTTCTGTAGATCCTAGAAGAAAAGAAACATTAGAAGAAATAAAACTCCCAAAGAATAAAAATGGGCTACAAAAATTATTAGAGGCATTTAACTATATTAGAAGATACATTCCAGATATGGCGACTTTAATAAAATCTTTGTGTGAATTGTTAAAAGAAGGAAATGCATGGTATTAGTCAACATAGCATGATCAGCTATTAGAAGAATTGAAACAAAGAGTGGTAAATTCACCAGTGCTTGTACCATATGATCCAGATAAACAACTGGTCAATGCAATGTGATGCATCAAAAAATAAAGAAGCATGTTTATTTCAAAGAGAGGGAGCAAATGATTTGCAACTTATTTCAGGTGTCAGGGAATATGAATGATGAGTAATTACAGTCATTACATGAATTACCAAGTATTTGTTTTGAGGCTAAAAAGTCATAAATATATCTATGGCGTGAAAAATCTAATTGTAGAAACAGATCATAAAGCATTGTTACCTTACATGAAAAAGGTATGAAAAATAGGCTCAAAACGTCTTCAAAAATTGAGACTCAAATTATTATTTAATGATGTTAACTTACAATATGTTCCTGGAAAAATATTTGGATTTAACTAGATCAACAATGACGTGAATTGTGACGTACTGGAATTGATGTAGCCAATGTTTTTGGAGAGAAATATGTACATGTATTTACAAAAGAGAAAAAGCAAGTTAACATGCAAACATTGAATTAAATCTTCACCAACCCTTAGCCGCGAAAACTCCGCGACCGTCCCTAGGCCTACGTACAGCCCAGTGCCACTGCTCTAACGCAGGTGAGCAACCCTTGGTGCGATGCTCTCTGAAATGATGGCAAATTTTACCAAAACATCCATACATCGCTAAAGGGTTTTCAATGTCAATGAAAAACATCGACGAAAAAACATCAATATTTTAATTATAGGCTAATAAACATGCTGTTTTCCTATCTAATTTTAATTACAATTCGTAAATAGGATATAGGGGACCAACAAAGTTGATAACTAATTTCTCCATTAAATTGAAGTTAGAACCCTTTTATTTTAAGGTCGCGAAATGTCTTCCAACCAAACATAATGACAAACATTACCAAATATAAATTCTTGACTTACCTCACCGACAACTGGAATGAGCTGCTAAATTTCACAAGAAACGAAGCTCTTCTGCCTGAATCGTGTGTATCTCTCGCGCACCACAAACGAAACGAACGAAAAATGAGAAAGTGAGTATTGCCAGGTAAACTCAAGCATTTCATCTCTAATAGCGCTGTAAAAACTACTAAATGACAAACGCGCGAATAATTTGGTTATAAACGTTGAACAAATATAAGTTTACTCGCACATATAAAACATATATTTGATTTATAAAATACATGGTAAAAGACGAGCCAGTTTGGAAAGCAATGGTTAGTCACACATCACATATCACTGGGGCTTCCGAGGATGGAGTGAGTCTGCTTCATGACCTGTCAAAATGTCTGAGGGCCATCTCTAACACTACTGTCAATTCAGACAATGACCCGCCTGGCGATAACCTACATTCTTAATACGAGCACTCCCAAAAATTCCTCAGGTTCCACAGTCGAAATGTGACGCGTGATAAAGAGGATGACGCAAAACAACGATATTGCTGTGGGTTGCTGCTACACATTGTGTGCTAAAACTCTTTTATTAAAAAAATAAAAAAACATTTTTGCAACAAAATATCGATGTGAAGAAAATATTGATGTTAATATTGAATTGAATTTGCCTTATTTTACGTGGCGAGACTCAGGCCATGAGGCCTGCTCTTCCGTCTGACCACGCAAATTCCGCTACGCTCCTTTCACCAACCATGGGAGAAAGAAGGTATTACTTGGGCGACGAAACAGGCAATTTTGAATTTAGCTCAGAGGCGTCATTTAGGCTTGAGGCATGCAGTAAATCTACTAACATGGGACAGCCGGCTTTACTTCCCCTCTGAAGGAAGGCGTACGAATAATTTTTTCGCCCTTAAAAATCCACGGCTTCGATCGGGTTTTAACCCGCAAACTTGGGTATAACAGTCCGATACGCTAACCGTTACACCATCGCCGCCGCCATATATCAATGTTTCTGGTGGAAAACATCGATGTTCTTTTGCCATCCCTAGCTGTCGGACGCTGAGTCCCCTGTAACAACAGTTACTACATGGCCTGACGCCAAACCGGTCTCCGCGTGGAAGAGCGCGTGATTGGGAGCACAGGAGATATCACCCAGTCTTTCAACTCTCAACACATCCTGCCTGGGCGGGCGCAGTCGACGCTGCGTTGTGTACCCTGAGGTTCCTCCCCTTTCGTCTCCCCACCCGGCGCCATGCTGTCGGCATCACGAAGGCTCGACGACCAGCCTTCTCCAGGGGTCTTGCACAATCATCCAAGACTCGCCACTAACCTTTCTCAATAGATTATTTTAGAGCGTGCCTTTCCTGTCGCCCCCTCCCCCTGGAGTCCCTCTATTCAGCGCAGCTGCGGCCCATCGGCGTCGCTTCCACGGTACCAGGCTCGCGAATCTGGGAAGATCATTCCAACCGCCCCCTTCCCCCGACAGCCTCCGGCACAGGCGTGTTATGAACAAAGGGCGACAATTAAAAAAATATTTAACTTGTTACGGTCGCCAGCTGTATTAAACAGCGAATCAATTTACAAAGGAAGTTATGACCGTGTATGATCCTAATGGAGGAGAGCGGAATTAACACAAAACTTCCTAGACATCAAACTTTCGTGAAGGTGCTATTTTCTAAGGAGAAAAGGCACATGATTCGGGAATTTCCAAGTGAGTTTCAAACTATGGGATCTAAGCTGTAGATATGCAATACAACTTCACTTGATAACATAATTTATTGCAAAACATAGGAACAAATTACATAACCACAATTTTAACAATAATAAATTCCTCTTGCTGCACAAGTATTGCCTGAAAGAGGAACAATGCAGAGTTACAAGTATAAACAATTTTAACAAGAATTTAGAAAAAATGGAAGGCAAACAAATGCCTTTGGAAACGTTGTTTACGCAGAATTACTACGTCAAACCTGATTTTGCCAATTAATCCACTTTAGTATTGCAAACGGCTGACGTGAATTTACATGACAAAATGCCCGGTTTCGGAAGCCTTGCTTTACAAAATACGAATTATAAACTGCAATGAACAGAATTTATCTGACTTACATATTAAAACATTAGACAAAATTAAACAAGGACTCCAACATTGCCACAAACATTTAACGTAGATGATGGAATTGGATTGATTACATAAATAGAATTTACGCCTTTTACCATGAATACCAGTCACAGTGCCACTTTTTGCAAAAGCCGTTTGAACATCTGAAGTGCCAACTGCGGCTTGATACCCGAGCGACCTTGTTTCGCCGCTCACGGGGCCGAAATACGAAGTACTCAATTAGGCCACGGCTTCCAACTGCCGTACGGATCCCTCCTTCGTCTGGTTGATGTTCCAGAGGTCCAATGCGAAATATCGTCTTACTCAAGACTCGGAGTCGTTTAGTGCAACATTCAATCAAACATTCATTAGAATATGCAGAACATTTACATAAACATATGAGACTGCGCCGCCATTACGCCCTACGCAGCTCGATGTGGAAAACGCCGCTTGTCAGGCTCGACGCGAGTTCCTGCATTACGTGCATCTGCACCATTTACATACATAGCAAAAAATGACACTGTAAGTGAAGGCGAAATTAAATCACAACATACTTAAACATGAACATATCATACGAAAATTAATCAATCCAATTCCATCACAATGTGCCGTATTAAGCCACTTCCAAAAATTAAATCTTACAATGGAGTCCTGTAAAAGAAACACACACAAGAAAACCCTGTCGGCATAAGGCCGAGGCGCGCCCAACCCAAGCAAGAAGTTGTGGCTGACGTTCGTGGCTGGGTGGCAGGAAATGCAGGGCGGAGAGCCCTTATATAGCTTCTCCAGAGAGGTGGGGGGGGGGGCGCTAACAGACGTCACTGGGGCGTGACGCAGTACCAATCGATTACAAAGGGGTTGTATGCTCATTTTCTTTCAAGGAGTAACCTATATTGCCTTACTACTAGGCAAAATGCCAAACATGTGCACCTGGCAAGTTGCCTATACACAGGCGTTTACAACCAGAGCACCTCTTGATCAGTGCACTCTAGCGGGTGCCAGTGGAAACTTTAGCATGTACATGGAAAGTTTTTTCTTTTGCCTAAAAAACAGCTTTTTCAACCTTTTCAAAGGCAGACCAAGGTACCAATCAATCCCAAAAATGATCTAAATTTGGGATTTTGTTAGTAGAAGCCATTTCTATCGCTGGTTTATTTACAATGAGTGTAAACCTGTTTTTAAATACCAAAATGTTTTGTCATAAATTATGAATTTTGATTAATCACCAAATTATTGCTGTTTACAGCTTGCTGTACCATCACATAGCATTGTGAACACTTTTCTATGGCCATAGAATTACAACATTAGGTTTTTTGTACTTAAAAACCTACTTTGTTGTACTTTGTACAACATCTTGATTTATAAGTACTTAAAAAATAAATTACATGTGGTACTTAAGCTTAAATTTAAAAACTAAGCCTTACATCTAGATTTTACAATGTATTGATCTTCTAATGATGGATGAGATGGCTTCTCGGATGGATGGGATGGCTTTGTGGAGGCACAAGTTCAGTCCAGGTTTTAAATTTAACAAGGCGTGCCGGTGCAACGGTTTTCTCCGGCCCGACTGGGTAGAAGGCGTTGCCACGACGCCACAATATTATAGAGATTGATATGGAAATGCTAGAGATGGTACATTCAATAACACAGCTCTCACCAATGTCAAAATATAGGATTGAACAATTTAGAGAAGCTACAGCTATTGCTCTTATTGCTAATTACTCTCGGTTGCAATTACTCTCTTAAGTATTATTACGAGGGTTGGCCTACATTTAAGAAGGTAGATTTAGTGGTAAAGAATACTTCAATATGAAAGATGACGTTTATGTAGAGGCTGGAATTGTGTTTGTAGGTGCGAAAATCATTGTTCCACTTATACTGAAACAAGATATACTACAGGCTATTCATAAAGGACATCAGGATGTCACCTAGAGTCATAAAGGACATCAGGATGTCCTGTTCCAGGGAACAGGAAAATCCATTCAGAAAGCTAGGCAGTTATTCTATTGGAAAAATATGTTAACACATATAACTAATTTTGTAAGGAAATGTAGAAGAGAAATTTCAGAGTAATACGAGAAAGCAACCAATACAGTTACATGAGGTACCAAAACAAAGATATACTAACATTGAAATGGATATTGCTGATTATGAAGGCAAATCATATCTTGTAATAGATTATTACTTTCCCTACTGGATTGATGTTATTTTATTAAAAAATGAGAATGCAATATCTGTTATAGAAGGAATAAAAAATAACTTTCGTTATAGTGGATGCCCTGTAGAAATTATATCTGATAATGTTTCTTTTAACTCACTAGAATGTACGAAATATTTTAGAGGAAAAGATATAAAATTGACTAATAGCCCACCATTGTATCCTAAAAGCAATGGTAGGGCAGAAAATGAAGTAAAATTAATCAAAAAAGTTCTTAGAAAATGGGAGAGGATATAAACGAGGCAATAATGAAATGTAGTAATACTCCTCTGGTGATTCTGGGTGCGTTACCGTCTGTAATACTAAATAGTAGTATCAGCACACATACGCCAATGACAGGGAAAGCTATGAAACCGGTGATTCAAACTCAAATCTACGATAAGTTACGTGGTAGACGGAAAGTGGTGGAAGAATGGTATAATAGAACAGCTACAGCTAAAATAAGTTTTCAAATTTGGGAGAAGGTAGTAGTAAAAACAGAAAAGGACAAAACTTGCAGACGTGATTGGAGAAGGAGAGGAACCCAGATCATACATTGTAAAGATGTAAAAGGCTGGTGGTGTTGTAAGGAGAAGTATACTGCGGTTTTTACATAGCTGCCTCCCAAGGTCACTGAAGGTCCGTCACCACAGTGGTATTTAGGTACGGTTTTTTCCGTCTTTCTCGGTCGAGCCGCTAGTCGCTTAATCTGCGGCACTGCTTGAAACAGTCGCGAGCATGCGATATCTAGCGGCACTACTGAAAAAGACGCGGCTAAATGCTACCGTGAGGACGGACCTTCAGTGACCTTGAGAGGCAGCTGTGTAAAAACCGCTGTATAGTCATTATATGATAAAATCTTTTACTGATAGAAATAGGGATAGACAATCAGAGATTGACATAGATTATGAAAATGATGTAGGAAAAGAAAGAGAGACTAATAATAAACTTGAAAATACTGGGACACACGTAAAGATGAATGAAAATGAAAGAATAAAAGAAAATGTAATGGGAGCACCATCCAGGAATACGACAATGTTTGGTAGGGTACTGAAACCAATGGTTAGGTTGAACCTGTAAAATAAGAATCTAAAAGAGGAGATGAGATGTTGGTAATGATTACCTGTATTTTTATGTGTGTAGTTTGGTAAAGAGGATAAGTGGGGGAGTTATGGGTTGATCAGAGTACCGTGATTATTGTCTCATTGAAGAACGATATGAATGAAGAAAGACATTTAAAACTGGTTTATTTGTTTCTATGAAGTTAAACGATAAACACTAAAACGTTTTGAATATTCTAAGATATCATTGTTATGTTAATTTAATATGTGGACAAAAGTCATGACTACTATTTTTTTCTAAAAGAAATGTACTATGTATGTATGTTCACAACAACAGATGTCTCTGTGAGTGCCCCTATTAACACAGAGTATTGTGAAATCAGTTGTGTGACTGTCGCCGTACAAGATGAACGCAACCCGTTTCGAGCAGCGCTCATACACCAAGATAGCCGTTCTCCATGAGAGAAATGGCCGAGAATGTTACAGGAAATTGTTCAACTCTATTGGGAATAATGCTTTTCCATATCGGTCAGTCACGTAATGGGTAGGAGCATGATGGAATAACATGGGTGAATTACTCTGGCGCGCTGATATTTACTCGTTCTGCGCAACACCAGTTTGACACACAAAACTCGTGGCCACAGCACGGGCACTTTGTTAGAAAAGCCAGACCAGATGCTGGCCGCCATGTTGCATGGAGAGCGAGTGGTGTTGAAAAACTTTTTGAATGTGGTACAAAATGACAATTTTCAGAGGTAACCAACTGAAAATAACGCGACGAATGTATACAAAATGCAATATTTAAAAGAAATGCTTCATAAATCTGTTTCAATGTCGTGTAACGAGGTGATGATTTTGGTATTTGGCTGCATTTAAAATTCGCAATAATATTGTAACGCAAACTGGTGTCTGAAGCTCATTGGCTGAAGTCAGATACCATGCGGAAAGGCCCTTCCCCTGGGTAGGAGAATTTCTGTAAGGACGTGTAGCAGCAACCCAGTACACTGATGGAATTGTCGCTCCACGATGCCATAATTTTCTTCTACGAGAATGGCAACACTTGTCTTTTTCTGGAACACGTGAAACACAGAAGAACTCTCAATAGTGATGTTGCTTTGAACCACTCCTATAGACTTTGTGCTTTGAACATAAGTAAAGTGTTTCGTTCGTATTGCCTTATTTTTATAATACATTTGAAACACCTACGTACAGTATTACTTGGAACTTATTAAATTTGAAGAACGTCAAGTGAATACGGATACAATCAGAACTGTAAGTAATGTTAGAGAACGGAAGCACACGCATATTCGACTTGGTACATTTACGTTCTTAGGCGTGCAAATACAAGGGAAGAATCAAATGTAGTTGTAGAAGATTTTGTGACAATTTCGGAACTAATTGGGAAGAACAGCTTAGAGGTAATCTTTTATGTGGATTTTTGTGCATATTAGCAAAAAAGCGTACGAAATATTGGCGTATAAAATTCTAACTATTTGCATCATCCATACCTGCAGGATATTTTTTTCAACGATTACAATTTTGAAATTACCAAATCCCGTACGGAAGTAACATGCAAGGTCATTGAGTGTTGGAAATTTTTGAGCGGGAGAATCACATTATCAGTTACTACAGAGCTATGTAGTATGTCCAAAGCCAGAGACTGTAATAACGTATTCGAACAAAGTTGTGCATGGCATTTAGGAATTTGCATCACATGAAAAAACGTTTAAAACAGTTTATAGCGTCGGCGATGCCACATTCAACCAGTAGTTTTAAGTAGGAGTATTTAGTGATCAAATACTACAACATCCACGGTAAGCTTTAAACGCCAAAAACATTGATGTTTTAAGTTAGTGTTTAATAAAATCACTAGTTAAATACATGAAATGATAAGTATGAATTCCATTAAAATATATTTTAATGTTAGCGTCATTTAATTCATTCCATAGACTGTTCTCACCTCCATAGACGGTGATTTTATAGGATAATTTCAATTACGAAATTATATTATAATATAAATCTGTAAGAATGGAACGTGTAGATGTTGTAGAATGTAGTACGTTGTAGAATAGGAGCGTGCACATGTACACATTTTCTGTGCTCTTCAGAACACTCGTGGCTCATTGCAAAGTCGCAAGCCTTTCACCACTGAGATCCAGGTTCGATTCCCGTCGAATCTCATGTGAAATTTGTTCCAACAAAACGAGTTCGGCTGCTTCACAAGGGCTAGTCCAACCTCTGTGAAGTGTCCTAAACCCTACCCCTATCCTTATTCCTTCCTAATTCTGGTCGCTGGGTAGTGACGCAGGAGCGCGCGGTGGGAGGCGCGTACGCGGAGATGCTACCTGGCGGTCCTCTTGACAACCGACTGCGACGAGACGCGACAGACAATATTAACAAGCGCAAGTAATTGGAGGATTACTCCGAGAAGCGCAAAGCGCTCAACGCCCCCCAAGGGGCTTGGAGACGCGTTGCAAAGTAGATGAAAAAAACAAAACAAAAAAACAACAACAAAAAAACAAAAAAAACAAAAAACAAAAACAAACAAAAAAAATCTTTTCAGGGAGCGTTCTGATTAGGATCTCGAACACCGTATTCTAAAGTGGGTAGGCTTAGCCCGGAAGAACCCGAAACAAACGTGGCCTTAGACCAACTAGAGCCGGGATTACACATTTTCGTGTTCTTTTATTATATAATTTTATTCTTAATATATGATTTTTCATATTCTTCACGTGAGAATGAAAAAACAATATATATATATATATATATATTATATATAAATAATATATCATTTATTATATATATTATAAATAATATATCATATATAATATATTATGTATATAATATATTATATATAATATTTTTTCTACTTCCATAGTATAATCCTGTCATTTGATGGCTGCAACCCGTTGCATAATGATACTCATTACGATACATATTCCATTATGATACAGGTTTTGGCCAGAGAGCTTTACAAACCAAGTATTTACACTTCATTCATCTTTGAGAATCGTTCTAATAAAGGTTTCGTTCGATTGTGTACATTAAAATTGTATTTAATATATACTATGTCAGTTTTAATTTCTTTTATTATTAGTATTTTCATCATCATCATCATCATCATCTCCTCTTCAGGATTTAGGAGAGACTCCTGTTCCGTCTTCAGCATGCCTTCTCAATCGTGGACGGCCGACATCCCTTTTACCATGTGGTCTGTAGTGATATATTTGTTTTGGGATGCGGTCACTATTCATTCTGTGTAGATGTGACCATCGGTTCCTGTAATCTTTTACTTTATTTATTAATAGGAGTACTAGTTAATCTCTGATTACCTCACTTTTTATTTTGTTTAATACAATGCAACCTTTGACTTGTCCCAAGAACCTCATCTAAGACATCTATATTCTGGTAAAATCTTTCTTTTTCATGGTCCATGTCTCGCACCCTTAAAGAAGTATGGGGATAGCCATTGTTTTATAAAATTTAAGTTGTGTTTCCTTTCTTGTTTTCTTTCTCAGGTATTTTATTATTGTACCATAGATGTTTTGAAATTTTTGTTTTTTTTATCGAAATATCTTTATTGAATTCAAAAGTAATATCACATCCTAAATATCTAAAATGGCTGACTTGTTCTATAATTTTATTATTTATTATTGTTTTACTTCGCATAGAATGTTTGCCTCCAAACGCCATTACTTCGGTTTTCTGAGTGGAGATTTTCAAGTTATATCTTTCACATCTGTTATTCAATTTATAGAGAGCCCTCTGTAACTAATCCTCACTTTCTTGGATAGTTATCTGATCGTCTGCAAATAAAAGTATATTTAGAGTGGTTTCGAAATTTATTTCGATGCCATCAGTAATACACTGTTTCCATTCTCTCAGAACGTCTATATAAATATTAAATAAACTTGGTGATAGGCTACAACCTCGATTAATTTTAAATTCCTCGGGTAATTTTCCATTTAAATCCATCACATTTATAGTTCTGTGGTATAGGGATTTGATTACTTCAATTAAATTGAGTGGAATGCCTCTTTTATTCATTATCTTCCATATCGTGTATCGATGCACCATGCCGAATGCTTTCTCATAATCTATGAAAGCAATATGCGTTTCCTTATTAAATTCTACCCTCTTCTGTACAAGCAAGTTAATGAAGAATACGTCTATATATGATCTTCCTTGTCTAAATCCACCTCGTTCTTCTAACAATATATTGTCTAGAAGAGTTGTAAATCTGCTGTTAATAATTTTAGAATATATATTGTATGCCGAATGTAGGAAGGAAATTCCTCTATAGTTCTCTGGTTTACTTCTATTTCCTTTTTAGAATTGTGAAATTACCTTACCTCTGGTTTCTTTTGTATTATTTTGCAACATTTTATTGTAAGCGTATTTCTTATCATTAATGGCTTGGGCGATTTCTGGTGTCCAAATTTTCAGTCCTTTTCTTCGTTTATTTTTACTCTTTGTACATCATTAGCTGTTTTCTTTATTATACGTTTTACCTTATTCCATTCTTCATCTACATCAGCTTGTGTCGGGATCTGACCTTTAATCGTTCATGGTATAAATTCTTTATACTATCTTCGTTTAATAAGTGGATTTTAAATATTTCTTCATTTTTGGACGGTGTTTTATTTATTAGTATTTTCCTCCATTTAGCTAATATGGATATTGTAGATATTACTTGAAAGTGATCTGAATGCACGTCACCACCACGGAAGACTCGTATCAGATATTTGGGACGCTATTTTTCTGTTCGCTATAACATAATCAATATTTGATCTGCTACCTCTTGCACTCCAAGTGTACTTAAATATGTATGTATGTGTGTACTAAGTATGTCTTTTTTTCTAAAGAAAGTGTTGGTAATTTCAAGATTGTTGTAGGTGGCAAATTCTCTTCTATTAGTATTTTTACGTGGAATATTATTTAAAAGAAATTGAATCGTAATTTCACTTTGATCCTATTTGACTAGGATAGTGGTTAGAGGGATCATTCGACTGACGTGAATTTGAGAACGCAAGTCATTTTGTGTTATATATTGCTGTCGTGTGATTGCCCTTAAAAACCTGCCGATTATTTAATTTAAAATATCTAGGGAATCAGAGGTTGAATTGGCACCTCAAGAAATAAGAGAAAAGGGGAAAATGGTGACCTCGGAATTATGGCAACAACTTATGTACTCGCATGCGGACTACTAAAGCAAACCCATCTGCGGCAGGTAGGGTAGCTGTCCGCTAGGTGGCCTTGGCTACCATGTAAACTACTTAACGATCCCATGTAAAAGTTTAACTTATAAAAGTTACCAGAAGTCGTAGAAAAAGTACCGTATGAAACTCGACGTAATGGGCATTAATACACTCGTGTGAAGTTTTCGATACTCGCTCGTATCGTAATATCACACTCGTATATATTATTATATCATCGTTTCATAATGTACTATTTCCTGACTAATAGATGATTGCGATATATATATATATATATATATATATATATATATAATTTCCCTGGCAATGTGAGGTTACTTCTGGTAGTTTGTGCTATCTGATAGTATGAAAAATTTGTATAACAAATATCTGTGATACAAACATTTCAATTTTTATACAGAAACATTTTTATATCAGACTGTTGGACCCGGCAATGCTTCGTTACTGTAATGTGTTACACTTCACATGCTACTGGTCACTTGATTGTTAATAACGTTTTACGCTACGATTTGCAAAAAAAAAAAAAAAAATTAAAAATGTTGAAAGACTTTCTCGCGAATATGGGTTTGTTCGGAATGATCGTGGCTGTCCGGGTGACGCCGCGTCGAAGGCTGTGTTGCCGACGTTTCGACCATCTTTTCGTGGTCTTCCTCAGGGCTGGTTTGCCGACCAGCAGACCAGCCGACCAGCAGACCAGCCCTGAGGACGACCACAAAAAGATGGTCGAAACGTCGGCAACACAGCCTTCGACGAGGCGTCACCCGGACAGCCAAGATCATCCACATGACTCCGGTCGCGGAAGCCTACGACTGCACATGGGTTTGTTCTATGTTCTGGTGTGGACATGGTTGTCAAGTATCCTATTGTTAAAACATTCTCCCTCAAATTTTGGAATTCATTCACTCTGCCACTGTCTTAGAGAAATTTGATTTACTTATCCGAGATAACGTTCGAGAAATGATTCTGGTCGAAATTTCACATTCGCAGGGGCAGAATATGCAGCGAAGATGCGCTTAATACTTGAGTGCGCGGCGGGTTGCTTGGAGCTTCTGTTCAGGGGCCCCGGGAGAGGTCACTGTGATCTACTGATGTCACTGCGGAGGTCCTTAGGTTCAAGTCCCGATGCTGGCAGGATTTTCGACACTAGCTTGTCTACTAGATCGAATTGAGTCGCTGTCTGGATTCTAGCGGCCAGTTGCTCTGATCGGTAGATTTCCATGGTTTCTCAGATCAACACCAGGAGATTGCCGAAGTACCCTAGCTAACGGGCCATGGACTTAGCGCAACCCTTACTCCAGTTCACTTCACTGCTCTGCCCAACACGTAACTGAGACGCATTTCTTCCGCATTCCGTTACCTCCGCTTCATAACACAACACTGCGCTACACTACACTGCACTGCACTACATAAGTAGTGATAAAATGATAATAATAATAATAATAATAATAATAATAATAATAATAATAATAATAATAATAATAATAACAATAACAATACTACTACAACTGCTACTAATAATAAAAATTAAACAACTTACTTAATAGGCTACTACTAGTTTAACAGTAGAAACTTAACATTAATACATTGACCTAAAATATAATTAGCTAGAGAACTAATTTATTTTTAAACATGCTTAAGCTTTGAGGAAAGAGTTCTAAGATTGTCGCAGGCGAACTGTTCCAATAGTTCGGTTTGTAAATGAAAATTTTCCGACACCCGTTTTCTGTATTCTTTTTTTAATTTTGTGCACGTGATCCACTCCACCGAAATATGTAAGTTTTCCTAGACGACGGTAGATTTCATTCCAGGCAGGATAGCCTGTGTATGCTTTGTACATAGCATAGAGTCGCAACTTAATCCGCCTCTTTTCGAGGGACTCCCATACACCTATATTAAGATTTGGAAATTTTACAGTTGACCTGTACAAATGTGGGAAAATTAAGTCTGATTTGTCAACATTGTACACTTGTTTCGAAAAGAGATAAGGAAGAGAACAATCATTTGCGTAAGGGTAGGAAATTTATCACTTTGTACATGAAACACAATTCTAGTACTTTACAAGAATTGAAAAAGAAGAAACATTACAAGAAGATACTCAAATAATTTTGATTTATTTCTAATTCGTATATCATATTGAAGCTCCAGGTAGGTATTAACGTACTGAAATATCAGGAAATGGCTAAACGCTTTTTTGAAGGTTACTGGGAATTTATCGAATTGTCAGTGTAATTGAAAAAAATGCTAATTCATTCTCTTACTAGTTGCAAACTGCACAATTCTTCAATGTGCTGAATTTTTGCAACATCCGTGTTGCAAATTTCAATTTCTCTTCCATTCCTAAAACAATGAATTTGGTAATATTTTATCCAAATCATCCTATAAATGTATAACTAATAAGATTTTAATGAGTTTGCAACATTTATCATTTCATAATTTTTCGATCCAGAATAGTTTCTTTAGTGGTGATTGCATCAGCCCGATTACCACAACTCCGGCTACGAATAACGAAACCAAACTAAAATTAGAGTACGTGTCTGTTATTAAGACTTATGCTGTAATGAGATCAAATATGTCAAACAATGGTTATGCTTCTTTACAAATTTGAGTCGATTTTATTTTGTCAACATCCGCTTTTTTGGCGTCCTGATTTCGAGGCGTGGTCTGGAACAAAAAACCAACTGTTATCTTTCAAAATAGCTGTGAATGAATTTAGCAATAATTGCTGCTTTGTAAAAAATATATAAATAAACTATTCACGCTCGCCAGCCACTGAGTAGCAAAATCTACTTTTATTTCTTTCTTTTCCTGTACCCTAAACATAAGATGTAGAATAGTAAACAAAGAAAAAGTGACACATGTACGGCTCAATCCATTTTAAGTGGTCGAACACTACATCCTGGAAGTTACCAGGACCATTTCACCCAATCACAAAACTGTATAGCTCATAATTTGCCGCTTTTTTGCCGTTCTTAAGATGTGAAAACAAAAAATTTGCCGCGGGTCATTTTCTCAAAGAAAGCGACAACACATCTAAATCCGCTTCTAATGTAAGCATACACACCACACAGTACTCCAAATTTGCCGATTTTTATTTATAAACGATTAGTGAAGATATCATACTGATATCTCCATTTTTCCAAAAGTTATTTTCAAAAAACCAAAACTAAGACCCACGTTCCTATGGTGAGCGACCTCAAGAAGGACAAGACACGTTTCGTCCAAGACTAATAGCCGTAACGATTCATACTCTACGCCAAAATTTAACCTTAACCGTTGCAAACTGTAATCTGTAATAAAAAAAATTGCCGCGAACCGGTTAGTTTACAATACCCAGGTTCGAACCCCAGAATATATACTCTTGGAAGCTCCCTCCGCGAAGAAAAGGCACGATAACTCCAAAACTAATAGCCGTAACAACTCATACTCTATGCCAAAATTTGCTCTTAAATGTTGCTAATTGTAATCTGCAAGCAAAAAATTTGCCGCGGACCGGTTAGTATAAAATACCCATGTTCGAACCCCAGAATTTAAACTCTTCAAAGCCCCCTCCGCGAGGAAAAGGCACGATACTTCCTAAATTATTAGCCTTAACAGTTCACGCTCTATGCTAAAATTTGCTCCTAAACGTTGCTAATTGTAATCTGCAATAAAAAAATTTGCCGCGGACCGGTTAGTTTAAAATACCCATGTTCGAACCCCAGAATTTAAACTCTTCAAAGCCCCCTCCGCGAGGAAAAGGCACGATACTTCCTAAATTATTAGCCTTAACAATTCATACTCTATGCCAAACTTTTCTCCAAAACGTTGCTAATTGTAATCTGCAAAAAAAAAATTCGCCGCGGACGGGTTAGTTTAAAATACCTAGGTTCGAACCCCAGACTTTAAACTCTTGGAAGCCCCCTCCGCGAGGAAAAGGCACGATACCTTCTGAACTGTAAGCCTTAACAATTCATACTCTATACCGAAATTTGCTCTAAACGTTGCTAATTGTAATCTGCAATCAAAAAATTTGCCGAGGACCGGTTAGTTACAATATGCCGGTTCGAACCCCAGAATTTAAACTCTTGGAAGCCCCCTCCGCGAAGAAAAGGCAAGATACCTCCCAAACTAATAACCGTAACAATTCATACTCTATGCCAAAATTTGCTCCTAAACGTTGCTAAGTGTAATCTGCAATAAAAAAATTTGCAGCGGACCGGTTGGTTTAAAATAATTACATTCGAAACCCAGAATTTAAATGCTTGGAAGCCCACTCCACGAGGAAAAGGCACGATACCTGCTGAACTATTAGCCTTAACAATTCATATTCTATGCCAAAATTTGCTCCTGAACGTTGCTAATTGTAATCTGCAATAAAAAAATTTGCCGCTGACACGTTAGTATAAAATACCCAGGTTCGAACCCCAGAATTTAAACTCTTGGAAGCCCCCTCCGCAAGGAAAAGGCACGATACCTCCTGAATTATTAGCCGTAACAATTCATACTCTATACCAACATTTGCTCTTAACCGTTGCTAATTGTAATCTGCAATAAATATATTTGCCGCAGACCGGTTACTTTAAAATACCCAGGTTCGAACCCCAGAATTTAAACTCTTGGGAGCCCCCTCCACGAGGAAAAGGCACGATACCTTCTGAACTATAAGCCTTAACAATTCATACTCTATACCAAAATTTGCTATAAACGTTGCCAATTGTAATCTGCAATAAAAAAATTGCCGCGGACATGTGTTTAAAATACCCAGGTCCGAACCCCAGACTTTAAACTCCCGGAAGCCCCCTCCGCGAGGAAAAGGAACGATACCTCCTAAACTATTAGCCTTAACAATTCATTTTCTATGCCAAACTTTGCTCCTAAAAATTGCTAACTGTAATCTGCAAGGAACAAATTTGCCGCGGACCGGTTAGTTTAAGATACGAAGGTTCGAACTCCAGAATTTAAACTCTTGGAAGCCTCCTCCGTGACGAAAAGGCACGATACCTCCTAAATTATTAGCATTAACAATTTATACTCCATGCCAAACTTTGCTTCAAAAACGCTGCTAATTGTAATCTGCAATAAACAAATTTGCAGCGGACTGGTTAGTTTAAAATACTTAGGTTCGTACCCCAGAATTTCAACTATTGGAAGCCCCCTCCGCGAGGAAAAGGCACGATACCTCCCAAACTAATAGTCGTAACAATTCATACTCTATGCCAAAATTTGCTCCTAGATATTGCTAATTGTAATCTGCAATAAAACAATTTGCCGCGGACCGGTTAGTTTAAAATACTTAGGTTCGAACCCCAGAATTTAAAGTCTTGGAAGCCCCCTCCGCGAGGAAAGGGCATGATACCTCCTAAATTATTAGCCTTAACAATTCATAAACTATGCCAAAATTGCTTCCAAACGACGCTAATTGTACTCTGCAAAAAAATAAAATTTGCCGCGGACCGGTTAGTTTAAAATACCCAGGTTCGAACCCCAGACTTTAAACTCTCCGAAGCCTCCTCCCGAAGTCCTGGAAGCTCCCAGCGCAAGGAAAAGACACGTTTCCTCCTGAAGCAATGGCCGTAAAAAAATCATTCATACATATACTGACACACCGGAACGGTTAGTTTACAATACCAGGGTTCCAAACCCAGATTTTAAACTCTTGGAAGCTCCCTGGAAAATGTACGATACCTTTTTGAAGTTGAAGTCTTGGAAGCTCCCTGCGCTATGAAGAGACACGTTACCTCCTGAACCAATAGCCGTAACAATTCATACTCTATGCAAAAATTTGCCCTTACCTGTTGGAAACAGTAATCTGTAATTAATTAATTTGCCTCGGACCGGTTAGTTTAAAATACCGAGGTTCGAACCCCAGAAATTGAAGTCTTGAAATCTCCCTGCACAAGGAAAGACACGTTTCCTCCTGAACCAACAGCCGCAACAATTTATAGTGTACGCCATAATTTGACATTAAGCGTTGCAAAATGTAATGTGTAATAAAAAATTTGCCGCGGACCGGTTAGTTCAAAATACTCAGTTTCGAACCCCAGAAATTTAAGTCTAGGAAGCTCCCTGCGCAAAGAAAAGACACGTTTCCTCCTGAACCAATGGCCGTAAATAATTCATTCATACATATATTGACATACCAGATTGTAACTAATTTGGAATTCAGCAAAGTTCATTAAATTCGCAAAAAGACGTTTGTTGCCATGGTACCTGAGTGCAATATATAAACTATGCCCATTAGTTTAAAAGTGGACGATAAGTAGCATCTGTGGTTTCGCTTACAAAGAAAGATAAACAAACGTACGAGATTTAAAAGGTAAACAAGCTTATTTCCGGATCTTCATAATTTTTTTTGCGATGTATTCTGTCCATTCTGGATTCTTTAGGACAGTTCTCCAACTTTCTGTTTTTTTACCCTGACTTGTACGGATGTACAATTTTTCAGTGAGCAAATTTTTTAAAATCTCTTCTGGTATTGTTAGTGTAAAATATTCTTCAATGCTACTTGTATTACAAGAGCTCTCTGAACTTTCCGCAGATTCTTCGTGAGACGGTGATGGACCAATCAATTGGGTTTTATATCGAACCTATTATTCGTCATGTACGAATGCAATGTCGTTGGTTTAATTTTCCCCCCAATGCTATTTGAATTCCGTTCCCAAACATAATTAGTAGCTGTTACAATTTTTCCTACCACTAACTTTTTATATTCAAAATATTTTTTACCTATTATAGTATACTTATATATACTTATTATAAACTCTATATTTAATACTTATAAACTATTAGTTCATGATCTAAATTGTGAAAGTTTCCCCTGTTTCTTATACATTGTTCTTCCAAAATACCTTAATCACATCTAATGTTTCCCCACAAGGTACACGTCCACTCACAGCCACGCGGGAACAGCTCGTGAAACTGCTATTCAGCAGTTATGGTTGTCGTGACAATTTCAGGGAATTGAACCGTTATTGTTTGAAATATTGCAAGTGAGGATTAGACAAAATACCTGGGAAAGCTGGACGTTGTTTCTCTCGCGCGGCCGGGGAAAATCCGCAGGCCCAAGGAATCCCAACTCATCGGGACCCAAAACAGGAAGTATGCCAATGCTCTCTAAAACCTAAGGTTTGGAAATGCCTTTCTTTTTATACAATACATCTTTGTTAATAATAGAAACAAAGTGTATGTACCTTTTCGTCTAAATAAACAGTTATTGACTCATTTACTACTGACATGTAAATAACAATAAAACAAGCACCGCGAGGTGTTATTTGAACTACCATACTTGTAACATTTATAAACAATATTTGTAGTTTTTCTCCCATATTTTCCTTGGAAACACCACATGAAAAAAATGACTAAACTCATGGCAAAGTTCTGACCGTTCACAGGGAATAAGAATTATTTTAGTTGGTATTTGGACCTCAAAATAATCGGAAACCACCAGAATCTCTTGCTTTAACCCTTCAACATGGGGTGCCGTCCACATACGTACCGGGGCTTTTAACTTCTACCTGCGGGATGCCATCTGAAGACGTCATGACGCAGCTTTTCCGCGTGCGAGATGTCCTGACACGGCGTGGCCGTTTCTCTCCTCGGCGAGGGGGCCGAGCGGATGCAACCGCATTCGTAAAGGTATTTGGCGAAGGGAGTTTCTCTTCGTGTAACGGGCCCGCCGGGGCAGCTACTCGACCTAGCTAGAATATGCCTAGTGTCGAAAATCCGCCACCCTCGGGACTCGAACCCTAGGACCTCCCGATAAGAAACTCTGCCGTGTAAATAGTTCTTTCCTCTGAGACATCTCAACGGAAAAAATCACAATGAATTTCCCCCAAATACCTGTACGATTATACTGAAATACCGGTATTTTCGTATGAAACTACCGGTATTTTGATGAGAGAATACCGGTATATTACCTTTAAATAAAGGTATTTTTCCGGTATAGACGTCGGATGAAGGTAAAATACCTCTAAAAATACCGGTATTTGACGTCTTATACCGGTATTTTTAAAGGTATTTTGAATAAAGGTATAATAGAGGTAAAGGTATTTCTATACCGGTATAAATACTTTTACCGCTATTATTTCGGTATTCGGTCCAACAAATTATTAATAGACACAATTATATAAGTTGTTTAATAACATTTCTTCTTAAATTTCAAATATATTTTAAAATATTTGCATTATTAACGAATAATAATAAATAAGTGTAAAAACATAAAACTACTAATCTATACAGAACGATACGAAAAATTCTGAAAATTCTGTAATTCCAAGAAACTCATTATAAACATTTCTCGGACACGCCACCCACGTCTGACAAAGCGCCGTGTAAGAGCGAGGCGCGCTGTCGCTCCGAAATCGAGCTGAGATCAGCGTCCTATCCGTTGCCGGCGACAGGTCGACCCACGCGGCACGTCCGGAGTATCGTATTCCTTTCAATGTACGCAACGACTGATAAGTGGATGTTAATCGACTCCTTCTCTGCGGTGAAGGAGCACGCTGTCTCCTGTTCTACCGCAGTGACCTGACCCAAGAGCTTGTGAAGAAAATTATTATTTATATCGTGAATAACCAATTTTCACAATAATGCTTTAATTTTTCGTTTATTGCTATGTATTAATTTTGACCTTGACGCGTCTGTACGTTGCCTCCATTTTACAATAGTTTCATTAGGCAACAATCGGAACAAAACATTTATTAACAATTTTACCAATCTACCCCAAAATGAGGAAATTATAAACTTCCCTTGTTTACTTGAAATTAAAATCCAATCGCCAATTTTTCAGATGCACAAATTTCTCTATCACTAATTCATTAAAGTTGCTGGTTTCTCGAAGTTGCTATTCTAATGATAGCATTGTTATGTTGTCATAGTATTTCTAAGACGAGTTTTTATTCGCTTCATTGTTGAAATCGAGTGTTGGGCTTCTGAAGTGAGAAGAATAAAAGAAGTTTACAGACTTCTGGAAAAAAGTCTTGTATTTCATTTTGTAGCATTACTTGAAATAATGGTACCGCTCCTGTTGCATTTCTAAATTCGCTTCTTTTGTACATAACTTGCAACTCGTAACTCCAACTGATAACGTATTGCGGAAAATAATATTTTGTGCTAATTATTTGGTATATATGAGGTGTGGTACATATTGAAGATGATGAAAAGAAAAATAATAGTAATACATTTTAAGGAAAAGTGTGTTTTATAAACGATATACATACACACACACACACACACACACACACACACAATGTATACTTGTATATATAAAACGCTTGATTTCTAAAAATGTAGAACTCGCCCCAAAGTAATTAAATATTCAATGAAAATAATTACATGTTTATAACAAAATAATAATTATAAATCACACTTCATAAATTAACACTGGTAGCACTGGCACTAGGAGAAAATCAATATAGTAAAATTATAGAAAACTATCGAATTTTCTAGTTCTTACTAATAATTTTGTTAAAATCTTTAAAATTATACAATGAAAGAGACAATTATTTAATTTTGAGTTTACTAATATTGGTCGAACTAAAACTCGAAATTGCCAAGTGTTGGCCCTCCCTCCTTTTTTTTGTTTTCCTACTTCGTTCCCCAGGTAATGGATGTCCGGTCTGCCGCGTTAGACCAGTAATCAACTCTCCCCCTCACCCTCTCAATCTCTATCTCTCATTACCGCTCTCTCATTACCTCTCTCTCTTTCTCTCTCTTTCTCTCTCTCTCTCTCTCTCTCTCTCTCTCTCTCTCTCTCTCTCCCTCTCCCATAGAGTATAAATTGTTACGCCTATAGGTTCAGGAGGAAACGTATCTTTTCCTTGCACAGGGAGATTCCAAGAGTTTGGGGTTCGAACCTAAGTATTTTAAACTAATCGGTCAGTGGCAAATTTTTTTACTACAGATTACATTTTGCGACGGTTAATGACAAATTTTGCCGGAAAGTATAAATTGTTGCGGCTGTTGGTTAAGGAGGAAAAGACTTTTCCTCGCGCAGGGAGCTTCCAAGTCATAAATTTCTGGGTTTCGAAACTGGCTATTTTAAACTAACCAGTCTACGGCAAATTTCTTTTTACAGATTACAGTTTGCAACGGGTAAGGGCAAATGTAGGCATAGAGTATGAATTGCTACGGCTATTGGTTCAGGAGGTAACGTTTCTCTTCATTGCGCAGGGAGCTTCCAAGACTTCAGCTTCAAAAAGGTATCGTACCTTTTCCTCGCGGAGGGAGCTCCCAAGAATTTAAATTCAGGGGTTGGAACCCTGGTATTGTAAACTAACCGCACCGCGGCAAATTTTCTTATTACAGAATTCTTTTTGCAACGATTATGGGCAGGTTTTGGCAGAGAGTATGTATTGTTACGGTTATTGGTTCAGGAGGTATCGTGTTTTGTCTTGGAAGGAAACTTCCAATAGTTTAATTTCTGGGGTTTGAACCTGGGTATTTTAAAGTAACCGGCCCGCGGCAAATTTTTTTATTACAGAATACAATTAGCAACGTGTAAGAGCAAATTTTGGCATAGAGTATGAATTGTTAAGGCTAATAGTTCAGGAGGTATCGTGCCTTTTCCTCGCGGAGGAAGCTTCCAAGAGTTTAATTTCTGGGGTTGGAACCCTGGTATTGTAAACTAACTGGTCCGCGGCAAATTTTTTTATTGCAGATGACAATTAGCAACGTTTAGGAGCAAGTTTTGGCATAGAGTATGAATTGTTAAGGCTAATAGTTCAGGAGGTACCGTTCCTTTTTCTCCGCGGAGGGGGCTTCCAAGACTTTAAATTCTGGGGTTCGAACCTGGGTATTTTAATCTAACCGGTCCGCGGCAAATTTTTTAATTACAGATTACAATTAGCAACGTTTAGGAGCCAATTTTGGCATAGAGTATGAATAGTTACGGCTAATACTTTGGGAGGTATCGTGCCTTTTCTTCGCGGGGGGAGCTTCCAAGTGTTTAAATTCTGGGATTCGACCCGGGTATTTAAAACTAACCGGTCCGCGGCAAATTTGTTTATTACAGATGACAGTTTAGAACGGTATAGAGCAACTTTTAGCTTAGAGTATGTATACTTACATCTATTGGTTTAGGAGGTATCGTATCTTTGTTTTGGCAGGGAGCTTCAAATAGTTTAATTTCTGGGGTTCGAACCTGCGTATTTTAAACTAACCGTAACGCGGAAAATTTTTTTATTACGGATTACAGTTTGGAACTGTATAGAGCAAATTTTAGCATAGGGTATATATTACGGCTTTTGGTTCAGGATGTATCGTGTCTTTTCTTTGCGCTTCCACGACTTCAAAAATTCTGGGGTTCGAACCTGGGTGTTGTAAACTAACCGGTCAGCGGCAATTTTTTTATTACAGATTACAGTTTGCAAAGGTTAAGGGCAAATTTTGGCGTAGAGTATGAATATTTACGGCTATTGGTCTTGGACGAAACGTGTTTTGTTCTTCTTGAGGGCGCTCGCCATAGGAACGTAGGTGTTATTTTTGTTTTTTTGTAAATATCTTTAAAATATGGAGATATCAGTATGATATCTTCACTAATCGTTTATAAATAAAAAGCGGCAAATTTGGAGTACTGTTTGGTGTGTATGCTTACATTATTAGCGGATTTAGATGTGTGGTCCTGCTAACTTCCAATGGAAGCAAATTTTTTGTTTTCACATCTTAAGGGGCAAAAAAGCGGCAAATTATGAGCTATACAGTTTTGTGATTGGGTGAAATGGTCCTGCTAACTTCCAGGACGTGGGCGGATTCGCTAAGCAGTAAATATTAGACGGAACAGCGTGTCTGTCGCTTCATGTGGCGAGATGGGAACCACGAGGAAAAGAGCGGTGGAGAAGATGATGCAATAGAATAGAGGTGGCAATGGTAGTGATGATGATGATGATGATATTGGTGGTGATGAAAGATATTAATGGTAGTGATGATTGCGGTGACACTGATGATGATGATGATGATCGTAGTCATAAAGGATGTCGTGGGGGTGCTGACAGTAAGACAATTAAAAGAATATTATAATTGCGAATAAGTGAAGGCAATAGAGGAAATTGCTGAAACATTGGTGGAAAGAATTGATAGTGACTTGAAGATGATCCTAGTGATTATTTCATAGCTGATGGCAATATATTTATGAAAGCAAAGAAGATAATGGAAATAAAATATCTTGATTTGGCAAGTTTTCGCGAAATTATTTTTAAAATATCTCTACTGCACTTTCACATTAGTTTCTAACATTAACGTGTTCCACTCTAATGCAATATCTAAATGTCACGAAACTGTGAAAATGCAACCAGAAAATTACTGTAATTAATTTTTTACTGCTGTTCAGGCGATCACAGATTGATCGATGACTGAAATGACGGAAACGGAAAGATAAACTACTTCATTGTGTGTTATTGGAAACATCATCAGAGGTAGTGGTGGGACTCGGGAGTAGGAAGGAGTGTTGCGGAGCGGGGAGCTGGCGCTCAGCGGAGTTGGTTCGTAAATGAAGCGGGGTTGTCTCCCGTGGGTTTGGAGCGGTGATCGCCGTAACGAAACGGAGCCGCAACACGATGAACGGGGGTGGGGTGGGAGGGGGCGTGCCGGAGAGATGCAAGGGCTCCAGGCGCCGCCCGTTGGGACGTCCACGACACAGCGCCCCGCCCACACACATATATACGTTATGTGGCGCCGCCCGCATTAGTCCCCTGGGGAGTGGCCACCCACACTTTTTGTTATTGAGGACAATATTGCAGGTAACATATTGAACAGGGAAGGATTGTTTAAAGTAATATTTTTATCCTCATGCAAAATGTGGGATTACCTTATTATCATAATCAATGGAGTACCCCAAGGACAGGCTCTTGGCACTTCCGTCCCCTACCCCACCCCAAAATCCGATGACACACATTCACAAATATAGCTTTTACTAATACTCTACAATAACGAAAATCTTTTGATATTTCAATTACTATATGTTGTAAATAACTACTACGTATCAACAAACAAAATAAATTTTAAATTTAGTGATAGAGAAAAATTCTTTGAAAGATAACAGCAAGTTCTCTGGACAACGTCCACAGAAAAATTATATTGCTTCACTGATCACAGCCATTGAACATGGAACAATAATTATTGGTTTGTCCCATACTCTTTCAAAATCGTGGACAGTATTTTTTGACGTTGTCAACATCTGTGATGGAGTTGAATGATATTATTAGATATTGAATGATAGAATGATATTTATAGTATAATTATATTTTTAAACATAGATATAAAATTATTTACGCACAAGTTAATCAGGGATCATTCGTTCTTATTCAAAAAATAAATAAATAAAACAGAAAAATCGAAATTAATTTGCGTCTGCGTATATACCACAGATTCCTAGTCTTTTTAATTGCAGACTCCTTTTAAAAGAATTTTTTGGTTCATCGACTCCCTTACATTTTTCTCTATAATATACAGCATAGATAATCATAACACAAAAAATAACAAGTGAATGATGTGAAGTTAACAATTTCACATTCCCATGTTTTAGAAAACATCTTGATTACCAATAATCGAAAGTGCTTCTGCCTCCGGGTAGTTGAGTTTATAATCTGCATTATTGTTCAAAAGGTACAAAATGTTGAGTGTGTTTTAATAACTCGCCATAACATTAATGCAGTGTGGAGAATACTCTTTTGTGATACCCATTATAATGTCATTAGTTTTCTAAACATCCTAAGCAGTGGGGAGACTAGATTCTCGGAATCCCGATGTAGAAAGTTGAAATGGGGACCCTATCTGCGAGTTCTAAACGTTAAATTCAGAATTTTAAATCTAATTGTCATAAGAATATGCCGAACCTTATCTGCGGGGATTGTTATTAGAATCCGCTGACTTCGGGTCCAGATGAGGTGCACCAGTTTCACCGCTCTATCTATGTTTAGCACCAGTCTAGCTACAAAAAAAAGAGAAGCCAAATTGTAATTTATTATTGTACATTTTATTGCTTTATATCACAATTATATTTTTATCAGAAATCATTATATCAGAAAACAATTTTTATCAAGTTCATTAATAATTTTTTGTAATCAATGGCAACTTGATCTTGATTATATCGATTAATCACCAGTTCTTACTTGGATATCGACTCCCAATCAACCCTTGGATCATCGTTGACCCTCTTAAAAATGTCGTCAAATCCTCCGGGGTCGAAACCGATTCCCTGACCGGAAGCCCTGATGTTACGGAAATAAATTAACATGAAAGTAAAACTGAAGCAATCAAATTTCTGAAACGATTAAACAACCTAGTAAAGTTCTATTAAAGTTGACATACGAATTCAATTAAGAAGATTTCCCTTGAATTAAGGTGAATGCATGTAAGAAAGTCGTGTGTGAATGCGGCAGAACATTAATTAATTTGGATTTATACACTTACCGGAATCCGGTTTGTGACAGACACAGGAAGACACGACTGGAATACTTTTGAAGACGTCACAAGTAGCTTTTGGGGTAAATTCCGAATGGTTGCGGAAAAGTCCGCTAGCCGATGGTAGGTCGGCGCCGGATCTCTCCATCCAGCGGGGGAAGATCCAGCTATCTTCCGCAATAAAGCGCGCACTATACTTCCGGGTCTAATGACCTTGGTAGTTGACGCACCCGGAATCACTAATCAATCAATCAATCTATCACCCGTGAAACAAAGTCGAATCTCACAGGGAGCGGTAGCTCAGTGCATCAACTGATTCCACTGCAGCGCCTCTGACCGGGAGGTCCTAGGTTCGAGTCCTGACGGCGGCAGGATTTTCGACACTAGCTTTTCAGCTAGGTCGAATTCAGTCGCTGTCTGGAGGAGAATTCTAGCGGCCGGCTGCTCTTATCGGTAGTTTTCCGTGGTTTCTCCGATCAACACCAGGCGAATGCCGGAGCAGTACCCTACCAAACGGGCCACGGACCGCGCGCGATCTGTCCTTCCCCTTCCTTGTCCTATCCTCTCCCCTTACACACTCACTTACACTAACATGCACTACACTACCACATATTCCGGGAGACCGGTCGGGAGTTTAGAGCTTGTCCCGGCTCGGGCGGTGCCCCGCTGGTGGGAGATACCTGGTTGAAAGGGAAACCCCGCTAGCCGACGGTAGGTCGGTGCCGGATCTCGCCATCCAGCGAGGGGAAAATCACCGCCATCTTCCGAGAAAAAACATGCATTACACTAACGGGACTAATGACCGAAGCAGTTGACGCGCCCGGAAACACGACAAAATCAATCAATCAATCAAAAAAGTCGAATCTCCTGGTCACTCTCAGGTTCTCTTATCACTTTAACCACCAAGGAAGTCAACCCTTCGAACAGCCTTGAAACAACCGTACGCGTACCCGCCGATGGGACGTCATCGAGTGCGTGTGTGTGCGTGTGAGTGTGTGTATGTGTGCGCGGGGAAAAAGTGAAACTGTAACTGCGAATCTGACGAGCCGGTGCAAGTTTGACTGGCAGACTATGAAAACGTCACTGTTAATGTGTAAATTTAGATTGTAAGTGCTAGAGCATGTAAATACTGTAAATAAGAGGTAAGACAATGATTGGATATACAAAACATTTCACCAGCTGGTTACTGTTGGGAGTTAAACAATAACATTCGAATACTCATGTACGTTCGATTAGTGGATTTCGTTGTTTGAACAGTCAAAATATAATTAATTGTTATAATAATAATAATAATAATAATAATAATAATAATATACAAAATAAACATAAACTAATAAATCGTACAGTTTTGAACGTAATCATACCGGTTTTGTGCTGGGATTAATGGATTAGAATTACGATCTCTCGGGTTTTCTTGTTTCCTTCATCTCTGATAAAACCATTGTTACATTCGTTATTCTTTAACTTCCATTATTAATTCATTCATCGTAGCTTTCACTAATTCACTTTCTTTCACTAATTCAATGAAACTACAATATTGGCAGACTATGTTGATTTTAAAATTTTAAAATATAAAACAATATTTTTGTTTAGCATGCATGCAAGTCTATTCTGAAAATGAGAGCTTCTCACTCGATCTTACTTTGCTAAATAAATAAAATTTTAAAATATCGTATATTCATGAAGATCCTGATTAGCTCTCACCAATAATATTTTGGATGTGGTCTGCTTCCAGCTTTCAAGTTATATTAATAATTATATTACATAATATATTATATTATATAGGTATACTAATAATAATAAACTAATAATATAGAATTATTTGATTATATCGCGGCATAAAAGTTTATTAGTACTTATGAAAGTAGAATGTGCTCCAAATATTTTGTAGCTGACGTGTATTACAGGAGGACAATTTGACATGTACTGAGTGAAAAGTTTGAAAAATATCTCAACTAGTATTCAAATATAGGAAAAGAAGTCTATGCAATTATGTCTAATAAATACAAGGTATGATCATGAAAGAGTCTGTCTTGGTGAATCTTCCTGTTTGGAGAAATTTTACTGACTGGATGAATATTGATTCAGTGGTGAGTTGTAGTTGACATTTACATAATTGAAATGATTGAAGGCGTTGTCATTGTCAACAATAGTATTTATTTCACAAATAGAGCTTTCGATGGCTTAGCCATCATCATCAGTTTTCTGCTGTCTGGGAGCCACAAAAACGACTACCAGACAGCAGAAAACTGATGATGGCTCCCAGACAGCAGAAAACTGATGATGATGGCTAAGCCATCGAAAGCTGTTATTTGTGAAATAAATACTATTGTTGACAATGACAACGCCTTCAATCATGACTGGATGAAACCTATCCTTCGTGAATATTTCAATTAAAATAATCACAATGTTAGGACTTGCCCTCAGACACTTATTATGATTGTGCACTGTAATTAGTTAATGTGTGTTATTTATTATTCGAGATGTTTCATATACGGAGGAGCAATATCCACAGTTTTTTTTCACGTTACTTGCAAATGTTTTGTGAAGTTAAGTGGGTATTTAATTATTTGCTTTTTATACCAAACTTGCAAAAAACGCAACTTAAAGAAATATGTTATAATTATCTGAGAAAGAGATACTTCTTACATGTTAATCACACGTAATTATGTTGATTAATTTGAGAGTTAGAAAGTTCATATTTGGGCTAATTTATTAACAGATAATTAACTAGACATAATTTTTTGGTATTTGTCCTCAACTACTATATATGGATATTAATTTTATGTATTAATACTATTATTTTTTCATACAAAGATACAAAAAATATTGTTACATATAAATTTATTTGAAATGTGTTTCATTATTTCCAGATTGTCCTTTTGTTTGAGATTAAGATGTCTGAATCAAGATGAAAAAAATAATTCTGTATATACGGGTCTCAATTGTAGAATATCTTACTTGGTCTCCCTATTTTTATGTAAACAAGTCAGTTAAAAAAATACAACTTTTAGAACAGACCTTTTTATATTTATATTTCTTTAGAATATTATTTTTAATCATAAAAACGCATCAATAATACAATATCTTACAAATTTATTGTATTGTACATTACTCTAATAAATTGAAAATACTTCTGGTATCAAAAGTGCATGGTTAATACAATTGCTACATATCACACTTAAATATTTGTGGTTTCATTTAGTTCATGATCTACTCCCATAAACACTAGCAACTAAGGTACATGTAAGTAATTCACTCATCCTCAATATTCTATGGTTAAAAATGTTTAATGAATTATGAATTAACTCTTAAAATATTTCTCTTTCCTTGTAAATAATTCTCACGACTCCAAAGTTTTAATTTCTTAACTAGAATTCACATTACTTTTTTTTTCAACTACGTTTTTCATTCATAGTTTGATCAGCTTATTATTATAATTGTTATTTTAAATGCTTAACCTTCCTTAACAGGAAAATTGCTGGACAAACATTGTACATTTAAAAAAATGTTTATTTTTGAAATTTGATTAAAATGTGTCACTGTTGGATCACATTCACTTTCTTTTTACTTAGTTATTTCAGATTCAAAAAAATCAATACTATATGTGCAATATGGATGTATAATCGCCAAATATTTGCACTATGACAAATATTTCAGAGACCATTAATTATTGACTAAATTTTAATTTATAACCATTTAGCAATTTGACTGTAAAAAAACTTAAGTTACTTGCACAAATATCTCAATTTCCAAATACAATAAAACCAAATATGCACATGGACATTTCAATATATATTCAGTAAAAAACAATATAATGTAGCGTTACAATAATGGATTAAAGCTCGGTGAAAATAAATCCATTCACACAAATGCCAAACATAAATATACATCACAAAACCAACAATCAGATCAGGTAATACATTGAAATTGCCTCTTTCCCATCATGCCCCAGGTTTCCCAACGTCGAACGGATCGACTTGCATCAGTTGAGTAACTAAAAGAGATGAATTGCAACGAAATTAAACATTTTTTATTAACAATAGTATTGAGAATGAAACATATTGGAGAATATTAAGGCCATAGTAACGAAAGCTTGAGAAATTAATTAATCCACGTTTTTTCGTAGCCTAATCGGCTCTTACAGTCAGGTACCGATGTTGCTGCAGCAGCGCTACGGATTACTAGCGCTGCAGCGGCGGATTCTGGCAACTTTTTCTCACTTCCTTGCAGTTCACCGAAAGGTACGTCCATTTCTCCGAGGACCTTCCGCTTACCATGTTTTTCACCGTTGACGCCATCGTCTTCAAAGTCACACTTTCAGTTTCTGCAGTGCCAAATATCACTACTGCTCTCAGAATACAGAGATAATGGATGATGAAGAACAGTAATACCGTAAGTATTGTATTAATTGTAATGATATGTGTGGAAATAATTTTTTATCTAGAAAAACTAAGTAATACTGCAACCGCAAACAATTTAATGAGCACGTACCAACGGTTGTGGAGCAGATAATGTATAAATATGAAATTACGTTTGATATACAAGTAACCTCCATTACTCCAGTTTTAATTTTCTAATTATCGGGGGGAATGGTGCACAGAACTCAGTCGAACAAAAAGGAACTCGTACGCAAATTACACTTGAAAATAGTTAAAAATTAACTCATCTAAAAGGTTGTAAGTACTGAAAAAATCAAATTTTAATGATTTTACGTTTTGATGGAAATCATCCATGTCAAGTACGTCAACGTGGTTTATGAATAGGGAAAGATCAAGCAAGTTTTAAAATTCATACTTTTTTTAAAAGAAAAACTTAGTTTTTCTGACACGGGAGCTACAGATGGGGTGGATTCAATTTACTCCAAATGCTGTGAAGAGGTCTTCCATCTTTCAGGAAAACGCTTATCAATTTTGAATGAAAATGTTAACAATTATTTGAATTTGGACTATTTGTTTTGAACTATTAGGTAGCCATTTTTATTCTGAATAGCATCTCGTTTCCTAGCATCCCGGATAGTGGGTTTCATTGCACACCTCTCGTTTTCTTTCACTCTTACATAGCATCTCTCGCATACTAGAAAGAAAATACGAATGTAATGATATTTGATAGTTTTGAAAGTATGGGAAACAAAACGTATATTTTTACATGTTCTGATATTACTTGCAGTATGGGAACTTCCTTTTTGTAGCCTTGCAGCGGCGGGCAAAATGCGTCGCCAAAGGGCGACAAGTGACCTTGTCCATCGGCCATTGCGGCGCAGAAACATAGTGTAACAGCTTTGTAACTTGTAGAGGCCGAAGTGGGCGGTAGCCTTCCTTCATTTCCGCTGCCCCGCGGCACAAGTTGAGCACGGTGTTGAGCGTTCCAATGCACTGAATCACATTTCAAGACTCGATTATCATATTTTCATATTTCTTTGACCCCGGTGAATAAGCTGATAAGTCAAAAAAACTTAATTTTGCAGGGGAGCAAAAATCCACTTTAAACTAATGCTAAAAAATAAGAAATTAATGATATTCCTACAAAACCTACACAAAAAAAGTTTTGTTTGAATATTACCGTCGTTTGAAATCATTAATCCCTGATTTAATTTAAACGTTTTTTGCTCTTCTGTAAAATTGTTTGACTTATCAGCTTATTCACCGGGATCAAAGATTTGAGTGTGGCGTGTAACAATTTTAATATTTTATATCTGTGGCAGTATTTTTTGCTACAAGATGTCTGTTCTTCGCAAGGTATTAAGGAATAGTCCGATGCCTCCATGAATTAAGAGAATAATGGATGATATTGATGTTTGTAAGAATAAATATAACGTTTACATTTCTAACGATACTAGGGGTTCCAGATGTACTCTTGGAAGAGTAAAAGCACTCCATTTTGTACTCTTCTTTCATACTTCGAATAAACAATCTAATATAATTTCTTGAATATTATGTTAATGATCCGAATAAATATTTCAATCTTCACGTTTACAAACTCTGATTGTTAATGGTTGATTTGTATATCATATGATATGCAGGAACTGAGAAATGAGGTACAAAGCAATGAAACAAAAATAAGGTAGAAAATTACATAGGAATAATGCTCGTGACATCCTTGTATAAAATATGAATGAGAATTATAATTTTCAAACAGGAGAGAGGTAACAGAGAAAGGTCTATTTACCAAATATCAAACACATTTCAAAAGTGGTATGGGAATTATGGACAATATTTAAACTTTGTACTTTATTATAGGAAGGGAGATAAAAGAAAGAAGCAGATAATGGACTGTATTTATTGATATGAAGCCGGCCTTCGAACATCTGAACAGGAAATAGTTGTAGAGGGTTATGTTGAAATTAGGAATCAATGAAATCATTCATTGTTTGAAGTTAATATACAAAAAAAAGTTACAGGGTGATAGAAGGTAAATTAAGCTGAATTTTGTATCAATAAAGGGATTAGACAGGGCTGCCCATCGAGTCCCTTTTTCAATTTATATATGGTATGTTTAGAGTTAGTCAAGGAAGAGCAAGGTTGGTGGGTTATTGATTAGTAAATGAAAAATTGTCTTCGTCTTATGCTGATGTATTATTAGCTGATATACAAAGGACTTGAATCAGATGATGAGGAGATTAGAAACATGTTTAGAGAATAGAGAACTTGAATTAAATACGGAGAGGACCAAAGAGATGGAGTTTAAAAAGGGCAGAAGGAAGAGTAAATGTGAAAAAATTATATGGAAAGCAAGTACATTAGAAATGGTGAAAGACCATAAATATTTAGAATTTTGGCTTATCAAGGGAGGAGGCTACTACAATACAAAATAAGGAGATGGTGACTATAAAAGAAGTGTGGGGTATAATTATGAGAAGGTACAGGGATTTTTGGGCAAAGGGTATGAGGATGTGACAGCATTGTTGCTTCTATTTTGAGGTGGGGAGAAGAAAATTTGGAGATGCAAGGAAAAAAGGAAACAAGAAGCAGCACATGAAAGATTTTTAAGACCCATGATAGGAACAGACTATTGCACATCTGGTTACATAAGATGGGAGACAGAGGCAATAAATGAGAAAAGAGATGGGCAAAATGGCATGTAAGTTTGAGAAAACGATTAGAAGAGGGAAGGTTAATGAGTTATTAAAGCAAGTTGTTTGGGGAATAGATGAAAACGTGGAGACTGAGAAATTTGATTGGAAAAGGGTAAGTGTTTGGAATAATAAATGTTATTCATCGGAAGTGTCAAGGTTAAGTGAAGGAAAAGACTTAAGTAAACAATAGATTCAAAGAGATAAGGATCCGTTTTTTACAGGAAGATTACGAACACATAAGAAATTCAAATTTTAGTAAATGGTTTAAAATTATTCAGATGGATGAAATTCCCAGCTATTTAAAAGCTAAATGTAAGGAAAGACAGAATCAGGATGGCAAGATACAGGTTAGGTAATGAACTGAGAGCGAGTAAATATTGGCTTAGTGAGGGGGAAAAGCAGGATCTGCGAGTTAGAAGAGGAAGTTTGGGAACATACTCTAGAGATGTCTTGTTTTTGAAGAAGGAAGAAAGTGGGTAAGGTGGAATATTCAGGGTAAGGTGAGGTGGTTATTAAAGGGTAAAGCAGAAAGGATCACTCTCTTTGATAAATATAGGAAAGGGCTCAGTTTGTATTATATTCTTAGTATGTAGTGTATATATTATTTACATGTATACTGTTAATGTTGTATTTACAAAGTTGTAAAATAAAAATTCATTAAATTCACCATCCAGGCGCTGCAAAGCAAGAGTTCTGAATCGAGATGAAACATTGCTACCAAAGACACAGAAGATTTTGAAAATTTGAGACCTGTCCACAACCCAAATCTGAAGAGATTTTAATCTTACAAAAGTTCAGTGGACTCCAGAGAGAAACAGGCTGACTGATGAATTACTTAAAACTTTCCTGGCACAAATAAATTTAATAGCCTTTAACCAAATTATGTATACTGTCTCCAGGATTCAAAAATTGTCAGGTACTGAAGGTTCCCAAATTTCAGTAGTTTTGTACACTTATTTAGTAAATTGTAACTGACCCAGCATATATCAGTTTTTACTTTATCTTCTTTACTTCGAAAGAAGATAAAGTATTGTAATCGTGTAACGGAAAACGGCGAATTAATTTTTGTCAGAAAAATTTAGTGCCGCGCCCTGGCAATGAAAAAAAATACAAATCTTATTTCTATGTACAGTAAATTACTTCTAACACATTATGTAGTGAGAATTCATGGTTTGTGGCTCTTTGATACCGAAAAATTCATTGACTGCAAAATGTCCGTCTGTCCGTGATCCAAGCAAACGCCTAAACTGTTCAGCCGATTGGGTCCAAATTGAGATTGGCCCATCGATTTAAATGAACTCAAGGCCCTGTGTGTTTGAAAAAGATATTTTGATTTTTGGGGGTACTTACGTAAAACCTCAACTTTTTCAATATCTTCTGAAATATGACTCCAAATATTGGTGATAAGAAATTTATTACCGTATGATCTGTTCTTTAAAGAGGGATTTTCGAATAAGGTCAGGTAGTTTTTCGAAAATACGGGGTGTTTTAGCGTAATTTGCGTGAAAGGCAATTTTTAATTTTTTAAAACATTGTAACGGAAAAGAGGCTCGTATTTTTTCTTTAAATTATCTCCTGGTATGTACCAAAGGACGATAAAAAAATTGCCGCTAGTCTCATTTCCATCGAACTCTCTGTATTTTCGAAAATTACAAAAGGTTGACATGGCAAAACTACAAAGTTGAAGATGAGATTTTTGCCTTTTGTCTGTTCTAAAAAATTAGGTCTTTAAATAAGGTTATTAGCAAGTTTTTCATAAAACCTAGTTCATTAATTTGCGTAATTTGTGTTTGAAATTCAGGCAATTTATAAAAAGAAATTTCTCAAAATTCGCTCCAAATATTTTCTTAAATTTTTTTCCACCGAGGAACCGGAGGACGCTTAAAATTACGTTGGTCTCGTTTTCGTTGAACACCCTGAATTTTCGGAAATTGCAAATTTAGAAATAATGTGAAACGTCCGACGTTGACTGCTAATTTGAAACAAGCTCCGTATTTCTATTTAAGAAGAAGTCCTACTTGGAGCGACATTTTGAAAAACAATTATTACTAATAAATGGGATTTGAGCGCCAGGAAAAGGTTATATTTGAAACTGAATGATTCCTACGTAATTTAAATCTCTCTCATTCCAAAATTTTTGTGCTAGCTCAGTTAATTGGGGTTTGAAGTTCATAATTGTTGCTACGTACTCTACATCCAATTATTCAATCTGCCATTCATACGGAGTGGCGAGGAATCTGTCATTCTTATATTCTGTGTCATATAAAATAACATTTCCCTACTAAAAATAGTTCATTTTGTTATATCACAAATGTGATAAAATGTGTTATAGAACCAATAATTTCTTGTTAAATCATACAAAAAATATTCCAAGGTACTTTACACATATTGAAATATGCGTATGTGGGAAAGTAAAAATGCTGCTGTACAATTACTTTATTATTATTATTATTATTATTATTATTATTATTATTATTATTATTATTATTATTATTATTATTATTATTATCATTATAGCAGGTTACAATCCCATAGAGCGCAAGGGCCTCCAGTTGTCGGCTGGATTTCGGAATGGTAGAATTCCCGAGTACCCAATTCGGGAACTTCCTTATCAGGACGCTATTTACACACAAAATAAGAAAATGTAAACGCCAAGTGACATTGTTCACTTTGTCACTGTCAAATATAACACTGTTCAGTTTGACTTCACTACTTGAATCTAACTAGTCCTTCATTGTACTACTTTCTACATTTGCACATATCAAGTTGGCGAGAAATTGAATAATCTAGTGTACGTTCATTGCGTTGGATTTAGACATGGCCTTCCACTTCTGACGATCCCTTGCAGAGGTAAACCATTCTTGCCCAACAGCATTTTCAGTTCTTACGACCAGCTCTTCAGCCTGCCGAACTCTTGAATCCCAAGGGGTAATTCGGTGGGTTCAGCGAGTATGGGAAAGTCGCATGATGTGACCCTGCACCAACCCATTTCTATGTCGAACAGTGGTAACGATTTGGTCCTTAACAGTGGTCCTTAATTTGTGTTGCTATTCTTATGTCTTCATTTCTTATTCTACTTGCTAGGGTAATGTTTAAATGTTTTCTTTCAATTTTTCGGAGGCAGATATCAATAACATTTGTTTCTATGTGCTAATGCCCAGGTTTGCGAACCATATGCGTGCGCCGGAAGTACAAGTATTTACGATTTCTCACTTTATTCGCAATGTGTAGGATTTGTTCAAAGTAATAAATTTTAATCCCTAAAATGTTGACCATGATGCACAAATCCGTCTGGTTAATTCTTGTTCTGTGTTAATATTGAAAGGCAATAATTATCCTAGATAAATGTATTCATTCACCCATTAATTTTTTTCTGCACCAACAGAAATTTTCTTTTGTGCTATTTGTCATCACCTTTAATTTTCTGAGATTTATTGTAGACTACTTCCTTTCTAAGAATCGGAAGTTGAGAGCATTGTTTGCAGTTCTCTGGATGGATTGTTAATTAAGACAATGTCATCTGCAAAAATTAATTTAGATATTTTTTTTCCGTCCACGTGAATTCCAAAATTATCCGACATTTTTCGTAGAACGTCTTGTAATAAACGCAGCACTTTGTTGAAAATAATTGTTAGTGTCATTGCTAGTTCTTCAATTCTAAATTTCAGACTTTCATTTTCTTAATAATATATTATTTTAAATCCTATCAACAAAGGCCACAGTGCGAATGTCATCGGAGGGGGAAGGGCAAATTTAATGCCATCAACCAAATCATATCAAATCGTAGAGTATAATAATTAGCCGCTGGATTGTACTAAATATATTTTGAATTGTAAAATTTTTCTTCGGTATAAATAGTTTATAATAATCGGTATTGTTTCCGGTATTGTATGGTGTGATTATTGTACTATAATTGCATGAATATTTTGTTTGGTGAATATTATGTTGCGTGAATACAGTGTGGCGTGAATATTGTACTGCGCAAATAAGTGAATATTAGATTGTGTGAATAAGTGAATATTGTGTTGTGTGAATAAGTGAATATTGTATTGCGTGAATAAGTGAATATTGTATTGCGTGAATAAGTGAATATTGTATTGCGTGAATAAGTGAATATTGTATTGCGTGAATAAGTGAATATTGTATTGCGTGAATAAGTGAATATTGTATTGCGTGAATAAGTGAATATTGTATTGCGTGAATAAGTGAATATTGTATTGCGTGAATAAGTGAATATGGTATTGCGTGAATAACCGTTTGTGCACCCTCGAACGTTAAAGCACTACCGATCATCTGCGCGCGCGCAGTTCAAGTTTCGCATCACTTCATCGCTGCCGTTATACTCTCAGTAACTCAAATTTTCAATGCTTTCTTGTGCACAGGAATATTTTCAAAACATGCAAAAATCACGTGTCTTTTTAAATAAGAGAACAAAAATGAAATTCAAAATTACCGTTAATTTCTCTTTTGTCAGTTTTCTTAAAAAATATGAGAGGGGTTTTTCTATACGCGAATGAAAACCTTTCTCAGGAAAAAAACGAAGCGTTTTCAGACTCACAACACGGTTTTGGAAAATAAAAATCTACGGAAACTGAAATTTTTTCTTTTAATAAAGATATTGCTTCATTAAAAGACCAAACTGAAGAACCCATTGGGATATTTTTAGATCTTTCGAAAGCGTTTGACGTTATTAACCATAACATCTTGCTTTCAAAATTATCTTCTTATGGAATTCGTGGTATTGCCCTAGATTGAATAACCTCGTACCTTAAACATAGATCTCAAAGTGTACAAATACCGTACTGGCACGAAAGGACATTATTTACTTATCTTTCCAATTCCTTGTCAATTGAACATGGCGTCCCACAAGGTTGGATCTTTGGATCTATCCTTTTGTTGTACGTAAACTTCAGTGCATCTGCTCATGCGCAGAATCAATAGTGTTGTCCATTATGGCGTGCACAAACTCGAGTAAGTTCGTTTTGTATTGCGTGAAAAAGTGAAAATTGTATTGCGTGAAAAAGTGAAAATTGTATTGCGTGAAATAAGTGAAAATTGTATTTCGTGAAATAAATGAGAATTGTATTGTGTGAAATAAGTGAAAATTGTATTGTGTGAAATAAGTGAAAATTGTATTGTGTGAAATAAGTGAATATTGTATTGCGTGGAATAAGTGAAAATTGTATTGCGTGGAATAAGTGAAAATTGTATTGCGTGGAATAAGTGAAAATTGTATTGCGTGGAATAAGTGAAAATTGTATTGCGTGGAATAAGTGAAAATTGTATTGCGTGGAATAAGTGAAAATTGTATTGCGTGGAATAAGTGAAAATTGTATTGCGTGGAATAAGTGAAAATTGTATTGCGTGGAATAAGTGAGAATTGTATTGCGTGGAATAAGTGAAAATTGTATTGCGTGGAATAAGTGAAAATTGTATTGCGTGGAATAAGTGAAAATTGTATTGAGTCGCCACTGTACTGTTTGGTTTTAGTATTGGGTACTTTCTAGTTGCCAACGGGGCTCGTTTGCCCGAGGGTTAATGTTTTAGGATGAAAACCGATTATTATAAACTAATCGTGTAGTGGCAATTTTTTTAATGCAGATAATACTTAGCTCTAACTAGCTGATATAATGCGTTACGCTTTGAAGTGGTTTGGTTTGGATGATTATGGACATTATTTCTAAAGAGTGCGCAGTTTTTTTCAATTCAACTGGATTTCGTTCTCTTCGATTTGTTTGGTTTTTATATATCTGAACAATACAACTTTTGTATATGTAATTATGATGCAGTTAAATATTGCTATGTGAATAGCATGAAACCGCATGAGGCATTTACAGTTTTTTATTTTGTGTTAATTTAACTTGATTAATTCTCCATTATACTGAGTACCGTACCTAAGATTGTAATGTGTTGATTTTCGGGATTTAAATTGATGTTGGATGAATTCTCTGCTTTCTTCCCTCTCACCTCCTGCTGGCATCGGACGCCCTTCCCGGCAGAGACAGCTTCAAGTACAACTTCTTCGCACCTGGCCAATCTCATCCTCCTCACCAGGGTAGCTCGTAGTCTGTGTCTATGTACGTTTCCCGGACTCATTGTGGCGTGTGAGCGCGTCCCTGCTTAACGGGTTTGACGGAATTCCGATGTGTTGTTGTAAACGTTCTTATGATAAGAAATAAAAGAGGTCATCTTCGTCGAAATATTAGTTTTATTAAGATAGCCGGATTTCGACGGCTTTGCCGACATCGTCAGTCTCGCTGCTTTTGGCAAAAGTCGGTAGACTGTATAGGCACACGCGTGGTCTGGTGCGCTAGTCAGTCCGTAGGCTCATTGCGTTGCACACAGTCTGTCTTTCAAATAATTTACCGATTTAGGGATGGAAACTATTCTGAGGATTAGGATTGAAGCGCAATATTGTGTATTGAAAACGCAAACCGCGCACTGCGATCGAGTAATTGCCTTGGTGAAAGGCGGGCTGGGACGCAATCTTTCAAGCTTCTGTGCCATCACCGATAATTTAGAAATGTTGATTTTGTGTTTTTAAATGTTTGTTCTTGCAAGTAATATTGTTGTAATACTATTAATACTAGTAATTTTATGTTTCTTCATTAAATTTAATGTTACTGCTTCTTTTATTTCAGAAAAGGAAATGACCATCCATCAAAAAGTGTAAAAGTGTCACTAAAATCCAAACTGAAGTGTTTTCATAGACATTCATTTAATGAAACGGGTGTGAGCTGGAGAGACCTCTACGATCGTGATTCTCCAATGAGAGCGTGGGCTTCCGCGACCGGAATTAGAACTTACTTGGGTATCCGGGAGACGCCGCGTCCAGGGCACAGGTGCCGACGTTGTGATTCTCTAAGATGACGAGCATGAGCGACCGATCGCTTAGAGAATTCGTCGAAACTTGGGTCAATCATTAAGATGATTACACAAAAAGCTTACCCATGAAATATTGTTGCTACAGTTCATTCAATGATTAGAATTTATTTGTTCACAGGTAATTTACATGTAAGGCTACACGCTTGCTGGAAAAATTTCCAATTGAAATGCATTGAAAAATCTAGCAAGGGCGGACGTGTCGAGAACTCATGATACTTCAGTACGATCAGGTACTTTGTATTAAAAATTTACTATTAAACCATTAAATTGCCAGGATTCTTTCAATAAATTGTATGTATGCGAGCTGGAAGTACTAACCCAACCCAGATGCATTGAAACGTCTTGGCGTATATGATTGTGTAGGTTCTGTGGTGGCAGCGGAGATTTTGTGGTACTCCATGATAAGCTATCTGGGGTTAATGAGTATCTACCACAATAATATTGTGGTAATACTATTGTGGTAGATACCTCATTGACCCCAGAATGTGTAGGTAATTCTTAGTGTGGTACTTTGTTATATTTTTTGACACTGTTATTGAATTTTGTCATTACAATACAGTCAATAAGTTGTTTTTACAGATACCTTAGATTTCGAACAATCTGAGTTACCTTTCAAATCATTATTGGTACGTATGTCGATTTTCAAACTAAACTTTTAAAGAAAATATATATTGCTTTAACTATTCAAAGTTTAAATAATATGGATAGCCACATCATTTTATATTATTCAAAGTTTTGCTTTTACAACTTTAAGGTTTTGGTTTATAATAATTTGGTTTCTTTTTCAGGATATACCATGCAACGGATATTGTTTTCGTTAATTCGGTTGTAAATTGTTTAGGGCTTTTCTGGCAGCATATATTTACGCGGCGTGTAAAATGCAGTTACAAAATGGTTCTAATAGATTTTTAAGTTTTTCCAAGCCGATTGTGTCGTGCGATGTCATTACAACTCCACTGAAATGTATATGTATGGTTGCACTTCAGAGAAAGTAAGTGTTGCAACGTATGCCGTTTTTGCAATTTAATTACAATAAGTACTGCCCGGATTTTGACAATTCTTCATCTTTTCTTTCAAAAAAACTTCGTTCTTGTTATTAACAAATTTAACAAAAAATGAAAATGTACCCTAACAATGTGATAAAATTGTTAGGGTACATTTAACATAAACAGACGAGGAACATATTGTATTGGTTTATTTTAGTCATTTTCTAAATTTACAGCAAAAGTTTATATCACTGGTTTTAAAAATATTTCACTTCGACGAGTGCCAATTGTATTTTATATGTATATATATGAATGCATATAACAAACTCAAGATTGATCTCGATAACTGCTTCGTTTAGAGATATATCACTAATATCAAATATACTTAAAGAAATATCTATAAATCCAGAGACGCAAGGCGAAGAGTGCAATAATGTATAGTTCCGGACAGACGTACGTGCAGGCACACACGAACGGACGTGCGGACACGGGCGTACATGCCAATCGGAGCAACGTAAGGCGGGACTGACCGACCGACGGACGGACACAAGCACAGACCGGCGTACAGTGACAGGAATATGGAAACTGACGAATGGATGTAGACGGATTGATGGACGGATACAAGTACACACACACACCATTTTAAAGTTAAGAGCTAGGATGAGTTCCGTTCACTCGTGCTCTGATGGCCGAAATTTCCATCTGCGCTTGCACCTGGGACTCGTTCTGCAATTCATTTTGCAATGAATGTCTTAATGGTTGGCGGAGAACGTTCAAGAATTTTCTGTTGAGCGTGCATCAGGTGAGGAGCATGTTTATTTATTTATTTATTTATTTATTTATTTACTTATTTGTTTATTTATTTATTTTATTT